>CM046873.1:48036900-48121668 GCA_025617745.1 Heliocidaris erythrogramma
GGGCGTCAGCCCAGTGAGTGTGTTGGAGACCTCTGTGTTTCGCTCGCCTACCAGCGAGTCAAACACGATGGTTAGGGGAGGTAAGGGCGTCAGTCTGTCTGCTCGCTCTGGTATTTTTGTACCGGGAGCGTCGAGCAAGACAGGCTGTATAGGTAAGTTAGGTGTTCATAAGTCTTCGGACCGAACACCCGTCATTAGCAATTCTAGCTCCCTCCAACTCACGACCACCGCGTCTGCAGTTGGGGGGGCGGTAGCTAGTATTACCGGGTCCTCTCGACCCCCGACCACCGTCGGGAGCCTGGAGGGGGCATTAACTGGTAAGACCGCTAAGCGGTCAGCTAATGATGTTACTGGGTCTTGCCGACCCCCGACCACCGTCGGTGTGTCTGGGGGAATTACAGCCGGTAACGTAAATCCGCATCCCGCTAAGAAGACCTCCTCCTCGAGCAGGTTCTCGCAGCGGAAGACTGCTGGTTCCCGCCAGCCACTGACCAACGTCAGTGCTCCGGGTGCTATTTCCAGCAGTGCTGCAATGCAGCAGCCCGTCCACTCCCCGGCAGTCAATGCGAATCGGGGCTCTGGTCGGGGAAGCACAGTCCCTAGAGTTGCGGCCGAATTACTTCTCCCCACTGGGGAGCCCGGCCCGGACAATTTCGGTAGTGAGGCTTTTATACTGCAGCCTAACACTTCCCGTGCTTCTAAACGGCCTTCTATTACGGTGGCTCACACCCCCGCTAAGAAGCCTAAAGCCAAGAAGGGTAAATCCAAGGATAAACCCAAGTCGGTAAGAAGGCTCAGCCCTCTCTTCCCCCCGACTCTCAATCTGAGCTGCTCAGATTAATGAGACTCTTTGCTGAGCAGCATGGTTGGGATACTAATCCCCCGACGCTGCCGGCTACTGAGACGGGTTCTCCCCAGTCAGTTGTCACTGTGATGGAGGATGTTCCCGAGTCGGACCCCGGTGTTTTCCCGGTCTCCGATATTCATGAGAACCTGGACAATTTTGTCCGAATGCGGTTTCTCGACCTACTCCTCCCGTGCCTGCGGCTCTCGGAGCCCCGCCGGGGGAGGAGTCTGTCATTGGTCCGTGGGCATATCCACCCCCATGGGATTTTCCCCACCGGACTACTTCTCCCGAAATTGATTCTGTCTCGCAGGTTTCTACCCCGTCTGTTTCAGAATCTCAGGCCGGCTACGACCCCCAGCCTTGTCAGGCTATGGCGGCAGATGCCAAGGCCCTGTTAGAGAAGTATATGCCAGAAATTTTCCCCAAGTCCAGTCGGACAGTGATCAGCCATCGCTGTTATTCAGACAGCATGGCCCGTCTCCTGGTATTCCTCTTACAGAGGACTTCAAACAGGAGTATGGGGATAGGGAGGCACTCGCCGATGCGGGTCGGGCTACCCGACGCCCCTTTGGTAGTGCCTTCTCTTTCTATCGGGATGATACCCAGGGCTTCTTTTCAGCCAAGGGTTTATCCCAGGAAATTATGGGTATGGGACAACGTTTGAATATCAATTTCAAGTCTCAGTCCTATAGATCCGCCGAGAAGCCCCTAGTGAACTTTGAAACCAAAGTCAGGTCGGGCTTAAGGCTTTCGGCGTACATGGGTTCACTGTTACGCCTTCGGGCCAGATCAGTTGAACTGAATGTGACCGAGGGGGACTCCAATTTGTTGGATGAACTCCTGCTTTTGTTAGCTGGACTTCAGTGGTCTCAGCTCTCATCAGCGGCGATTGACATTACGCATCAACGCCGCAAGCTGGCGCTCTCCACACTGGGAGTGCTAGAGAAAGACATCCCGCCTCTCTTGCGGGGTATCCCTTCCTCTCATCCCAACTCTTTGGGGGCCAGTTTAACGAGGTCTTCCTCAAAGAGATAGAGGGTCGCAAACAGGCAAAAGAGATGGCCAGACAATTCTTGCCCACTCAGCCTGCTCGGTCCTTTCCGAAGTCTAAGTCGGTCTCGACAGGCGCTAACCGCTCAAATCGTCGAGTGACTGTGACTATCCCTCGGGTTGAGACCCCTACCCTGAGCAACCGTGGTAGAGGCTCGGCGAGAGGAAGAGGGGGGCGTAAGACCGCCGCCAAGGGCACGGTCAGGCCCAAGTCGGCCTTTTGATACCTTACCCCGAGTGCTTGTGGACAGTGTAGGCGGGCGGCTCCAGAGATTCCTCCCAGTTTGGGAGGCAATCTCCGGCGACGCCTTCGTACTATCCGTCGTGCGCGACGGCTTTTACATAGATCTGATAAAGCCGATTCAAACGGCGCCATCAGAATCCGCCCGCCTCCAATGTCAGCCCTTTCCAGCAGCACATCTCCTCAGAGATTACCACGCTGCTGGGAAAGGGCGCTGTAGAAAGGGCGAGAGATCATCCTCATCTCTGTCTCTCTCCCAATTTTTGTCATTCCCAAGCGCTCGGGAAGTTTACGTATGATTCTAAACATGAAAAGAATCAACAAGTTTATACCTCCAGTGCATTTTCGCATGGAGACCTTGGCATCTATTCTGCCCTTGATCAAGCGGGACGACCTTGCGATCTCCCTCGATCTCAAAGACGCGTACTTTCACATTCCCATTCACTCTCTGTCGAGAAATTTGCTGGGATTCGCGTTCCAGGGCGAAACGTTTCGATTTCGTGCCCTGCCCTTTGGGCTGAGGCCGGCCCCTCGAGTCTTTACTCGAATAGTGTCAGCCCTGGCCGCGTTTCTGTGGAATCGCGGCCTCCGATTATTCGTCTATCTAGACGATTGGCTCCTAGTTGCAAACTCAGAGTCCCTCCTGTTGGATCAGTTATGCCTTTTACTGCGACTAACGCAAGACTTAGGCTTTCTGATAAACTGGGAAAAATCAGAATTATCTCCCACACGTACCCCGGTGTACTTGGGTGCGGAGATAGATATCCCGAATCAGCTTGCCCGCCCCAGTCGGGACAGAATTCGGACTATCACCATGACCGCACGGTCATTGCGAGTAGCCCGCAGGGTCAGAGCCAGACAATGGCTTCAATTCCTGGGCTATCTGGCCAGTCTAGTCGACGTCTTACCAGACTGCAGGCTGTTGATTGAGGCCCTTTCAGAGGCACCTCCTCAAGTTTTACAGACCGGCAAAAGAGATTCTCTTTTGGGGTGGATTCCACTCCCAAGAGATATCAAGCTCCTTCTCGCCCCCTGGTCGCACAGTTCGTTTCTTGCCCAAGGCAAGCCTCTCTGTACACCTCTTCCGTCAGTTTCTCTGACGACAGACGCCTCCCTTCTCGGTTGGGGCGGTCATTGCCGGGGCGAGATGATTTCAGGGGACTGGTCTCACTTGAGAGTTATGCCCCATATCAATGTTTTGGAAATGATGGCGGTCAGCCTGTCTCTTCATCATTTCAGGCCCGTCTTGTTGGTCGCACTGTACTCGTTCTTACGGACAATGTCACAGTAGCTGCCTATATCAATCGCCAAGGCGGCACTCGGTCTTCCTCTCTGAACACCTTAGCTGCCCAGTTGTGGAGGTGGTGCCGGTCTATGAACATTATTCCGGTAGCCTCCTACATTCCCGGTCAGGAAAATCTGATCGCGGATTTTCTGTCGCGGGGCAAATGCCTCCCGTCAGAGTGGACTCTTCATCCGGAGGTGTTTGCTCTTCTCCAAGAGGTGTGGGGTCCTCTGGAGATCGATCTGTTCGCCTCCACCCTCAATCACCGACTCCCGAGGGTATTGCTCGCGGGTTCGGGATCAGGAGGCGTGGGCGATGGATGCCTTTTCCCTCCATTGGGGAGCTATCCGGGGGTACGCTTTTCCCCCCATTCCTCTGATCCCTCAGGTCTTGAGGAAGGTCAAGGAGGACAGGGCTTGGCTCTTGCTGATAGCTCCACATTGGCCAGCGAGACATTGGTTTCCAGACCTGCTGAGTCTCCTGGCCGGGCCAGCCGTTTCCCCTTCCTCTCAGGGAGGATTTGATAATTCAACCCCTCTCGGGGATTGTTCATCAACGCCCAGCGGTCCTCCACTTGACTGCCTGGCCGTTGTTGGGGAAGACGCCAGAAACTCGGGGCTCTCCGAAAGGGCCTCCCAGTTTGTAATGAGAAGCCGTAGAGACTCCACTAGAGATCTCTACAACTCTCGTCTAGGGGCCTTCTTTTCTTGGTGCGAGAATCAGGGTGTCTCGCCACGTGAAGCCCCTATCGGTGTTATTGCCGATTTTTTGATCTCCCTTTTCGATAAGGGTAGATCGATTTCAACCATACGTGGCTATCGTTCGGCTATTGCCGCCGTCCACGTTGGTTTTGCTGATGGTTCGGGAGTCTCCAACTCCCCTCTTTTGGCTAGGTTGACTCGCTCCTTCCTCTTGCAGCGTCCATCAACTCGTAGCCTGACTCCTTCTTGGAGTCTACCCAAGGTCCTTGACGTGCTTGCGAAGCCACCTTTTGAACCTTTGGGTAAAGCGTCCTTTCACCATTTAACGGTCAAGACGCTATTTTTAGTCGCTATTGCTTCGGCACAGAGGAGGAGTACTCTTCATGCTCTGTGTATAACACCGGTCACATCCGTTGGGAAAACCATGGTGTGCGACTTATACCCAAGCCCTCCTTTATTGCCAAAAATCAGACTGCTTCCTCTGGACCAGTTGAGATTTTTCTTAGACCGCTGTCGGACCATTCCTCAGTGCAGGAGGATAAGGTCTGGTGTCCGGTGAGGGCCTTGAAATGGTATTTAGATAGGACTAAGACTCTTCGTAAGAGTGATCAGCTTTTTGTCATCACTCGAGAGCCCTTTTCCGCCGCTTCCAGAGAATCCATTTCTAGATGGATAGTCGAAGCGATCCAGGCAGCTGGCCGGAGGCCCTATTGACTGATGGGAAGCCCCGTGCTCACGATACCAGGGGCATCAGTGCCTCTTGGGCTCTTTTCCAAGGGTGCCCCTAGTGGACATTATGAGGGCAGCCTACTGGCGTTCCTCCACGTCCTTCACATCTTTTTATTTAAAAGATGTTCTGTCTGAAGAGTCTTTTTCTAACAAGACGTTGCAAGCTGCAACGTCATCCTTGGGTTCCTGTTGACCTTCCTCTTGGGACATGCCCCCCATTTGAATCTGTGCTGGTCTAGCAAATAGGTAGGTACATTGATTTATTGTAGTAAATCAGTAAAATCAGAATTGATTTTATTATTTGCTAGATAAATCTATGTACCTACCTATGTCCCACCCTCCTACCCCACTCCTTGCCTAGCAACATGTCAAAGTTTGTCTGAGGCTGCTCGTAAAGAGGAGGATTGTGTGCGCGCGTCATGCGTACGTGCACAGAGGAAGGCGTGATCCTAGGGGGGGTATATGCACTGTCGTGACTTTAATTACTCGAATGGCTTGCGTAGTCGGAAGACTAGCAAATAGGTAGGTACATAGATTTATCTAGCAAATAATAAAATCAATTCTGATTTTACTGTTTTATGTGTAAACTTTGAATACAATATTTCTATCACTGCTATTAATCTGTGTTGATTGTTGAGACATTTGTGATTTGTATACCATTTCTCTTACCACTGTAATCATGATCTCATATATTATGTGTGAACTTTGAATATAATATTACCATCACTGCTATTAAACTGTGTTAATTTTTGAGACATTTGTGATTTCAATACCATTTCTTTTACCACTGTAATATATACAGCAAATCATGATCTCATATTTTATGTGTGAAATTTAAATACAATATAACCATCACTGCTATTAAACCGTGTTAATTGTTAAGACATATGTGATATTTATACCATTTTCAGCACCAATATTCAGTAAATAATTTCTTTTTGACTTATGCTATGATATTCTTATACTGTGTGATAAATTTGAATATAAAATTCCTATAAAACTGCTAAGTTTTTGAATATTTTGTAGATAGTTTTAATTTCAATACTGTTTTATACCATTAGAGTACCAGGTATATCATATGTTCTGTTATATAATTTCTGTAGTAAATATCAAGCTAGGATTTGATTTTAGAGGGGTGGTTGTGAGCACACGAAACTGTTGATGAGCACAGGAAGCGTGCTCCCCAGGGGGGTGGCTGCCCACGCGAGGCGCGAAAGCTCTGACGTTGGAGTACATTTGAGAAAAAGATAACGGTTCGTAGTACCTTATTTAGGCGAAAAGTTAGTTCGATGCCCTGACTGCTTTTCAATTATTTGGACGCAATACTGCATTGTATGTAACAGCGCAGGGAAAACTTGACGTTTTAGCAAATTCTGAGAAAAAGATAACGGCTCGAAGCAGCTTATTAGGCTTTTTTCTCTCACTTCCCCCCGCTTTTTTGCTCTCGCTTTTTTTCCCCCCGTTTTTTGGGGAGGGCGACTGCCCCCATCGCCCCACTGGCTACGCACCGCATCATCCTTGTATATAACATTACCTGTTAAGCCCACTGACCTCTACCACAGCGCTCTTGAATGTGTAACATGGCCGCCGAGCGAGCGCACCCACTTCAAGTGCTCGCATGCGCGGGAATGGGCGATGATCCGTCCAGGTGGTAGAGGTCAGTGGTTAAGCCATATCAGTACAGTGTCTCTGTTTTGTGACATTTTGCATTATCTTTTGATCCAGAATGCTAGGACGAACACATTATTCATGAGCAGAAAAGGCTAAAATCAATCAATTAAATTTTTAAATTTTCATTCACATAGGTTTGTAGAATATACTTCATTATTTTTTCAAAGTGATATAAGAGTGAAATATAACAATAACTGGTGCCAATTTGAGGAGGAAAAGGTGATTAATTTAGACCATGAGAAAACTCTAAACTGCTATGGGTAATTAACTGTGATATTTCATAAGACTAAGTGTGATTGTGTTGACATATTGTCAGAGTGGGAAGGAGCCTATGCAAAATGCATTTTATACCAATAAAATAAATTGTATGGAACAAGTTAAAGTATGGGTTACATGTCATTTTTCCGAAGGTTCATAATTCGATCCGAAGGTTCGTATTTCCGAAGGTTAGCCCCCCCCCCCCCACTTTCAAAATTGGAAGGGGGAATCATAGCATTGTCTCCCAATTTTGCAGGGATTTTATTTAGTTACACTACAATGCATGTAAATACCTACGTTTACCCCCCCCCCCCCCCCCCCCTGTCAAAAAAAAAAAAATGATAAAAATTCAAGTCCTTACTGTGGGAGGGGAGCCACCCCCAATCCCACACCCTCCACATGCTCGGTTGCTCTACTCCCTCACACAGTGCACCCATTCTGTTATGATTGTAATTTGAATTTCACCGTTCTTGAAATATCACACATTCCATGCAGTGTCCAGTATTTGATTCATATAAATATTGCAGCAATAAATTTCTTAAAGTTGGTTGGTTGAATGGATGTTTTTTCTTTCCTTGTCTCAGTATAATCATATATATGTATGTGCATGGAAGCTCTGTAAGCCAGGAATAACAAATAGAATTTGTGCAGCTGCTTTAACAATGCATTAATTGTCTCTCTCCCTTGTCTCTCTCTCTCGCCATCCCTCACCTCTGTTCTCTTAGCGCAGCTAGCTTCCTCATACTCCTCCACAACTATCATCACCACCTCCTCCTCCTCGGCCTACCTCCTTATCTCCAAAGTAGGCTCCTCATCTTTCAAAGTACCTACCTTCCCCCCCTCTCTCTCTCTCTCTATCACTGTCCTCATTTACATCTCTTATCTGCAGTCTTACCCAAGAGCGCCTAACGGAAAGGGAAGCGGAAATAACAAGAATATGGGTGAACAAATGCTGAAAAACAGCCAACAGATCTGTGTGAGAGAGAAAGGGGGTGGGAACATGCACTGACAGAAAAAGAGGTATATTGAGATCGATTGAGACCATCAGACACAGACAAAGGAATTCAAAGAGAGAGAGAGAGAATTAAATACGACGACAGAGCGGCGACAGAGCGAAAGAGACGGCATTAAACTATAAACACCACAGAAAAGAGGAGAGAGGATATATGTGACCATATATTTTGCAAGAAGAGCTCACCCCACCCTAGCCTTTTGACAAGGCCTCGTGACTTGGCTATTTTCCTCGTCATGCTGTGCCTGAGATGAGACTAGCCGGCGACGAAAAGAATCAACACGGCCCAGGTGAACGCGCGATCGAGCGACTTCAGTCGCGATGCCTTTTGGAACCTGGGTTTCCATCGTCCGATATGAATTATTCACGAGTTGACATTCGTATGCTAACACGCCTACCGAGGATTATCGACCAATCACCGCGGTATCTGCGGGGCTTGCTTTCCATGATTGATGTACTAGTAGCTTGCACGGGCCGCGCTAGCTCGAGATGAAGGCGAATTTGCATACCAAATGTATGCTGACGTCATGCGAAGATACGTTTGCTGATTGGCTCCTACCTATAAGGTAGCAGATCCTCGCTCGGAACAAAGGATAGCATAAGACATACAGGCCAGGTTCCAAAAGGCCTTCGGACTCACGTCGCTCGATCGCGCATTCACCGGGCTGGGCGGCTAGTCTTGTTATGCAGCCACTACTAGCTTACTTGCCAAGAAAAATAGCCAAGTCACAAGGGCCTTGTCAAAAGGCTAACCCCACCCTGTCCCTGGAGGCTTTGAGGCTTAAGCCCGCCTCACACTGTGCGATTTCCTGCGATATCGCCTCGCATCGCAGGAAATCGCACGATATCGTGCAGTGTGAGAGGTCTTGCGACGCAACAGCTTGCGATTTTCCCAATATCGCGAGCAATCGCCTCGCATCGCAGGGTTTTGAACATGTTCAAAAATTTTGTTGCGATGCGATGCGATGCGATGCGATGCGATTTCCATCTAGTGGACAGAGGAACAACGGATAAAGGGCAGGAGGTTCTCCTTCAAATGTGGCAGGATAGCCGGATAGGCCATCATTATTTAACATCAGCCTGCCGGCCTATCACAATCGCGTGACAAAAGACAGAATGAAGACGGAAACATGTTACGAGATTGGATATAACCGTAAGTAATTTGATGAAATTGTGCACTATGCATTTTTTATCGCACAAATTTTTTGCATATGTAGTCCCGTACATAGGATTTAATTGGAGTGTGATTTCATCGTTTTGCGCAGTGCAGGAATGCAATGGGTCGAACTCGAAGATCTGACTTGAGTATGGCTGTCACTTTGGATGGGAATTTTACCCTGAAAATTTAACTTTATCGTTTTGGCGAACCTCATTTGGTCTGGGATTCTCATTGCCAAATCATACCAGAACTTGAAGTCTGATGCACACATTTGTACATTATAAATTATCTAGGCCTAAGATCATGAAGATTAACTAGGCCTAGGTAATTGTGGGACGCTTTGACTTACTACTTAGGTCTACTTTGTAACTCTAATTAAATCTAATTGAAATCTAAAAAGGAATCTAATTAACCTAAAACTATAATAAATTTGTAAACAAATCTTTCGGCATATTACTCCCAGTGTTAAAGATCGTATGCTCGATCTATAATGAAAAACACAAGTCAGAAAAAATTGGAACCAGCGGGATTCGAACCTGTCATCTACTGCTTGCCGGGCAGCGACTTAACCACCAGGCTATTCTGGTTCACGGCCAAGTCACGACGAACTAGAATCAAGTCGCTGCCCGGCAAGCAGTAGATGACAGGTTCGAATCCCGCTGGTTCCAATTTTTTCTGACTTGTGTTTTTCATTATAGATCGAGCATACGATCTTTAACACTGGAGTAATATGCCGAAAGATTTGTTTACAAATTAAAAATTCCTCCCCAGTCAAGCTTCTTCGTTTATAATAGTAAAGTAAAACAAATTAAAGTAAAACAAAGAAAGTTACAAGGCACTAGATTTAAATTACTTACAGATAAATAAATGTAAAAACCCCATGCATATTACTGACCTCTAACAGTCTAACTAAGTCTAACTTTTTTAGGGACTACTATTTGAAGGTCGTTATTCCCCCGAAATTCGGAGTCCTTTCATCTCAATTCTAACCCACAAAGTACACTCAACAGCGGCAGAAGCAGTGACAAGAGTAACCCTACACATCACTGTCGCGCCGTCTGGTCGGGCTATGACATGAGTTGTACTAGGCCTACTAGTAGTCTAGGTCTAGTCTACGTTGTGGGCACAAGAATAAATAATATGTAAGTTGTTCATAGTTGCCTCGTCTAACTCTAAGTTAGAAGAGAGAGAGTTGCAGCTGGCAGCTGGCCGAAGAAGTACGGTATGTACGGTTATTAAAATTATTTGACCCTTAGGGCGCTGGACCGACGCTTGCCTCGTTTCGGTACCTCAACTTCCCTGAGATATGGGCTCGGCAGCCATGTCCATCAGTGCTTTATACATGCGTCGTAAACAGCATACAAATTTTAGGTAGCTGCTTTTCTCGGTATTTTTTTTCTCAATATATAGATATATTAGATCTATAATATTTTTAAAAATTTCCCCTCTCTTCTACTGTAGGATTCTTTGCCATGCTGGATAAATGGATTTTATTTATATTAATTAATAGGCCGATATATATTGTGCCTCTCAGTTTTTGCACTCTACTAAGTACTATTATCCACAGCTCACCCAATACTAAGCTGAGTTGAGATGACAGGTTTTTGCTCAAATTTATGATTAAGGATCAAAGAATTCTTCATTATTCAATTTGTTAGGACTGAAAGTGAGGTTTTGGGTATCATTTACCTTGTTCGCATAACAATAAGTGTTTAAATACTTTTATAGCTGCAATGTATTTTACTTCCCATTATTCAAACATAATCTCTTTTTCAGTTAACCCATTACCTTCTTGAATCAGGTGGGTCCTGTATCAAGTTTTGAGCAAACTTTAGGGAATAAGAGAATTCAGCAGTCAACAGCTACATGTTAATACTTTGAAAGTTATTGTGAGATCTACTTTATATGATCATGATTATGTTGTAATATTTGTTTCAGAATATTCATATTGATAAGTTAAGAATGTATTTTAAAATGTCACTCATAAATCACAAGTAAGCTGGCTACTGATGTCAAGAATGTAAGAAAGTTTGTAACATGTTTCTGGCTTTTGTTCCCCCACTTATTTTTTTGCATAGCTCATTTTCTAATTGAAACTTATTTTACTATCTTTTCATAGGATTTTTCAAGCTGTCTCTTGGAAGCTGTTCTGCAAGCAGTATACCATCCATGAGAAACACAGTGCTATCAACCCTCGATCTTTCCCACAATGCACGCACTGTAATGTCAAAGAAATTGCCTTGGAAAAGTTACTGGTAAGAATTGTTTTTGAAAACAGACTTATAAAGAAAATTATAACTTGTCATGCAGGTTCCTTTTTTAACTTTTACCTTGTCTTTTTTCTTTTATTTTGATTGAATTTACTTGTTCAAAAAGATAGTCGTATAATTTGCAGAGAAATGACATGAACACAACAGATATCATAGGGACGACACTTTTCATTCAAATAAAATTCTTAATTTTGATTTAATCTGTCAAAACATATTTTTATAAATGAATAGATTTTCATTTTAATTGCAATTGCACAAAATTATTTTGAATGATTTGCATTCAGGCTGAGCGAAGCAAAGAAATCTCTTAATCAGTTTTTATTCTTTGTCAAACATCTATCCAGTAAAGTGTATTCAAGTACAGTATAATGCTGATAATTTGTTTGCTGTTTGATTTAAGCCGGGAAATGTAATTAACTCTTAGTTACATTTCCCTGATTTAAGCCAGTGAGAATGAGTTTGATTGTAGAGTAATCAAGGGTGTTACTAAACTGATGGATTTAGTTAATGTACCCTTTGTTTATTTTTATTATTAGCTCTTTATTACTTATCATTGTACCTCTCATGTTTTATTAATGAAGCTGTAAACATCAGATGAAATCTACCAGATGACCATCCTATAGAAGCTATAAATGCCTCACCCAATATCCACCTTGCCAGAGAGTTTCTATGAACTGTCATCCCTATGAACTGTCATCCCTCAGAATTTTAGATTTGAGTGACAATGAAATCACAGGTATGTTCTCTTATTTCTCACTCATATGTCTGAATAAATATGAAATGTGAATACATGAATAATAAGGATTGAAAACCAGGAATGAATTCAGCTTGTGCTGGACTTTGCTGGATTTCTGTCTTGTATCGAGCAAAACAAAATTCCCTATTTATTCCCGGTAATTATGATTTTTGGAATCCAGCTGCCAGCCCTTCCCAGGTAAATTACATCCAGGGTTATTATTTAGTCCAAAAGGGGGCTGCAGGAAAAAAAAATCCTCGAAAAGCCCTTTTATGTCTTTGTTTTTCTCTAAGGGTGGGGGGGGGGGGGGGGGGGGGGGGTTGGCCTCTTCAGTTTTCACTTCACCCCATGAATCTGCCTGCATGTATGTTTGAGTAATAGCATCCATAATTTCATGATTCACAAATTAAAATCCATATTTGAATATTAATAAGAACAAATGAAATGACAATACATTTGGTTTTTCTATCAATGAAAAATTAAATACCGTACATGAATTTCAAGCAAATGTGTTGATAAATAAGAACATCTATTTTGATCCCTCGATTACCTTGCAGATCTGGATGCAAGCAACTCTTTGGCATGTCTGTCATTGAAGAAATCAACTTGGAGCACAATCCCATACCTGGTGATACCTGCTCAGAACTGTTACAACATCAAACCGTTAATATCTGAGCCGTCTCCTTCAGATCATATGGATTGAAGGTGGTATTTTCTTCGTTCGATCCCCCCCCCCCCCCCCCCCCCCCAATCACCCCCACACTTGGAAATTATGTTGTCTGCAAACACAGACCCTAATTTGACACTTAATCAGAAAATCATTGTCTTGAGAGAAGCCTAATTCAGCTACCTTCTGGTCATGTCAGGAGCAGCTATAGTACATGACATATGGTAGTCTTACAGTGCAGACACTCTTTTACAACTGACCAGGGTTTCTGCATGCAAACTATCAGTATGCATTCACAAACAGGGCAATGTTGATTTTCGAAAATCAGTACTAGTTTTTGAGACATTATTCAAAGCTTTTTATGTATGTGGACATGAAATCTCTGAAAATAGTGAGATTCTAGTTGTTATTCAAATTGTGATTACTAACTTTACAGTTAAATTACTTTGCAGGCACAAAACTTTGTCAATTAGCATAATTCAATATCCAGATTTGACCCCTCATAGTTCATAAGGCTTTCCTATACTAAAGGTTTTCTTGACACAGACAGTGACATAGCCAGCATATGGTGAAAGCCTATACCCCTTGGCTCAAACTATTTGGAGACGATTCCACTGTCCTGATCAACAGCCTCCAAACCAACTTTGACGGACCCTGGTTTAAAACTGAATCCTGTCTTTCAGATGGCATTTTTATTTCCCCCAAAGTAAATAATCATGTCTGAACAGTCTGATTAATATGTGTCTGTAAAAACCCACTTGTAAACATTGGTGCAATCATAGCTAACAGAAGCAGTGGCAGATTTAGGGGGGAGGGGGGGGGGGGGCACATAAAAATGATTGTCTTTCAATTACATGTATTTTTCTTTTGTTGGGGGGGGGGGGGGTAAACTATGGTTTCATTACATGTTACAGGTTTTTAATAATTACTGAATTTCTTTTCTGTTTGTATTGCTGAAAGAAGAAAAAAATATTCTAGTGTGCTTGCACTTCCTTTATACAATGACTGGAAGGCATTCTATGCAATGCATTTTGTTTAGCCTCTGCTATAAAAAGAAAGTGCAAATTGTAATTCTTTAGTTATCAGACAAGTATAATAATGATTAACAATTATTAACAATCTTGTGAAATGAAATTTAAATTTGGGTTTATTGGAATCACTGTGACAAAATACAAAATTTGTATTTCATATTTAATAATAGGTTAACTATTATGTATGTATAAACTGTACTTAAAAAAAACATGTTTATAGACTTGATAAATAATTGTCGATTTTTTTTCTTCATTCATAACCAGAATATTTATATAAATAAGGATTCACAACTTCAACAAACAACTGAATATTTTTATACAACTTGTTAAATTTCATCAATTTCCAATTTGGTTTTTAGCAGAAAGAAAACACAAAAAATCCACTCAGTATTATTCACCCGCTTGTACCTTATTTGGGTTATTTAGAGTTTCGCTCTAATAGAAGACCTCAAAAAAGTGCTCTCCAAATGTCAACATAAGATATGATTGCTTATATCATGTTTGTGCAGAAATATAATTTGATATTTTCGAATCATTGATAATGAAAAAGGTGAGAATGAAAAAAGTGAGAGAGGGGAAAAGGATACAGAAACATATGAAGGAATTTTATTTAATACTGGATCTACGATTATATATGGTGTGTTCTCATGAAAGTGAATATACATGTGTTGTACATGTTATGTAAATTTTGATCAAGAAATTATATTTGTATAGCTAATTTGTGTTAAGATACTATTTAAGATCATGATGTGCATAAAACAAGTAAAAAATGGTTGACAATGACAAATGTATTGAAATGCTCCCCCAGATAGACAATGATGTTACTATACATGTAATTTGTATACTAATATTTGTTATAATATTAGTAATGTTTTTTGAGGTATTGATTTGCTATTAAGCAGATATTCCACTAAATGTAATGCACATGGTTTGTTTGTTAAAATGTATACATACACAGAGGTGGGGTTGTGTCTTCATTTCAGGAAAATGGACCTTGTGTGTTTACTGGAACTATGCTTGACTCACTGTAAGCACATTCTCTCTCTCTCTCTCTCTCCCTTTCCCTCTTTCTTTCTGTCTTTTCTTTTCTTTTATCAAAATCATTTCATTTGTATTTCCCATAAAATAGAGTAACTTTTCTTTAACATGCAGCTTTCATCTTTCTATTGTAAGGGATATTCAGCACGTCTCCAATAAAGATGCATGATACCTATGTCACGAACAGCTCGGTGTTTCACTCAGTCCTATCTGAATATTGTTTACTGAGAGGGGATGTGAGAGAGTTCCAGAGAGAGAGGGGAAGGGGGTGGAAATAATTATAGTTCTAATAGTCATTGAGAAATATTAAGAGAGCAATAGCGGGGACAGGAGAGAGAAAGTGATGTGGAGATTTGAGAAAAGATAAGAGAAGCAAAGACAGAATGATATAGATAGAGAACGGGGGAGGGGCAAAGATCAGGGCACATCCAAACTTTTAAAGGGGCGGGGCACACACAGAAAATACCTGACAATCAAACACAAGAAAAGATGAATGCTCGGAAACCATTACCCTATTAAACCCATACTTCTGATGAAATAACGCCCAGAGCAATTGTCACAGAAGCAAATGCCGGATCACCGCTTAATTAAAACAATGAACTGATTCTATTATTATATTCTATTATTGACCATAGACGATCCGCCCTTTTCTTACTGAGCGAATTTTGAAGGTTTGGCGAAAATTTGTCGCCTCCCCCTCCACTGAGCAACTTTTCGAGAAGCTGGCGAGAACCAAAAAATAGGGTCTACTTTTTGACAAACTTTCATTTGCGTGCCCCCTCTTTTTACTCAATCCTGGATCCGCCCCTGATTCATATTATCAATATTTCATTCTGCCAAGAAAAAACCAACAAATCGGTGAATCCAAAATAAACAGAGTTCAAGAGAAGTCAAATGGATGTCGGGGAAAAAAATAACTTGATTAACTAAATAACTATAACCCGAAGTTCATCTTTTCTTTTCCAATCCATCTAACTTTACGTAGCATAAAATTGTATCTCTCCCCTAAATGTTGGTTACCTCATTTATAATTATAAGTCTCTATACTAATTTCAATTACTACATAGGCTACACATTCGTTACACATGCGTTTCATGTCGTTTTTATTTAAAAAACATAATTACCTTTCAAGTTTTAGGAATTTTGTTTACGTGTGTCAGTTAATACTACTACAAATCGCGTTATCAGTAATAAAGTACGCATGCGCGAAATGCTAAAATCGCACAGTGTGAGACATGCATCGCAGATCCTGTGGTAGCCTGCGATGGCCTGCGATATCGCTTTGCATCGCATCGCATCGCATCGCATCGCATCGCAAGTGATCGCTTGAAAAATCGCACAGTGTGAGGCGGGCTTTAGAGGCTGTGAGCAGCATTATGTGTGTAACCAGGCCCCTAAAGCTCCGCCATCTTGTCGGGGTCCATTAAAAGGCCCGATAAGCACCGTTGCATAATTCATGAGCGTAAATGCATGATTCATTTTGTAAGATGCTCCCCGAGAGTAGCGTGTGTTTGTATGTGGTATGAAAACAAATTCGCACATCAGCTTGGGGCATGCGCAGTAAGAAAGGTCAAATTCAGTAATATATGCATTTATGGTAATGTATTCATTGCTTCAACGCAACAGATTCGGCGAATCAGCGACGGCAATTTCTAATTATGACAGACGGGGCTCGGTCAATGCACTTTAATTGTAATCGATCTCCAAATCAAAATCTTTGCAAATATGTAAACAAGTAAATAAAGCTTAAAAATGTAACCGGACGGGACCGAATCAAATGTAATCATGAACAAAGATAATGTAAAAATAATGTGAAGTATTTGACACGTCGCCAGTGGCAAAAGTCTCTTTTCTTGTTGATATACTTAATACCCGTGAATGTATTCATTAAATATGCGTTAAGTATAATGATAAATAAATACATAAATAAATACATAAATAATACATGCACAATGAATAAAAAACAAAGAAGTTAACTTTCAAAGTAAGATTTTTTTCAGGGATGGTTTTCTTAATAGGAAGGATAATCTTCATTTGGGGTGTGGCGGTGGGGTCCTTTAGTTAATTGAGGTTTTTTTGTACCATTTTATTTAGACTTGATGTTAATGTAATTTTGTTTTTATGTTGGCAATTAAATAAAAGTGTACCTTTATTCTCTTTTTTAAGGGATTTTCTTTTATTTGTCAGGAATAATCAAATTACCGGGAAGAAGTATATGTTCTATATTAACGTTTACTTTGCATTTGTGAGTAAAATTTATGTTGCCATTCCTTTCCAGCTTTCATGCCTGTAAGTCACCACTCAATCACATGTCTTACAATACCATCCATTTACTTCTACTTATGATTAACCATTCCAATCAGAGCTTATTGTCTTCACTCTTCCTTTCATTTCAAGCAGGGGTGTCGCTAGAGCATTTTGAATGGGGAGAGGTGGGGCAATACTAACCGTGCCGAAAAAAAAAATTCCCACAAATTTTCAATAATAAAAAAGAAGATGGAAGTTCTATTAGTTTTATATATTTTTTGCCATGCCAAAATACCGACAGTTTGAAAATTACAAATATTAAGGTGTATTACCCTCCACCACCCTAGGGGTGCATCTAGGATTTTGTAAAAGATGGGGCACACGTTGCAGAAAATTCTCTGACAAGTTGAAAAAGAAAAAGGGGGTACAATCTTGGAGTTGTATACTGAAGGTATGCCACTTTGTATCAAGGGGCATGGGCTGCAAGCCTTCTCTCACTGCCTCCACCCACCCCTACCCCCTCCAGCGATACCACTGCTTTTACTCTCATTTTGTATCTTTCTCATTCCTTTTAGTATAAAGGTCACTCTAGCTTACCTTTCACAGAAATTTTAAATTTCACATTTCTAGTTATGGAACCCTCCCACTTTGAATCCTCTCATACATAAAAGTATATCACATGAACATTATCACTGAAAGGAGAATTTTGAATTTGACAAGCTCTAAAAAAAAATGTAAATATTTAAGGCAACTAGATGACTTTTCATCTCCTTAACATAAGAGAGATAAACTAAATCTTGTTGTTGTTGTTATTGTTGTCTATTTAATAACAATAAATATCAATTAAAATAACAAGTTTATAATTAAACAAAAAATAATAATGAAAATCTTTGCAGAAGTCTAAATTTTCACATCACATATAATTGAATGAATATTCAGGGTTTTTTTCAACAGTTTTCAAGAAATACTCATGACAACCGCTTCATTCTATTATACTGTTGCTGGTCACCAACATAATTCAAATCTAGGTTTGGTTAAATTTCATTCAGCTGAAGGCACTTATTTGTTAGGCTTTCAGCAAATGCAATATTCCAATAGAAATCCTCCCAATCAGAAACCATGATATCTGTATTGTTTTATTTTGAATGAAAGCCTCACCTTCATTACATATCTCCACTTGTGAGATTGCTGATTAATGAGGACCTTACAAAAATACATATTGAGCTAGTATAATATTAAATTGAAAGTTCACCCTGATTATAAGTTGGTTTTATAAGAAGCAGAAAACTTAAAGAAACAGATCAGTGAAGGTTTGAGCAAAATATGATACGACATAAGAAACTAGTTATGATTTTTTGAAGTTGTAATCAATCAAAGATAAATTGGCAACTCTGTGTCGTATCTTGTGAGCTCCTCTCCCATTTGCACTGTACCCCAAAAATCATTAATTTCCATTTTCTCTAAAGAAAATATTCAAACATACTTGGCATGCACCTTAGATATATAATCATTGCTCATACAATTTTTTGTTTACAAAACCTGTAGGAAAAAACCTATTCCTTCATCAGAAACTAAGAAAATGGAAATTTATGAAATTTTCTGTATGGAGCAAATGGGAGAGGAGCTCAAACCTCCACTGATCTGTTTCTTTAATTTTTCTGCTTCTTTTATAACCAACTTATCAGGGTGGACTTTCCTGCTAAATTATATGAGTTTATTCCTTGAACAGTTTTTTGAACATCCACTGCTGGCATCTGAAGCACATGGTATCATGATAAGGTAGATGTCTATGAAGAGCTGTAGTGGTATACCGTAAGTCTGTTGAATGAAAAGAGAAAATAGAACAAATTAAAAACTACTAAGGTCATACACAATATGACAGGACTGCAATGTGCCAGATATGTGTATATGCATGACTGAAACAGAGGAAATATAGCTTGATAAAAAGCTATTTTACCCACATTCATTAAAACCAAGTTCTTTTGTAAGCATGAAAATGGGAATGATCAATCCTTTGAAAGAAATTCCCATATTTGACTAAAAATTCTTCTTTTAAAGGTCAGAGGGGAATGGAATTACAATTATTTCAAATAACTTGCTTCCTCCTCTACAAGTTGTGTACTATTGATATATTATATATATTATATATTTTTTATATTCATGTATTAAAAAAAAACTTTTTTGTTGTGGGGGGGGGGGGGGGATTACCACATTTAACACAGTATAGGCCTACCTCTCCAAGCTTGAGCAGGTCAGTACAATTATATTTGCTCTTTGTTCATCTCTCCTGATTGTGTATCTCAATATTCCTTCACCATCCATTGTAAAGAATCACGCTGTGTAAAAAAAGGATAAATAAATAAATTTATAAGTAAATGAAAGTAATTTAGAGGTTCACAAGATATATTTCGCAGAAAAAATTGTACTCCACTAATTCTTATATTTTCGATCTTCTTAAACATCTAGATACACGTAGAAATGTACATCTAATTTAGATCATAGATTACAGCTCAAAAGAAACCGTTTTCATAGAATGCATTGTGAATAAATGTGCAATCTTCTTCTCCATGCTCACACACAATGGTGGGCTTTGTTAGTAATGGTTTCAAATAATGTTTTAATAGTTTAAAGACAAGCTATCAAAATAACAATGGGAACTAGTGAGGGTATGTGTAATATGATTTTAACGAACACTTTTACGGACCCCTGGAAGCCCTGATTGCTTTTATAGTTAATTTCCTTGTTTCCTGTTAAATTGATTTGACTTACGTAGTAAGCATATACAATACTCTTGAAAGATGAATGAAAATGTTCTGTAAACTTACCTGTAATTTAGGAGGGCTAAATTTCTGCTTCATCATGTACGGTCAACAGTTGTCGCAATGTTTGAATAACACTTCTTGGGTTCCTTTCCATTTTGATCTGTTGTAAAAAAAAAGAAAAAGAAAACCCAGTTGTAACTTCTTGGCTTTTTTTTTTTTTTGGCTTTCTTGATACATGTCATAGTTACATTGATAATAATTATTTTTATCACGCAAATACATTTGTAAATTCCAATCCATTATTTGTAATAGGTAAAAATTCAATATTCATCAGCTGTCTTATATTTATTTATTAATTAAGGTGCATTCAAGCTTTATAAGTTTCTTGGAAAGAAAAAGAAACAACCTCTGCAACTTATAGTGTGTCTGAAATTTTGAAAAGGGATTCATAAACTGGCTTAATTTACACCAGACTGAAGTTTTGCCCAAAATACATTTGCCTACCCCCCCCCCCCCCCCCCCCATTAAAAAAAACAGTCTATCGGACTAATATTTAACTTAGTCAGTTTAATTGACCAAATGGCATGAACTGAACCAAGTATGATAACAGAACAAAAACACAGTCAGGCATGAATTGAAAGTGAAGTTGAAAAGAGTCTACATCCATCATAATTTCTTATCAAACATGGTTACTTTGAATTCGTTCCCAAACACAGCTTTAGCCCTAGTCCTAGCTAAGTGAGTCTACATCTACTCTAGACCGAACATTCTGTCTCTCGTTCGTTAGCCTCTTATTTGGATAGGGTCGGCCCTTCACTTAGAGACAGAAACGCTCCATTCACTCGCCTGTGCAAACTCACTGTCCACTGACAGCCGAGAGGCAGTAGAGGCATGTCGTTTTTAAAAATCGTAATATTCACATTTTAACAATATTTGTGTAAATTAAATAGATTAGGCCTAGGCTCTATACTTAAACGAACATGTTCAACTTACCAATTTGACTGTTATTCCTTTTATTGCTCGTTTTTCAGGTAATTCAGGGTCCAAGGTTTTCTCCGTTTGAAAATCTTCCAGCCGTATTCAACTGTTATAGTGTGTAAGTCAATGTGCATTCGGTTTGCACAGGCGAGTGTATGGAGCGCTTCTGTCTCTAAGTGAAGAGCTACCGAACGAGAGACAGAATTTTCGGTCTACATCTACTCAAGATACGGTACTATTCTTCAGACTTCGGTTTATGGAATAAAATGTCAACAATTATTGTGAGTTGAAAATAGTAGATCCCACCATACAGTCGCACAGTCACACTCAGTCTCCAAATCTATTCTAACCGTACGTTAGATCCACAAGATTCCAAGGCCAAGTTGGACTAATGAATACACTTGTGTGCAGCATATAGATGGACAACATGAGGAAAAACTTATGCAATAGTCTATCATAATTCAAAGAGTTGACTAACGTTATATCTAGATCTAGATTTAGGCCTACTTAGATCCAATATTTCTTGCTTGCATGCACTGCATTTTTGACGCTGTAGCCACCGCGCCGGTGGCTGGAACTGACCCGGGACTGCCTGGGTAGCTGTCATGAGCCGCAGCGTGTGAGGACAGCCATCTCCGTGTCAAACTACCTCTCGACGATAAATTTAGAACTGTAATTTCGAGAGAAAATTGTTTCAGTTCTTTTTCAACACAACTCTTGTCAATCATTTTAAATTGTAGAGAAATTATTATAGATCACCTAGAATAGTACAACTAATTGTTATTAATGAATTAAATTATATAGTTTACTCGCAATTTGAGCACTACTCACCTTGTACTTTTGAACTAAAATCTCTCATTTCGTGCGGGTGACGTCATTGCATATAATCTGCATAATTAATTGATCTTGAGTGACGAATTTGAGGTCAAAAAAATTAACATAACCCTGATCGATACTATCGAAATAGATACATATTCATAACATAGCATCCAATCAAAGTCTCACAATAAAATGACAAGCGCAAGAAAAATTAATAATGCAACAGCTATTATCGATATCACGGCGATAACGGGTGCTTATCGTCCTTTCTAATGGTCCCCAAGAGGCGTGGCCTAATTCCATTCGCGTAATGATTTCCGCGCGTGCTGCTTTCCGTCTAGTAAATCTATAATACGTCTATGTGTGTAACGTACGGTACGTGCACACCGATCAGTCATCCGTGTTGGCAAAGTTATGAATACATGGCCGTCGCCGGGGGGGGGGGGGGGGGGATGCGGATCCCCTCTCCAGACCAACAATTTTTTTTTTTTGCTTGTCAGGGAATTATGGAGGGAAACTGGACCCCCATAACCCCTCCCCCCCCCCCCCCCCACTGAGCGAATTTTGAAGGTCTGACAAAAAAATAATTGTCGCCCCCCCCCCCCCCCCCCCACTGAGCGACTTTCAAAAAAATACGGGTCTACCTTTTGACAAACCTTCATTTGTGTGCCCCGACTTAGTTGGTAAGTTTTTTTTTCCAAAAGGCACCCCCCCCCTTGAAAAAAGCTGGTGACGGCACTGTGAATATGTATCATTATACTGAATATGAACGCTCTTTACTACGAGATAAAAGTGTATAGAGGTCATAACTTTTTTAATTAGAAGCTACCAAAGTTGGGTTTATTTTTTTTTATACACACTGTATAGTCAATGAAACTCCCATGCCAGCGCATCTCCCTGGTAAAAAGCACCATTATTTTGTGTCTAATATCATAAACTTATCCACTCAAATAACTGTATGCAGGGGCGGATCCAGGATTGAGTAAAAGAGGGGGCACAAAAATGAAAGTTTGTCAAAAGGTAGACTCATATTTTTTGGGTCTCGCCAGCTTCTCCAAAAGTCGCTCAGCGGGGCGGGGGGGGGGGGTAGTTAGGGACAAAAAAAAATTCGCCAAACCTTCAAAAATCGCTCAGTAAGGGTTTATGGAGGCCCAGTTTCCCTCCATAATTCCTTGACAAGCAAAAAAAAAAAAAAAAAAGGTCCTCAGTCTAAAAGGGGGGGGGGACATGGGCCGGCTGTGCCCCCCCCCCCCCCCTGGATCCGCCACTGACTGTATGGTTCACACTGCCCTGGGTTAGTAGCTTGGCGTTATTTCATGCAAGGAAGTTGTGACGAATATTTTGAGCTTTGATCTATAGTATAGCCTAGTATAGCCCCGGGACTTCGGGCTGCCGCAGTAAAGCCTAGTATAGCCTAGGGTGTCTACATGACTACATGCGGTAACATATTAGGTGAGTTTTATAAAAGCAGCATTGGAGTCGAATCAGCTGGTTTATCACAAAACGAATCAATATGTTGATAGACTGAGAGGCGCACTCCCGAAGAGGTGATCCCGTAAGTATACATCTCGGCGAAATGTAACTCCAGGGAGCTCCAACGCTGCGCGTTGGAGCTCCCTGGAGTTAGGCGAACTAGTGTTAATTAAAGGCAGTATAAGCACTATGAACACGAGCAAGATTTGTCCTTGTTTCTCTCTCACTAAACAAGCCTTTTATAGATCTGATGAATGCCTTTTTTCATTCTGTTTGTTAACCTTTTCTGTGCTTGAATTTTTCGAGATCAATGTAAGTTTTATAGATCTTTCAAATGGTCGCACCTAAAACCTAACTTGAATTTAATGACCGTTAATGCTCCAAATAGTCCAGGCAAATGACCTACCTCCAGCTTTGGCCAGTGATATGCGTATTCTCTGTTCCAGTCTCCTTGTCCTCGCTTTATACACAAGCATTGAAATATGCAAGCACACATGAAAGATGTGTACGAGCAGTACGAGATTATAGAGCGAGTGATAAGCATATTGTGAAATTTCTTACATTATTAAGATATTGATTAGAATAATAATAAAAACGTGGTGTGAAGGGAAGAAAAGAGTTCAGGGTGGGCGGGGGTGGGGTGCTCTGCGTTATGTTGCTAACAAAACGTCCAACATAATACAAAGACTGCAATCCAAGTTGATTGTTAATAAAGAGGGGTTTGGGAATGATACACACATAATTATAGTCGGACGTTGGCATATATCGCTATGCCTAATTGCCTACATGACTGTAAAAGTGAACAACATATATAACCATTGGTTTGTAGCTTCATGTATAACCCTTTAATGTAGAGAGACTCTAATAATATACTAGTCTAGTTCTGGACTCTTTTTATTGATTTTTTTATTCGCCGACTATACGCGATAAGCCGAGTGATGGCACGATCGCGAGAACCTGTTGGCCCCGATCTTTTGCTCGGGCCATCAGGTTTCCGGATCGCGCCAATCACTCGGCATAATACGTACAGTCGTCGAAAAAAGAATTCAGTAAAGAGAGTCCAGAACTAGACTAATAATATACCTGTGAGAGTTCAGATGCGCGGTAATCACTCTATAAGTAATATTTTTACTTGATTAAACTATCACATTTACTTTGGGATAAATTAAATTCAACTCCCCAAAAGTTGCTGACTTTTTATCATGTTTACAAAAAACCCAACATGTGGGGATGTATAACAACATGCTGCAGGAGTGTATTTGAAGGGGTAAGGGGCAGTTAGCCAACCCTGACAAATTTCCTACCCCCCCCCCCCAAGAAATAATAAGGTTAATATTACACGGAAAGGTTACTATCAATCTAGATCCTGTCAAATCCTCACAAGAAACGGTGTTGTTCAGCAGAGATCGAAGAGAGAGAGAGAGAGCGGGTGGTGTCAACGGTGTTCTCGCGTCCATGTATATTTGACAAATCAATAGCTCCCCCATGGATTATCATAAATAATGCATCTTCAATAGAATAGAAGATGAGGAAAAAGAATGAGGAATTCATTTATGACACCAGTTTTTAATTTCAAGTAATGCAATTAGTGTAAATAGCATAATTAGAATAATTAGCTAATTAGCATATATGCGCAATATATGGATTTCTTTGTCTTTGTTTATCCCGAAAGCCTGAAAACATAATACAATTTTTCTAGGGTTTTCTATGACGAGGAATTCATTATTACACCAGTTGTCTTTTTACCCACGCCGATGAAATCGGCAGGGTTATGTAAAGGGCTCCGTATGTTTGTTTGTTTGTTTGTTTGTTTGTTTTTTTGTTTGTTTGTTTGTTTGTGTACAAGATAACAAGAGAACGGGTGAACGGATTTGCACCAAATTTTCAGGGAATGTTCAGAAAGTGACAGGAAAGAATCGATTAGATTTTGGTGATGATTGGTTGACCCCTGCACATTCTGTGTGACCTTGAAGTTTTGACCCTGTAGTAAAGTATAGGAACTTCAGTTCAGATAGTGACAGGAAAGAAACTAGAAAGATTGATGACCCCAAACTTCGCCTGCAGATGCAGAAATATTTTGGCCAATCAAAACACTCATTACTTCGTCTCACCAAAAGTCTATTTCAGGTTTATGAATTTTAGAAGACTTTTAGACCCATTATTTGCCATTTCACTTCAAATCCGTACGAGCCTGCAATGAATATTCAAAGCCAACGTATCCCAGCAACAAGGGATTGCGCGCGATACCTTTTTTAACTACAAATTCATTTAGATTCAGGCTACCCTACCCCTACGGCTTCTCCTCTATTTCTTATCTTCTGTGCATTTCTGTTTATTTTCCCCGGTTCTTTCCACTTTGTTGTGGAAGTTTTTGTGATTTATTTTATCCTGGTGGACGTGTAGTACGTGATTTTAATTGTTTTCGGTGAAAATCTGGTGAGTTTGTTCGACGTGAGTGAGTCTATCGCACTCGCGAGCGTTCGCGTGTGTTGATCTGAGTGAGTGGGCTGTGTAGCTAGCTGTACGTACATAACTATACACAGCGCTGTCGTGAAGTGACGGCGATCTGGTCGGGCTAGGGAGTACATAACCCCAGGGAGTACAGTGCCTGTGCCTTACTGACTGTAGTAGGATTGAACTTTTTTCTTTGGGTTATAACGGTCCTGTCATTTGAGATTTGAGTTAGTTTATAACTCATTTATGTCTGTTTGAGTGGATTTCGTAGTTGTAAAATATATACAAACACTGTATTTTTTTTAATTTGTGTGGATTTGCAAAATTTGGTGGCTGATCGAGGTTCGCCGAATACATGCACGCCAGTATCCACTTTGACTTTGTTGATGGGTGGTGACTGAGCTAAGTGAGTAAGCTCTGTGCCTCGCATGCATTTTGAAGTCGAGATCCAACTTATTTTGTCGTCATATTTATTTTATCCAAGCCCGATGAAAAAAAAACAACAACCCCAATTGCAATGTAATTTAAAGATAGAACATGAATACATTTACTAACACTTACATGACTGAACACTGAATACAAATTGCTAACATTTTTTTTCTCACCACGCCACGCTCTCTGACATGTCTAATCAATTACTTTTAGGGGAGGGATGTTTCAATAATAAAATATCTTTTTCAGAAGAATTTTTTCAAGGGTGGGGACACACAAAGCTATGACCTGGATATGGCAAAATTTATTGGGGGGGGGGGGGGGGGGAGATGTGCCTCTTGTTATCCCCTTTGAATGGCTACTGCTTACAAAAATAATCGCAACAAAACAAAACCTATTGGGTTAAGGCGTGGGTCTGCCGCCTTTGACGGCCTTTCTAGTTTAAGTAATGAAATCAGTGTAAATAGCATAATTGGCTTAGCTTAGTGAGCGAATTAGCATATACATATGTGCAATATATGGATTTCTTTGTCATAGTTTATCCCGAAAGCCTGAAAACATAAGTAATACAAGTTTTTCTTGGGTTTTCTATGACGATGAATTCATTTATGACACCAGTTTTCATTTTTAAGTAATGCAATTAGTGTAAATAAAAGTACCCCAACATCCAAAAAATTGCAACAAGAAGGTTTTTAACGGTTTTCAATAATGTTTGACGTAAGGAACAATTAACATACTCAAAATCTAAGAAAATCAGACCTCCGGAAAGTGGTTATTTTCCAACCCAAAATGGCGTCCAGGGTGACCGCCGGTACCTACAAATGGCCTTAAATCATGACATATCTGTCTTATGGGGTGTTGCAAGAAAGTTGCGATTGATTGCAAGTTGCAACTGATCGGTACTGACCAATCAAAATCATTGTTGCAAGCGCATCTTCTTGATTGGGCAGACCCTGAACCATTCAGAATGGTTGTTCTAATTTGCTTTACAATTTGCAATTGATTGCAACTTTCTTGCAACCCCCCCCCCCCCCCCCCCCCCCCACTAGAGACGTAATTTTAGTGTCTATACCTAGGTTTGAGGGGTCAGAAATTAATTCAGACCACTTATAATGTGTTATGGCGGTCATTTTTCTAAAATTTTTCTAAAATTGACCGGAAGTAGACTATTATTTACAGTGGAGATGAAATATTTAAGATCAGGACAGGGTATTCATTGACAAATGTGAAATTATTTTATAAAGTATAGAGTAGTCGACAATTTTTTTTTTGCAACATTCGCTCAGTGGGGGGGGGGGGGTATGGGGGTTCCAGTTTCCCTCCATTATTTCCTGACAAGCAAAGAAAACTCTACTTTATGATTAATAAAGTACCATTATGATTCAAAAGATACAATTATGTACGAACTTTTAGCAGTAGTTACATCAGCGTAATCTAAATTATAAATGATACATATTCATACTTGCACAGTATTAGATCACATGATTTCAATTTATTAAAACTTGTTTCCCCTTTAATGTGGATATCCTGGTTTGATTATGTCAACAGTATCATATATAATATCTCAAGCAAACAACTAAAGAGTACATGTTCTTGACTCTCCAGTGGTGATGCGAATTCTGGAATCCCTTCGACATAACATATACAATCACATGACTATATTTGCCTGGCAGCATATATTCAAGGCAACATCCTGTAATATCCTGAGAGATCCTTGCAACTAAAGTGTACATGTTATTAGCTTTAAGTATCTCTTTATGGGTAAATGTTGGAGGAAGTGCAACTACTATGCTGGATATTCCATTGGATGTGTTTTTCCGTGGAAAAACAACTCTTCTGCGATATAAATACACACACAGAAATTTTTACAAAAATGATGTAAAAAATTATGTTAAATAGGAACTCCATAACTTTTTTGTAAAATTTACTTAACAAAATGTTTTACAAAAATTATGTAAAAAATTATGTTAAATAGGAACTCTATAACTTTTTTGTAAAATTTACTTAAGTATTCGACGATAATTATGTAAAATGTCATGTTAAATATAGGTACTTAAAATTCATGTGTAAATTTTACCTAACAATTCCACACATGTTGGACAAATTCAGTTGCCCAGTTTCCTTTTCCTCCTCCAGGTAAAAAAAAATTAAACCTGCTTGATATGTCTTTCTGGGTCCTATCCTATATCCTACCTAAGTTGGTACAAGTATGTATAATTGGGTTTTTACAGACGTCAGATATGATAAATCAGATATGATTATTTACGTCTGGGACGTGACTCAGTCTCGAACCTGGGGCCCACTGTCAGTTTATAACTGGTAGCACGCCAGGCGCACGCCACAACGCCCAGTTATATACAGTTATATACAGTCTAGTGCAAGCTCTTAAATACCCCTCATAATTTTTTTATGCATTTGGTGACAGTTATTAAAATCGGGCCACCCCAAACCATACGCTACTGAAAATTCATGAATATTCATATAAGTGTTTTCCCCAATATTGAGGGAAAAATACGAAAATGCATTTTTTACAAAACCGTTTGCAAAACATTTTACTTAATGGCGACAAATTCCATTGTGCATGTTAAATAAACTTAACGAAAAGGGCAATATTGCAAATCTTTATGAAGAAATATCTTACAGCGTTATTTTGCAAGATTTGTTCAGTCAGTTTTACATAACTGTGTATCAAAATCATGTTAATGTCAACTGACATTCGTAAAATGTATTTTATACACAATAGTTTACAAAACATTTCACTTAATGATGACTTATAACATCTGCATGATATTAAATTCCCTTTAAAAAAATACTTGTAATTAACACATTTTACATAATAGGCATTTCTTTTGCAAAATGAATTTTACTTAAATAGTGCTAAGTAAATGTTACATAAAATTTTACATTTTGCATGACACATTATATGCGAAATGTTATTCATTATAAATATTTAGTAAAATACTACATAAAAACATTCATTTGAGACAATTTTACATATATTAAGTAAAAATTTTACAAAAGGAAGTTTACATAATGAAATATTAAGTAAATATTTCTCTGTGTGTAGAGCTACAGATTAGAGTTAAAGTATGACCTAGTAGAATTTCTTATTCACCTTTTATGCCATGCTATTCAAGGACAGGTCTTAATGCTGCTGGTCAGTTCTAAGTCCTACCTGCCTACAGCTGCTACAGCTGTCCTCTGTCCTGTCCTCCGGTCTTCCGGTCTTCCATATGTTTCTGTTTCTATCATTTTTTGGAAGAAGAGTTAGGAATAGGGTAAAGTTTACGTTTCACCACACGAGTCAGTTCAGTCGTTCGACAGTTAACAGGCGTGGAATCTTTGACCTGTAGATCAAGCAATAATTAACCAGATGGCCAAAAGCCCCCAATATCCTAAAATTCGTGCAGTGTTCACTTCTAACCATGTTAGCATAAGGTATTATCTTGAATGGGATAATTTTGGATCTTGGATACCATCTGTAGTTATAAGGCTATAAGACATTTTTACATGTATACCAATATTTACCAACTAACAAAGGGCATTTTTATATTTAATAGTAACTTACTTCGGGTTATTCTGGGGAAATTGCTGTCATTTTGACGCACTATTGGATTTATATCGTTCATGTCCGCTAAATGACAATTAAACTGGTCTTGTTGCATTTTATATCCCTCCGTCCCCCTAAACAGGAAATGTATAAAACAATGTTAATAAGGCAGATGATTAATTAATGATTTCTGACTACTTTCAAATGATGCAGGCCATCAGGGATGGCAATATGATGGCAATCTTGCAGCTAAGGCTATCATATCAAGTTTAATGACACTTTTTACTTGTATTGAACCGGTGCCACGTTGCCTTCTTGCACTCAACATGATTCAGTGATATTATTGTGTGTATCATTGAATATCCTGACCATTGAAATATACATTTTGACCTATCGTTTGTACATTTGTACTGTAAAGAGGAACCTACTTCAGGCAATATTTACAGTCATTTTAAACACCATCTAATTGGAATTTTAACCAATAATTGTGTGGACAGTATGTTGCCCATTGTCCCTTACAAAAATTTTCTGTGGTATACCACACAACGTTACCACAGGATATACCATAGGATATACCATAGGAAAATTCTTGTGGTATACCACAGAAAATTCCTGTGGTTTTTGGGGACATTTACCGCATAGAAGTACCACACATAAATACCACACGGGATTACCACATAGAAAATACCACAAGAAAAATACCCATGGAATTCACCCGTGGATCTTGTGGTATTTTGGGACGTATACCACATAACCCCGGGCCCATTACCACATGTTAATACCACAAAACAATACCACAAAGCAATACCGCATGCCAGTACCACACAGCAATACATGTGGCATTTTGGGACATATACCACATGTGGTATTGCTCTGTAGTTTCCCCTGTGGTATTACTGTGTGGTACTCAACTGTGATATTACTGTGTGGTACTCATCTGTGGTATTGCTGTGTGGTACTCGTCTGTGGTATTGCTGTGAGGTACTACTGTGGTACTGCTATTTGGTATTCCCCTGTGGTATAGCTGTATGGTACTCCACTGTGGTATAGCTGTGTGGTACTCCTCTGTGGTAAAGCTCTGTGGTACTCCTATGTGGTATTGCTATAAAATAATGAAATAAGTCATGAGTACAAAACTCTCTAGCTAGCATGTGTGAAGAACATTCTTCAAAAGCTCATTGTACCAAGAATTCTTGGTACAATGAGCTTATGAAGAGACCATTGTGAATTTTGAAGAGCGACAGTTTCCTTTATGTGTGCTCACTCATAAACTTGGTCAAATAAAATGTTCTTCACACACGCTCACTAGAGTGTTGAGGGACATTGCAAAATTTTGTTACTGGTCTTTCTCAGTTAAAAATGCTACTTTCATGAGGACAGCAGTTACATTCCTATGAATGGACATGACTATAATCTAAAAAATACACAACTAACACATATCTGAAATATTGTCTCTTGTTTAGAAGAACACAGTTTTCCTCTTGATTACAATTTTGAAAGAATGCACAAGTGGCTAATTGTTAAGTATAACAAGTACAAGTATAACATGTACATTATCAGTCTCCTCTTCTCATGATCAAGGATACTGCAGGGCTCTGAGTAAGAGTAAAGTCTTCAATAGTATTTCTGTTTTTTAAATGTCACCTACATTATTGTTTCAGTTTCATGTTCAAAAGTGAGGATTTCCCAAAGATATTCCCCTATTCTTATGATACATGTATTTTCATAACTATGCAAATTTCATACATTGCCCCAACAGAAGAATACATTTTTTTAATCATTTTTGTAATCTGACTTCCAAGTCCACTTTTTTGAGGAGACAAGTAAAAAGTAAATTAAAAAGGCTTGTCAAATAGATAAGACATTTACATTATGACTTGACATTATCTCAGAAATTTAAAGTGTCATTATAAAGACTAGCAAATGATAAGTTAATCTTATATGAATGATTCTAAACATGTACGTACGAGTCACACATGCTGCTACATATAAGTACTCCTCTGAGCCCAAGCACGGTACCACGTGCCCACAGATCCACTCTTACTAACGCAGCTAAGACATGCTCGCCGAATTCCTCACGTACCTACATGTACATGTAGGCAGAACGCTTCGCTCAGGTCCAATCCCTTAGACATAAGCTTGATCCTGCCGAGCCTCAGACTGAACAAAATGCCATCTTTCCTGCCATGCAGATAAAAGAAAATGAACAATTAAAAAAGAAAGTGTCAATTTAATTTACACAATGGCAGAAGAAAAAAGAATGCATCATCTTCCCATTTCCAAATATCATTATCAAAGTTGTAATAAAATGTTTTTTGTTCATATCTACATATTTAAATCATTCTTTTTATTTAATTTCACAACATTCTTGCAAGAAAACATCAAAATATTTTCAGAAAATGTCTTCCTGAGCAACTATTGCAAAGTAAATTGTATTAGATCCTCCGGATTCGTCATTAAATTTGATACATCTAACAAAATTTATGCACCGAATGATCAGATGCAACTCCCCCCACCCCCCCCCCCCCCCCCCCCTCTGCCGGCCATGCAGCCTCTACATAATGTTTGAATAATTTTGGCTCTTTTCAGGGACACTATAGGTCTATCTACTCATAAAATAACGTAGCATCGCTTATTTGATTTATGAAACATGCATGCAGAAAGTTGATACCCACCATAGGACAAAAACAACGAATACATGTATATGAATAGGTGGAACTACAAGCTTAACTGTCTTAAGTACTTAAACCTTCATTCATTACTCTCACTCATCAACTGTCGAGTGATGCTCAGTACAAAAATACCCATCAAGAAAGTGAATAATATTAAATGAATTGCTATTACTTCATAAAATACATTGTCATTGCTCACCTTTGAAATGAAGTTTATAATCCAGAAATCTTGTAGGCACATGTTCTGCCTTTCACTTGCAATCACTGGCTGTTGTAGATCATTTGAATCTCTAGCTAGCTAGCTGCGCATGCCCGAACTGCATGCATGCAAAGACCGCGTTAATGTAACGGCTGGCATATTGCCAAATATGTCTGCCATAGTGTCTGCCTTAGAGTTATACACAGAACTCAACTCTATGGTGTGTACCGGTGTACCAATACATGTGTGTGTCTGTGTGTGTGCAGTTGCTTGTGCATAGTCTATTAGATTCAGACCATTTTGCAATGAAATGTAATATGTTGGTAATCAATAGGCCTACGCGTCGCGATGGTATTGATGCTTAATAGCACTTTAATTTGGGGCCCGTAACATAAAGAGATAACTCAATCTTACGATTGATCAATCGTAAGTCTATGGCAAACCATGTACTATATAAAGAGTTACAATTGATTGTAAGATTTATTGTATCTTTATAAATGTTACAGGCCCCTGATATTAAACATACTAAAGTGTTCAGAATTCACTAACTGATTGAAATAATTCAATGTGTTTCGAGCTATTCATTCTGAGGCATCTTCTGAGGGTATGAAAAATTTCATAGGAAATACCACAAAGAAAAACTATACCACAAATTACCATACAGCGGTGCTGTGTTATTTATATAGTACAGTGGTATGAAAAATACCATAGGAAATACCACAAAGAAAAACTATAGCACAAAAATACCATACAGCAGTGCTGTGGTATATATATATATAGTACAGTGTAATACCACAGGGATGAAAAGGCCCACACAGATTCCTGTGGTACTGCAGATGTGATCGCCTGTGGTAGTCATGTGGTAAAAGAAATACCACAGGAAATACTACAAAGAAAAATGTACCACAGAAATATCATACGACTACTATATATATACCACAGCACTGCTGTATGGTATCTCTTACAGCCTTGTCACACTGTACAACAGTGTTGTACTGTTGTACAGTGTGACAAGGCTGTAAGAGATACCATACAGATTCCTGTGGTGCTGCAGAGGAGTAGCCTGTGGTACATACTTGGACCTAAAAATACCACAGGGATGAAAAGGCCCACACAGATTCCTGTGGTATACTGCAGATGTGATCGCCTGTGGTAGCCATGTGGTAAAAGAAATACCACAGGAAATACTACAAAGAAAAATGTACCACAGAAATATCATACGACAGTGCTGTGTTATTTATGATTTATGTGGTATCTTTTACAGCCGTGTACACTGTACCACATAAATAACACAGCACGTACTGTTGTATGATATTTCTGTGGTACATTTTTCTACCACAGGAAATACTACAAAGAAAAATGTACCACAGAAATATCATACAACAGTATCATACAACTGTACACGGCTGTAAAAGATACCACATAAATCATAAATAACACAGCACTGTCGTATGATATTTCTGTGGTACATTTTTCTTTGTAGTATTTCCTGTGGTATTTCTTTTACCACATGGCTACCACAGGCGATCACATCTGCAGTATACCACAGGAATCTGTGTGGGCCTTTTCATCCCTGTGGTATTTTTAGGTCCAAGTATGTACCACAGGCTACTCCTCTGCAGCACCACAGGAATCTGTATGGTATCTCTTACAGCCTTGTCACACTGTACAACAGTACAGCACTGTTGTATGATATTTCTGTGGTAAATTTTCTTTGTAGTATTTCCTGTGGGTAAATGGGTACCACACGGGTACCACAGGCGACACATACCACAGGAATCTGTGTGGTATTTTTAGTTCCAAGTATGTACCACAGGCTATACTCCTCTGCAGTACCACATGCTTATGTGTGGTACCTCTTCATCCCTGTGGTATTTTTAGTTCCAAGTATGTACCACAGGCTACTCCTCTGCAGTACCACAGGAATCTGTGTGGGCCTTTTTATCCCTGTGGTATTTTCTGTGGTAGTACACTGCACTATGGTATTTTTGTGGTATGTACCACAGGCTATACTCCTCTGCAGTACCACAGGAATCTGTGTGGGCCTTTTTATCCCTGTGGTATTTTCTGTGGTAGTACACTGTACTATGGTATTTTTGTGGTATAGTTTTTCTTTGTGGTATTTCTTATGGTATTTTTCATACCACATGGGTACCACAGGCTACACCTCTGCAGTACCACATGCTTATGTGTGGTACCTCTTGATCCCTGTGGTATTTTCTGTGGTATTATAAAGTACCATAGAAATACCACAGGAATACCACAGGATATTTTTGTAAGGGGTTGGTTAAAAGTTGGGCATTTTTTGGCCCAATTCTTTTAAGAGTGTAGAAAACCCTAGAAAAGTTGTATTATTTATGTTTTCAGGCTGTCTGGATAAACGATGACAAAAAATTCCATATATTGCACATATGCTAATTAGTTCATTATGCTAATTATGCTATTTCCGACAACTGCATTACTTTAAAATGAAAACTGGTGTCATAAATGAATTCCTCGTCATAGAAAACCCTAGAAGAGTTGTATTAGTTATGTTTTCAGGCTTTCTGGATAAACAATGACAAAGAAGTCTACATATTGCGCATATGCTAATTAGCTCATTATGCTAATTATGCTATTTATGACAATTGCATTACTTTAAAATGAAAACTGGTGTCATAAATGAATTCCTCGTCATAGAAAACCCTAGAAAAATTGTATTATTTATGTTTTCAGGCTTTCTGGATAAACAATGACAAAGAAGTCTACTACATATTGTGCATATGCTAATTAGCTCATTATGCTAATTATGCTATTTATGACAATTGCATTACTTTAAAATGAAAACTGGTATCGTAAATGAATTCCTCGTCATAGAAACCCCTAGAAAACCTGTATTATTTATGTTTTCAGGCTTTCTGGGTTAACATATTACATATTGCATATAATTGCCAATTAGATAATTATGCTAATTAGGCCAATTAAAAGAAATTGCTCAAGGTTGCCAAGGTGGTAATCAAGCTGAATTTACCTCAATACCCATCTAGAAGACGAATCAACAAAAAAACCTTGTACTTAACAACTTTTCCAGGTCTGAATAACTTCTACTGGACTAATAATACAAGTACACAAATCCTAGAGGGCGTAAGAAGAAACATTAAGATCATTTTTTTTTAAATATAAGAACCTGGCGTAAAATCATCGAATTGAAATGACAAAGCATAATATATCAGAGGATTCAAATTCTGAAATTTTAGCTCGACAGCACTTTAGGTTTTCAATTGAAAATTACTTTGGAAAGATGCATCAAGCAAGTAACACTTAAAATACATCTCATTCATTTTCATGGCGATGGATCATATTAACTCTTTGATTCGTTATTGTAGCATTTATAAAACGATTCAAGAAATAGTTATTGTCACGATATTGACAAATATTTACATGGAAGGAAGTGAAATTCTACAGGAATATTAGAAGGTTTTTAAAAAGTGAATGTGAGACAGGCAGGCAGGATCTAGGCATTGAGATCTGGGTTGTGTTCTCCCCTAAATTTCGGGCTAGACCGCTCAGGGTTATACCCGTATTACTAATTCTTGGTTGTCAGGAGACTGCCAGGTTTTAAAATAACTTTTTTTTCAGTTAATTTTTTTCAGTTCGATTTGATTCACATGCTTCGTAGAAATACATAGAAATGATGTGTACAATATAATTGATAGCAATGTAATGATAATTTAACTTTGGTAAAATATAAAAATTGACATAAAACCTGGGTGGTTCTCTCCCTTAAACTCTGGCAGGAAAAGGTCATGGGTAACCATAGAATCAGCATGGGTGTTTCGTTGTAAGAAGATTGTCAGGTTAAAGAATAACTTGGATTTTTTTCAGTTAAACTTGATTCACTTGATTGTGTTGTTTGTTTTTTTTATTTTATAGATGGAAATGATTTATCCAATATAATTGATAGCAATGTAATGAGAATTTAAGTTTGGTAAAATATAAATATCGACACAAAACATACGTGCTCTTCTCCCTAAACTTTGGCAGGGAGAGGTCAGGGTAACCGTAGACCCTGCATGAGTGTTTGGTTGTAAGGGGACTGTCAGGTTTTAGAATAACTTGGAGTTTTAAAAGTTAGATTTTATTCACATGCTTCGTGGAAATCCTATAGACAAAAATGATTTGTACAATATAATTTATAGCAATATAATGAGAATTTAAGTTCGGTAAAATATAAAAATCGACACAAAAACTAGGTGCTTCGCTCCCCTGAACTCTGGCAGGGAGAGATCAGGGGTAACCGTAGACCCAGCATAGGTGTCTGGTTGTAAGGGGAGTGTCAGGTTTTAGAATAACTTGGATTTTTTCAGTTAGATTTTATTCACATGCTTCCTAGAAATTCTATAGATAGAAATGATTTGTACAATATAATTAATAACAATGTAATGGTAATTTAAGTTTTGTTAAATATAAAAATCGACACAAAACCTAGATGGTTCATTCCCATGAACTCTGGCGGGGGGAGGTCAGAGGTAACCATAGACCTTGCATAGGTGTTTGGTTGTAAGGGGACTATCAGGTTTTAGAATAACGTGGAGTTTTAAAAGTTAGATTTTATTCACATGCTTCGACGAAATTCTATAGACAGAAATGATTTGTACAATATAATTAATAGCAATGTAATTTCAGTTTGGTAAAATATAAAAATCGACACAAAATCTAGGTGCTTCGCTCCCCTGAACTCTGGCAGGGAGAGGTCAGGGGTAACCGTAGACCCAGCATAGATGTCTGGTTGTAAGGGGAGTGTCAGGTTTTAGAATACCTTTTTTTTTCAGTTAGATTTATTCACTTGTTTCGTATAAATTATATAGATAAAAATGATTTGTATAATATGATTAATAGCAATGTAATGATAATTTAAGTTTGGTAAAATATGAAAATCGACACAAAACCTAGGTGCTTCTCTCCCCTAAACTCTGGCAGAGAGAGGTTTGTAATATGATGGACACGAAGTATCATCAACATTAAGAGTCTTTACAAGGCTGGATTAAGGAACTCAAACTACGAACAACTTGTTCCATTTATTATGTATATGTGAAGCCGTATTACAAACTTTCATATCCATGCTCATGGGCATATGATGTAGATCATGAATTAACATAGATATAAATGACATCATATTTCAACCCCTCTTCTCAATAAAAGCTTTCAAAATTTTTTCTTTTAAAATTTTGATACATACCACCGTTTAATATGTTCAACATTTTTACTTAAAGACATGCAGACTTATATACATGTATTAAAATTTGGATATACATGTACATGTATAATTCAAATATATTTATCCCACTTGGATTTCCTTTTACATGCGATATTGTCCTTTTCTTTCTTTTTTTTTCTTTTTTTTTAATATTATCTACCCATCAAATTATTGTATTCCTGTCAACTTTAGTTCTTATATTGGTTTGTAATATAATCGCTGAAAAAAGATACGTAACATATTTCCTGTCTGCCTCTAAAAATATAATAATCAGAAATATTGTTAACACAGTGAATAGAATTAAAAAAAAAGATGCATAACATATTCCTGTCTGTATCTATATTATCTAATGATCAAAAATATTAACACAGTGAATAAACTCCAATCATATCAATGATTTACATATTGTATCTCTCTGGTTTCTTAACAGTACGACCTGATCTGGTGGTGTATGGTTCGTGGTGATTAGGTTGTGCGTTTGGTCTGCTTTGTGTTTGTTCTGATTGTGCATTCTGAATGTGGTGGTCATGTACGTCATTGTGTCTATCACTATGCATGTTGGTGGTTATGGTGGTTTTGTTGCATACTGTCCCTCTCTTGGGTTGGTTTGATGTGTCTGCGATTTCGTTGTTGTGTATGACCTGATGACGCCTGTACTTCGTATGACCTTGGTTATGGTCGCTTGTTAGTGATCTTTCCTCTCTCCCATCTACCGGTCTCATGGTTCTGGACTCTCACTTCTTGTCCTTTGTGTAGTGGGGGAAGGTTGGTAGAATGTTTCTCATCAAAGTACTTTTTTTGGTTATTCTGCCTGGTCTATGTCAAGTTTCCGCCTCTCTTCTGGCCATCCCTCTAGGATGACATCTCTCAGGGTGCAAAGTTCACTGTCCTGTGATGTTGAAGAGCGGATTCTGTAGCTTCTTGTCGGAGAACATAACAAAATCAACTCTCACATGCGCTTCAGAAGACTCAGGGGGTAGTGAAGTCTTGACATGGCATCTGACAGTAGCATCTCCTTTCCAGGTATGTATTTCACTGTCATATCATACCCTTGGAGTCTGAGTAGTAGTCTTTGCAGTCTCGGAGGTGCAGCTCCAAGGTTCTTGAGAGTGATCATTTCTAGTGGTTTGTGATCAGAGAGGATAGTGAAACTTCTGCCGTAGACGAATGTGTGAAACTTTTCACAAGCGTACACAACAGCTAGCATCTCCCTCTCGATGTTGGCGTATCGTTGCTCGGTGTCCGTGAGGGACTTTGAGGCAAATGCTATTGGTCTCCCTTCCTGTGTGAGGGCTGCTCCAACACCCTTGGTTGATGCATCTACTTCTAGGACAACAGGTTTCTTCGGATCGAAGTAAGCAAGTGTGGTGTCCTTGCAGATCATATCCTTGATGGTTTCAAACACCTTCTGATGTGATTCAGTCCATCTGTATTTCATGTCTTTCTTCACCAGTTCCCGAAGTGGTGCAGTCTGTGATGCAAGTTTCGGAATGAATGGTGACATATAGGTCACAATGCCGAGGAACTCTCTAAGTTCTGTCACGCTCTGTGGTGCGTTCAGGGCAGATATGGCTGCTGTCTTCTGTGGGTCTGGTTGTACTCCATCTTTGCTGAAGACAAGGCCATAGAATCTCACTCGGTCTTGCTTGATGTGGCATTTGTTCCAGTTCAGGACGAGTCCATGCTCCTTTGCGACCCGCATCAGATTGTGTAAGTTGGCATCATGTTCTTCAGCCGTCTTTCCGATTACTGCTATGTCATCGGCCATTCCTATGACTCCAGGACATTTCTCAAGAATTTGGGTCATTCGTTGCTGGAACACATCCTGAGAAACACACAAGCCAAAAGGAAGTCGTTTGAAACGGTAACGGCCAAAAGGACTATTGAAGGTCGTCAAATGGCTTGATTCATCATCTAGCTGTATAGCCCAATAACCATGTCTGGCATCCAGGGTACTGAACACTGTTGCTCCTTCGAACTGGTGCCGGACTTCTTCAATTGTTGGCATCGGCATATGGCTTCTCTTGATTGCCTTGTTCAAATCCCTTGGGTCAAGGCAAATTCTCCATCTTCCATTGAGCCTCTGAGTGTATGCCAAGCTTGATACCCAATCTGTTGGCTTAGTGACTCTTTCTATCACCTCAAGTCTCTCCATCTCATCAAGTTCATTCTTGATATCATCCTTTATGCCTATCGGGCATCGTCGAACTGGATGTATCACCGGAACTACATCTTTGTCGATCACTATGTGATACTCGCCATTGAATTTCCCAATTCCATCAAATCTGTCGGGATACAAGGTCTTCAAGTGCTCTTTGTCTCTGATGGGACAATTATGGCTTTCTCTCACGGTGCAATTCAAAACTACTAATCCAAGATCCAGGCACAACTCGAGTCCAAGAATTGCTGGTCTTGGAGTCTTCACCACGAAGAATTCAGCATTTGTCAGTTTGCCTTTGTAGTTGCAACTCAGTTCATGTGTGCCTAACTGAGGAATAACACTCTTCTCACCGTAGCCTGTTATAGTTGTTGGTGTCTTTTTCAGCTTTCCTGTGAGAGGCTCCCCATTGGAGTCGACACGATCAGGTACATCTTCTGATAGATGCGTAATGGAAGAATGTTCCCTTGAGACCCTGTGTCAACCTTTGTTTTCAGCGTTGCTGGCCCTCTTTCAATCTTAATTCCGATCTCAGCAAACACTTCGTTCTTCCTGATTTGGTCAACCGATATGGTCTCAAACAGTATGTCTTCCATCTCTGGCCCTATCTCTTCTGTTTCCTCCTCTCCTCTCATCTCGTGGAGTTTCTTTTTCTGTGCTTGCACCCTTCTCGGATGATTCGTTGCAGTTTCTGGTTTCTTTTGCCACTGCTGTTTAGATTTTTTCTTCTGTCTGCAGCACTTTTCCCAGTGGTTCAACTTGTTACAGTTCCTGCACTTGGTGCCGTAGGCAGGGCACTTTTTTGGTGGGTGCTTTAATCCACAGAATGAGCACTTCTTCCCATGAATGTGGTGCTTGGTCACATCCACATTTATTGCCTGGCCATGAAGCGATCTCATGTCCGCTTCCGTTGCCTCATGTGTTCGGGCAATATCTAATGCTGTGTTTAGTTTCAGCTTGTCATCCTTGGACAGTAGAGTCTCTTGCACTTTCTTGTTGGAGATGCCAACAATCATCTGTTCAATTAGACGACTCTCCAGCTCGGCCTCCTCAAACTTGCATTTCTGTTCTTGTATTCAGCATCTTGCCATGAAGTCATCTATAGCTTCAGCCGGTTCCTGTTTGTACTTCTGTAGCTGAAACCTAGCCAGACGAAAATTAGTCTTAGGCTCGAAATGTTTGGAAAAGGCTTGGAATAACTCGGCTGGCGTATTGAACTCCTTGCCCAGGATTTGTGTATCCGGATGCCCTCTTGGCCCAGCCACAACAGGATGTAGGTGCACTTCTCTTGATCAGATTTTCTGCTCAGCGGTCCGGAAAATATCAGTTCACAATAGTATTGAAAGTTCTTGAATTCAGTAGGCAAATCTTTGTCCATGCATGGGGGGTTAATACTGTCATCTCACCCATGATGATGTTTGTTTCTGTGTGTGACTTGTGTGAACAACCAATATAATCTTTAAAAGCCTACATCACATAAAGGAGTATGACTAGTAATGTCTAACCATATCCTGTTACATAAAGGAGTAAGGTCAATAGGAGCCTTATCCTGATATACAAATAGGAGTAGGGTTACATCAAATTCAACACCCTATCCTGTGTGTAATCACTCAATATGGCATTCATGTACATCAAATCAAATCATGTCATTATATGCAATTGCAAAATGTTCATTTGCCAGTCCAGCTTTATCAAACTGAGTCTCTAATAAGCTGGTTATCTCAACAATTATTAGATTTATCCATGCATATTTACTCACATAACGTTAGACATGTTCAGCAAAGCGTCCATAACTTGGTGATTCAATTTATCTATTCAAATAGCATGTGTGATAAATGGATCCAGCAAAGCGTTCATTATTTCAAGAACATAGCATCTTGATTAAATCTAATGTCTCACAGCTCAAGTTCATATCAGACTCCACGGAAAATTTCACTCAGGGGATTCATCTACTCGATGTCGGTGTCCAGCGACGTCAATCTCCTGATGACTACCGTCTCACTAGGCCTGGCTCGAACTGGGACTGGGTCTCACTCGGTCTGCGCACGTCTGGTGCGCCGTCTATGCACTGCTGCGTAATCACTCAGATTCAGTCACAATTCTGATGAAAGTCAATCGTATGGGCATTCCAAACCTCACGTTTTCGACTCACCCAATAATCAGTGTAATTTCTTGCAGTATTCAAATGTCTCTCGAATATATCGCTGATCTGTTCAGAGTTTCACTTTTCTCAGATATTGATGCCTCCAGCGGAATATCAGTCCATAATCGATGTTGATAAATCGCAAAGTTTTTGTCATTCACCATGTACACACCATAGTTCCACTATCAAACTCAGCTGTAGAACTTTCACTTCAAATTCCTCCGCGGTATTCGTATGTTCGTAAAGCACATGTAATTACCCACGCCGATGAAATCGGCAGGGTTATGTAATTACCCACGCCGATGAAATCGGCAGGGTTATGTAAAGGGCTCCGTATGTTTTTTTTTTGTTTTTTTTGTTTGTTTGTTTGTTTGTTTGTTTGTGTACAAGATAACGAGAGAACGGGTGAACGGATTTGCACCAAATTTTCAGGGAATGTTCAGAAAGTGACAGGAAAGAATCGATTAGATTTTGGTGATGATTGGTTGACCCCTGCAAATTCTGTGTGACCTTGAAGTTTTGACCCTGTAGTAAAGTATAGGAACTTCAGTTCAGATAGTGACAGGAAAGAAACTAGAAAGTTTGATGACCCCAAACTTCGCCTGCCGATGCAGAAATATTTTGGCCAATCAAAACACTCCTTACTTCGTCTCACCAAAAATCTATTTCAGGTTTATAAATTTTAGAAGACTTTTAGACCCATTATTTGCCATTTCACTTCAAATCCGTACGAGCCTGCAATGAATATTCAAAGCAACGTATCCCAGCAACAAGGGATTTTTCGCGCGCTTGAACTGTACTACTGCGAAATCGAAAGCGGCTAGGCTAGGCTAGGTACGTACGGTATAGGCTATATAGCTATCGCGCGCGATACCTTTTTTTATCTACAACTTCATTTAGATTCATGCTACCCTACGACCTAGCAGTTGCCCCCCCCCCAGAAATTTCAAATGACCTGGATATGGCAAAATTTATTTGGGGGGGGGGGGGAGATGTGCCTCTTGTTATCCCCTTTGAATGGCTACTGCTTACAAAAATAATCGCAACAAAACAAAACCTATATTGGGTTTACTTTTTTTTATACACGACAGGGGAACCAACCAGTAAAAATATATCTATTTCTGCAGTTTCAAGAATAATAGCGCCGCTAAGGCGTGGGTCTGCCGCCTTTGACGGCCTTTCTAGTTGTAAAAGTTCTCGTATAAACTGTCCATGCCGCACGTGTACACACATACAGCCAATATAGCACAGGGGGTCGATCCGCGTAAACGGAGTCCCAACCTAAGCCTGGCCGGTTATGTCAAAAGTGTCCATAAAATCCAATCCGGTCTCCATCTGCTCTCAAAACGGTCTAGCAAAATCCTTGCACCGCTGCCACCATGTAATATGATGGACACGAAGTATCATCAACATTAAGAGTCTTTACAAGGCTGGATTAAGGAACTCAAACTAAGAACAACTTGTTCCATTTATTATGTATATGTGAAGCCGCATTACAAACTTTCATATCAATGCTCATGGGCATATGATGTAGATCATGAATTAACATAGATATAAATGACATCATATTTCAAGGTTAGGGCTACGTAGAACCAGCATAGAGGTTTGGTTGTAAGGAAACTTTTGCAAAAATAGACACAAGGGAAACTGGGCGGTAATTTTTACAGAGATTTTTCTTTCCCTTTTTGAAAAAATTCTGGACAACATTCACTTTGTGTAGATATATGCTTATTAGCACTGCAGCCATTGTGTATTGAGTGTTTCAGAACTATCACTTTCATCCACTGGCGTAGACACGCATAATTATCGATTGTTAGTGGGGGGGGGGTGATTTATTCATCACCCCCCCCCCCTCCCCCACTAACAATAGAAAGCGTGTTCGTGTATAAGCCACTGGTTTCATCATGTCCTGGGCTCATGATGTTTCCGTTCAGGATATTCAACAACTTATCAAATACTTGTTCTGAGTTTGAGTTTATTAACAACACACATCTCTTATGGAATAGAGGTGTGGGGGAGTACTTACAAAAGTAATCTAAATTGTATATATATTTGTCAAAAAATGGCAATGAGGGCAATCACTTTTAGTCCGATTAGAACAGACTCAAAACCTCTTTTCCAAAGCCTAGGAATACTCAATATTTTTCAACTCCATGAACTTTACGTATCAACATTTATGTATGACCTGGTGAAAGGTAAATTACCACACTCACTAGTAGAATATTGTCAGATCATACAGCACAGATATGCAACGAGAGGGAAGGAAAATGGGTTACTCTGTGTACCAAAATGTAAGACAATGCAAGGACAGTTTAGCATCGTTGGAACAAAGCTGTGGAATAGTCTTCCACATGAAATCAGATTTACATCTTCAAGGTCAACCTTTCGTAGACAACTATCAAGCAACCTTCAATGTAATTGATGTTGTGAGCTTAAAACTCAACTGTTTTTTATGTACTCCATTTATCATATACATGTATTTGATGATCTTTATAGCTTAGGATTAAGCTTTAATGTTTGTTTAATTGCATCTCTTTTTATTTTTTATTTTTTAAAATTTATCTATTCATGTATTACTTGTAATCTGTAATATTACATTTGCTAAACATTTTTTTTCAATTTTCACTCTACTGTATACTTCATACATCTGATAGTGAATCTTATTTGTGTAAAAATAGATTCTTTTTTTTAATCAAACGTTATTTCTGTAATTATAATTTGAAAAACAGAATTCACTGCTTGTGATATTTTCTCTCCTCAAGAAATGTAAACTATACTGTATTGTCTTTTAATATTTGTGAATACAAGATGAAACTAAAATGTTGATATAAAGAAAATAAAGCAAGCATCTTGCCAAAAGAATGGAACTAGGCTCGACTAGCACTTGTGCTAACTTCTAGTTCCAATTAGCAACTATATCTTAGTATAAATAGTGCAACTGTATGACATTCAGTTAAGTGTAATCACGTACTTGATTATTCATTGATCTACAAACATGACTACATATTATTGTAAATCCATTTATATAAATTTCATGTACATAAGTACTTTTTTATGTATATGTATTCATGTTAATATTATTACTCTTTATATTAATGATTATACTGTCATTCATGTGATGTGTTGTTAATAAACTCAAACTCAAACTCAAACTCAAACTCAATTATAGCCATCTAAATAATGCAGAAGTAGGAACTTTTACTTAACTATATTGCCTTATATCTGGTTATATGCTGATGAAACTACAATTTTGTTTGAATGGCAGGAAGATTCGCAATTACTGTATCATCGAATAGCATGGCAGATTATTGGAAAACAATAACTGTACATACAAGTAAGACAAAAATTATTTCCTCCAAAGGGAAAATCTGAAGAATTCCAACTTTTACTTAGAATGGTAACGTGACTGATGTACATGTGGTTGATGATTTTATATTCCTGAGCATAAGATTCACTTATAATTACAATTTAAACAAGGCATTAGCGATAATGTGTCTCGCCCACATGCGATAACTAGAAATATCGTGATCTCTGTTGCCATGCAACAGGTCCCCCAAGTGCATAAATCTGCATAAGTTATGCTTGCATATATCTACATTACTGTTTGGAAAGTGACGTTTACAAAGTTATGTCATAAGAGAGTCTTGCAGGTAAACTTTAACGTATGACCTTTGACCTTATCATGTGACCTCCAACGGCACCATAACATGCAGGTCCCCTCAGTGCATCTACAACCCAAGTTTGGTTGAAAAGTGAGTTATGGTTGCAAAGTTATCTGTCATAAGAGAGTCTTGCAGGTAAACTTTAACGTATGACCTTTGACCTTATCATGTGACCTCCAGCGGCACCATAACATGCAGGTCCCCTTAGTGCATCTACAACCCAAGTTTGGTTGAAAAGTGAGTGACGGTTGCAAAGTTATCTGTCATAAGAGAGTCTTGCAGGTAAACTTTAACGTATGACCTCAAATGACCTTTGACCCTATCATGTGACCTCCAACGGCACCATAACATGCAGGTCCCCTCAGTGCATCTACAACCCAAGTTTTGTTGAAAAGTGAGTGATGGTTGCAAAGTTATCTGTCATAAGAAGGTCTTGCAGGTAAACTTTAACGTATGACCTTTGACCTTATCATGTGACCTCCAACTCCAATTTTTTTGCTTAGATCAATCTCTTATACAGCAAAATTCCATGATTTTTACTCCAATGAACACTCGACTTTTTCGTGGATTTTCTTCACAATTATGATAATGTGAGTTATTTCTACTGCTCTACGTTTGACATGAACCTCCCAGGACTAAGAAAACTGATATTTTGTGAAAATTAGACGAATGTTTGACACTAGTAACTAAGCCAAACCGACTTCGACAACATTAGGAAACAACACGCGGTCGTTGCTTCATACCATCGGGCCGACGACGGGTAAAGTTTAGTCTCCAAACCCCTCAAGTCAAACGCGAATGTATGTGACTCTCAGCCCGTGAAAGATTGGAAAGCCAACAATAGTACCCATCCCTGTCTTTGTCTGCTGCACCCCATCTATTGTATGCTACACCCCTCTGCCTAGATGGATGACAAAGAACGTGTTACGTCTGAAAAGAAAGTGGCGCGAAATTCGGGTACTGGAAGACGGACACGGCAATCGCAAGCTGCCTGTGAATCAACCTGCACTTCTTGTTTGACTATGTCAGACCTCATTGGCAACAAGGAGTTTTTGGATACAATCAAGAAAATAGTAAAGAAAGTTGTTAGAGAGGAACTACAAGATCTGAAGCAAGAACTAACAAGAGTTACGAGACAAACAGAAGTTAATGAATCTAAAATTGTCGCACTTGAGATCGAAAACGAAAACAAAACTAAACAAATCAAAATTCTTGAGAAACGTCTTAAAATTCAGGAGGAAACCACGACTAGACTTCAACATAAATCAAAGGAAGCTGAGCAGTACTCAAGAAGAAACTGTGTAAGACTGTTTGGAATACCGGAAAACAAGGGAGAAAACACGGATGAAATCATGCTTTACTTAGCGAAGGATAAGCTCGACGTTGCCCTTCACATCGAAGATATCGATCGCAGCCACCGTGTTGGATCAATACAAAAGACGAATTTGGCAACAGGAGCTTCGACATCGAATTCAACCCAGAGCGCTTCAAAACCGACATCATGGGCCGCGATTGCATCGCAAGCAAAACAGGGAAAGGAACGTCACCGTCCGATCATCGTGAAGTTTGCGACGTATCGGGTGAGACAATCCATCATGGCAATGAGGCGCTGACTTAAAAACTCTGGAATATCCATCGCGGAAGATTTAACTGCGTCGAACTATGAGATACTCAAAGAAGCGAGATTGTCACAAAAAATATCTGCAGCGTGGTCACAAGATGGACGGATCTCGTAGCTATACCTGCAGCAAATGGGAAATCCATCAGAAAAGTCATAGGTACTGCAGAAGAAGCACGAAAACTAAGGTAACAATGATAATTCTGTAAACTCTATCCTGTGAGGTTCTCCAATTAATTTTCCTATTAATCACCATTAATTTATAGAATGATAGACATTTTAAAATAATATATTGTGTAGAAAAGTGTATTGTTTTATATATTTTAGCTTGCCTAAATCTTGTATATTTGATTGATCTCCTTGGATTTCGAATTTGACCTTATAACTCATGTTATTATACCCCTGTTGTTGTGAAAAAACTGTTAAATCAAATCAAAAGGCTCTTTTATGTACTGACTGCAAAAACTGGATCCATACTTCTTGTGCTGGTGTCCCGGTGTCCCGGACAGCCTTTATAATGATCCTTCGGAACATTTCGTAGAATGGCGTTGCCCAAAATGCATTTTTGCCATACTACCATTCAATGATACTGAGAATTGTGTAAATGAACCCACCCCTTCTAATGAAATAAAAATCTCACCAAAATGTGATACAAATGAATTTATTCCTGTGCGCAAATATGATGAATTGTCTGGAAAAGGTCTTAAGTTTGTTCATTTGAACATCACTAGTTTGTTGAAAAACATTGACGAAGTCCGGTTATTTCTAAATGAAAATGATGTAGATGTGTTTGCCTTAAACGAAAAACAAGGTTGGATAATACTATTAGTGAGAATGAAATATCTGTTAAAAGTTATAATATTGTTCGTAAAGACAGAGATCGAATGGGAGGTGGCGTAGCGATTTATGTAAAAACTGGTATTCATTTTCAGATCATTGAACATGATGTGTTATCTCAATTGGAAGCTATATGTATCAAATTATGCCACGCCAAATCTACATGTAAGACAATATTCTTTGTTGATTGGTATAGGCCACCGAATTCTAAATTAGAAGTTATGGACTTGTATGAAAACTTACTTCAGTTTATAGATAGCTTTAATGCTGACATTATAGTCATGGGTAATGTAAATTGTGACATTCTAGATAAAAATTACAACTCTGTTAGCGCTAAATATGCAAATACGAACAATGTGTATTCCATGGAACAGATTAATACAAGTGAACCGACAAGAATTACAAACAAATCGGCTACTTTAATAGATGATAAGGTAACGAATAATAAAATGTATGTAAAGTCATCTGGTATAATACATATAGGTATGAGTGATCACTCATGAGCTATATGATTTGGAAGGTGGAATTACCTAAATCTGAACCCCGAGTTATAGACTATAGAATTATAAATAAAATTGATATGAACAGCTTTAAGCAAGATCTTAGAAATCAACCATGGGAAACTGTGAAAGATTTCTCCAGTCTTGACGATGCGGTCTGCAAATGGGAAGAATTATTGATGGAAATAGTAAATAAACATATGCCCATACGAACAAAGCGAGTAAGGAATCATATATGCCCTTGGATGAACTCGTATATTCATAAACTCATGAGAGAACGAGATAAATTAAAGAAAAGGGCTTGGAAAGAGAAAGACAGTATCTTAATGAGTCAATATAGAAAACTAAGGAATAAAGTAACAGGAGAAGTAAGAAAATTGAAGAAAATTTATTATGTAAACAAATTAACTAGTACTGAAAGTAATCCAGTACAAACATGGAAAAAATTAAAAGGATTGTTACCCAATAAGAAATCTTTAAATTATTTTGGTAATGAAGATAATGAAGAGGTAGCAAACACATTTAATTCTTTCTTTTCTCAAGTAGGTCAGAAGTTGTCTGAATCGATCCCATGTGATACTCATAATAACTTTTCTGAAGGTGATAAGTTCATTGAAAATGAGTTTGAGTTGATTACAGTTTCTGAAAATGAAGTTTTAGCAGAATTGAATAAACTTAAAAATAAGAAATCAACTGGTATTGAAGGGATATCATCTACCATGCTTAAATTGTCTGTTGAAGAAATTACACCATCTCTCACTTATTTGATCAATAGGTCAATCTCTGAGAAAGTCGTACCTTCTAGATGGAAAGTAGCAAAAATAATTCCTTTGTTTAAGAAGGGTGATAGAAGCCTCCCAGATAATTATAGACCGATATCGTTGTTGCCTGTAGTTTCAAAAGTATTAGAACGTGTTATACACAAACAACTATATAACTACATAAAAAACTAGAAAGGCCGTCAAAGGCGGCAGACCCACGCCTTAACCCAATAGGTTTTGTTTTGTTGCGATTATTTTTGTAAGCAGTAGCCATTCAAAGGGGATAACAAGAGGCACATCTCCCCCCCCCCCCAATAAATTTTGCCATATCCAGGTCATAGCTTTGTGTGTCCCCACCCTTGAAAAAATTCTTCTGAAAAAGATATTTTATTATTGAAACATCCCTCCCCTAAAAGTAATTGATTAGACATGTCAGAGAGCGTGGCGTGGTGAGAAAAAAAATGTTAGCAATTTGTATTCAGTGTTCAGTCCAAGGCCGTACGCAGAAATTTTTTTCCTGGGGGGGGGGGGGCAAGATGATCGCTTTCAAAGGAACCCATAACTTGAAGTCTAAAACCCGATTAAAAAAAAGTATGATTTTGAAATTTCTGGGGGGGGGGGCAGGGGGGGGCAACTGCCCCCCCCCCCTCCCCGCTGCGTACGGCCTTGGTTCAGTCATGTCAGTGTTAGTAAATGTATTCATGTTCTATCTTTACATTGCAATTCGGGTTGTTGTTTTTTTTTTCATCGGGCTTGGATAAAATAAATATGACGACAAAAGAAGTTGGATCTCGACTTGAAAATGACGTGCATGCGAGGCACAGAGCTTACTCACTCAGTACTACAGTCTGCCGGCCCCAGGCACTTCGCGACAGTGCTGTGTATATATAGTTATGTACGTACACTACAGCTACTCAGCCACTCACTCAGATCAACACACGCGAACACTCGCGAGTGCGATAGACTCACTCACGTCGAACAAACGCACCAGATTTTCACCGAAAACAATTAAAATCACGTACTACACGTCCACCAGGATAAAATAAATCACAAAAACTTCCACAACAAAGTGGAAAGAACCGGGGAAAATAAACAGAAATGCACAGAAGATAAGAAATAGGAGAAATTAGACGTGCTAGGCTATACGTATACCGTATACCTAGCCGCTTTCGATTTCGCAACGAGAGTACAGTTCAAGCACGAAAAATCCCTTGTTGCTGGGATACGTTGGCTTTGAATATTCATTGCAGGCTCGTGCGGATTTGAAGTGAAATAGCAAATAATGGGTCTAAAAGTCTTCTAAAATTCATAAACCTGAAATAGATTTTTGGTGAGACGATGAGTGTTTTGATTGACCAAAATATTTCTGCATCGGCAGGCGAAGTTTGGGGTCATCAAACTTTCTAGTTTCTATCCTGTCACTCTCTGAACTGAAGTTCCTATACTTTACTACAGGGTCAAAAGTTCAAGGTCACACAGAATTTGCAGGGGTCAACCAATCATCACCAAAATCTAATCGATTCTTTCCTGTCACTTTCTGAACATTCCCTGAAAATTTGGTGCAAATCCGTTCACCCGTTCTCTTGTTATCTTGTACACAAACAAACAAACAAACAAACAAACAAACAAACAAACAAACAAAAAAAAAAAAAAAAAAAAACATACGGAGCCCTTTACATAACCCTGCCGATTTCATCGGCGTGGGTAATAATAATGACTTTTTAGCAGCGGAACAGTCTGGATTTAGACCACTGCACTCTACGCTCACGTCCCTCACTAAGGTCACAGATGATTGGCTCAGTGCAATGGACAAAAAGTGTTACACCGGCGCCGTGTTCGTAGATCTCAGAAAGGCGTTTGACACAGTAAACCATAATGTACTTTTAAAAAAGTTGCGGAGTATAGGTATAAGTAATTCTTGTATCAAGTGGTTTAGGGAATATTTAAGTAATCGAAAAATTGTGACTCAAGTTATTAACACATTTTCACGGGAAGAATTTATTTCATACGGTGTACCTCAAGGATCCATTCTGGGACCATTACTGTTTGTAATCTACATAAATGACATAGTAAAACAAATTGAGACCTGTGATATTCATTTGTATGCTGACGATACAGTGTTGTATTTTTCCGATCCCAATCCGCATAAAGTTCGAACGGTATTGCAAAAGGACTTGAGCAGGGTTGTTACCTGGATGAGTAACCATAGACTGAGTTTGAATTGTGATAAAACAGTTTGTATGCTCATTGGAAACAGGGCATTATTGAACAAATATAATATCTTAGATTTGAATGTATATGCAAATAAACTTAATTAAACTGATTAAACTGGGAACCCCTTTTTTAAAGACACTGCTAACACATATAATAAATAATTCTCTTATTTCAGGGACTGTTCCTGATCAATGGAAAGTTGCACGTGTCGTTGCTTTACGTAAAGGGGGAAATAGGGAGGCATGCAATTACAGACCAATCTCTATTCTACCAATTTTATCTAAAATATTAGAAAGCATCGTTTTTAATCAACTTTACAAAACCTGAACGAAAATGGTTTAATAAATAAACATCAGTCAGGTTTCAGGCCACTTCACTCTACAACGACAGCCCTATTGCATGTTACGGATGATTGGCTCAAGAGTATTGATAAAGGAAAGGTAGTAATTGCGGTTATGCTAGATCTAAAAAAGGCATTTGATACTGTGAATTATGATATTCTTCTAAGAAAATTAAAACAATATGGCATAAAAGATCATACACTTCGGTGGTTTTCAAGTTATTTGAATAATAGATCGCAAGCAACATGTGTTAATGGAGGTTTTTCTGACTTTTCGTCATTGAAATGCGGGATTCCCCAGGGGTCAATCATCGGCCCCCTCTTTTTTGTATTATATATCAATAATCTACCCAATGGACTCCGTTATTGTAAAGTCAGTATGTATGCTGACGACACAATGCTATACCTTTCTGGCAGTGATATTTTTACTTTAACACAACAAATTAATGAAGACCTGGAATATATTATGAAATGGCTAGTTACTAATAAATTAAGTTTAAATGTAAACTTTTTTTTTTTTTTTTTTTTAGTAGTATTTATTGATTCATTCAGTTCAATCATACAAAATATATTATATCTCAACATTAACATAAGTCTAATCATGAACCTTGCAAAGTAAACAAAACGGAATACATCGTTATCGATACAAAGAAACGATTAAACAGAATTAGTGATGTAAATATTAACGTTAATATATCTGGAATTTCATTGAAAAGGGTGCAAACTTGCAAGCATCTCGGTGTGATAATAGATGAAAACCTTACTTGGCGTGAACATATCAGGAACTTGCAAAAGAAAACTAATTCAGGATTACATATGCTAAAATGCATAAGGGGTCTAGTAAATAACGAGACACTGAAAATGGTATACAATGCATTAGTGTCATCCCACCTATTTTATTGTGATGTTGTTTGGGGAAATTGTGGGAAAACATTGCTAGACACACTTCAAAGAATTCAAAACCGAAGTGCCCGCCTCATCAATAATACATCTTGGTTATCATCAGGAAAAGAAAACCTATATCGAGAGGAGAAAGTATAATATTGCTGTAATGATGTATAAGGTTATGACAAACCAAGTTCCGCCTTATCTAAGTGAGAAATTTTCACACATAAAACATATCTATGATACGCGACAAAGCAGGCTTTGTGTTGATATTAGTCGTCCAAAAACTAAATCAGGCAAACGCACATTTATGTATAGAGGCGCCCAAATATGGAACTCACTTTCAGAGGAGATTCAAAGCGCCCCTCATATAGGTGATTTTAAATCTAAACTGGTATATGAGAATATTGCTTCTCCTTAATTTGTTAAAAATACAGTTTTGCTAGATAAAGAGCAATCAGTAAATAAACTTCTTATCATGCTGTAACGTACAATTTGTCGAACTACAGAATGATTTCTTTTCTCTTTTCACTTCTTTTTGCATTTCGGAAATAAATTACTATTACATCATACGGTTGTGGAATGGAAAGGTAAACTAATAAACTAATATAAAACTAATATGAAATTAAATTAAAATTAAATTAATTTTGAGAACCAAAAACTTACCTTGTGTGTGATTTTATTCATTTAACTTTTTACTCTGTTTTAATTTGTTTTGTGCAATAGTTCCTCTTCGCCTAATTTTATCGAGACATTAAATACTTGATAGATTATATTATTTTTAACATAACCAAATTATATATTTTGTGTCATTTCACATTACTTTATGGTATTTTATTTTTCATATTTCATATAACATATCTTTAAAATATGTTTATATATTTCCATTTTTATACGTTTATTCTGAACTCTTTCATTTTGATATGTTTTGTAATATTTTTCTAAGACTTATGATTTCTGTATATATTATTTTATGCATGTAATTGATGTTTTAATACTTGTATTTATATTTATTTTTGTTTTGTGCAATAGTTCCTCTTTGCCTAATTTTATCGAGACATTAAATACGTGATAGATTATATTATTTTTAACATAACCAAATTATATATTTTGTGTCATTTCACATTACTTTATCGTATTTTATTTTTCATATTTCATATTACATATCTTTAAAATATGTTTATATATTTCAATTTTTATACGTTTATTCTGAACTCTTTCATTTTGATATGTTTTGTAATATTTTTCTAAGACTTATGATTTCTGTATATATTATTTTATGCATATAATTGTTGTTTTAATACTTGTATTTATATTTATTTTTCATTGTATTTTATTGATACACGGCCCCATTGTAAACCAGCCAAGTAGCTGAATTGGGCTTATACCGTGTTTAAATAAATAAATCAAATCAAATCAAATCAAATAAAGAAGTTTGTCAGTATGTGCTAAATATGGCATATTACTAATAATTCTAATTATCCGCTTCTGAAGTAGAAATAATCTAGTTACATTCATCGGTAATGAATTACCCCATGCGAGAACACCATGATTAAAATACGGCAGAATTAAACTTGAATAGAGCATACGCAATATACCTCTTGGAAAAATAAACCCTAATTTATGCAACACTCCTGCATTTCTAGACAACACCTTTACAATACTATCAATATGTAATTTCCATGTTAACTTATCGTCAATATGCAATCCAAGAAATTTGAGGGAACTCACTCTATCAATTGGAACACCTGTAAGTATAACATCACCTGGTAAATCATGAAAAGAATTACTAAACAGCATATAATGAGTCTTTTGAACATTCAAAGATAACTTGTTTCCGCGAATCCATCTCGTTACATTATCTAATGCACTATTCATCCTCTGTAGGAGAGTCAAAGGATTATTGTGTGACAAAAAAACACTGGAATCATCAGCAAACAATATAAATGATAACATATTTGAGGACAAATGAAAGTCATTAATATATATAACAAACAAAAGTGGCCCAAGTACAGAACCCTGGGGTACACCATGAGAGACATCTAAAGGTCTTGAATCATATCCATCTAAGGAAACATACTGCTTTCTTCTGGTGAGATAGCATCTAAACCATTCTAAAGCTATTCCTCTCACTCCATAATGATTCAGTTTACTCAACAATATATCATGGTCGACTATATCAAATGCCTTTGAGTAATCAAGAAAAAAGCCCAATTGTATGTTCACGTTTATCAAAGGCTGATGATATTTTGTCAATAAAATGCAATACCGCGTGAGTTGTTGAGTGTTTCTTTTGAAATCCAAACTGAGTGTGTGAAAGTATCTTACATTTATTTAAAAATGTATAAGTGCGAGTATATTATATAACTTCTTCAAGAATCTTTGAGAAGGATGTCAATAATGATATAGGTCGATAGTTATTTAGCATTTGAGGATCACCCTTTTTAAATATAGGAACTACTTTAGCAAGTTTCATTTTCTCAGGAACAACACCATTCATAAGAGATAAATTAAAAATATGAACAAGTGGTTTTACGATACCAAGAGACACACCTTGAATCAATTAGAGATTTGATCGTAGCTAGGGCTCTTTTTAGCTTTCAGAGAACCAATAATATTTAATAATTCACCTTCATTAGTCGGTAATAAAAACAGGCTTTCATTATTTGCATTGGGCAAAAAATCAGCAAACAATTTGTCAGTTTGAGGAACGGCCTGAGACAAGGTTGGGCCAACTGAACAAAAACAAATTATTAAATTTGTCAGATTTTTCCTGTTTGTCTTCAATGATATTACCATCTGCATAAATATTTTTAATAGAGTTTACTTTTTTGCCAGAACTTAATACATGGCGTATAATCTTCCAAGTGCCTTTGACATCTGTCAACACTCCCTGGAATTGTGAATAATAATAGTTTTTCTTTGCAATACGTAAACTGGTGGTAAGAATATTCTTATAGGAGGTATATTTTAAACGAGATTCATCTGACTTGTTTATTCGAGATGCATAATACAACTCATTTTTCTTATTAAACTACTATAATAAAGCCCTTGTTATCCAAGGCATGCGAGGTACTCTCTTATTATTAACAGGTTTAACTTTGCGCAATGGAATAATATTATTATACAACTGCATAAACTTTTTAATGAAATTATTATATGAACCATTAACATTACTAGTATTGTCATCACTCCAGTCCTCTGATAAAAGTGCTTCGAGTAGCTGAGTGATGTTTTCTTTACTCATTTGCCGAACAAATTTCTCCCCCAAAATAAGATGTGACTGTTTTCCCAGGGTTAACTTAGCGAACACGGGGAAATGATCCGACATATCACAAATTACAATACCAGTCTTCGGCAGTTGTTGTAAAGCATTACAAAAAATATTATCAATTAGTGTGCTAGAATGATCAGCTATCCGAGTAGGCTTTGATACTAATGGCACAGGGTTGCTAATTTGTGTTTGATTACAACTTCCAAAAAATCATAATATTCTTATACCGAGTGTCCCCCAAAAAGTGATACTTCTAAAATGGCCCCCAAATAAATTTTTTTATCAAATTTGGGAAAATTTTTATATATGTGAACAGCTGAAAGTATCTTCTATCATTTGACACCAAAAAGCCTGAAAATGTTTTATGCTTGAGTGAGCACTGCCCACTTTTGTAAAGGACACAAAAATTAGGTTGCGCAGGAATTGGCTATCCACTTTGGGTGAAGTGAAGAGATATCCAGTTTAGAAATTGCTGGTTATGGGTTTGTGCAGTGAATTTCATAGCTAATGAATTCAAAAGTTTATGCATGAGTGATCATGTATTGTCTTTTTAATCACAATTTGATTATGGAAGTTGTTTTGACACTACAGTGTTATCTGGTGTTGATGTCTGTGGTAATTGTAGCGGTGATCCTGGCAGTTCGTGTTGGGGGGGGGGTAGTTGTGTGTGTGTGCGTGGGTGTTGATCGGCATCCGTGGGACACAAAGACCCCGTTTACAGTGCAGGGCCGGGCCGGCCCTAATTGCGGTACTCGGCTCCTCAATTTCGTTTACAGTGCGGGTTTCGGGCCGGCCTAAATTATAACATTTCAATATTTTGTCGTAGCGGGGCTCTGAATGTAAACAAACGTTCATTTTGGTGGGTAAACGTAGTACGTAACAGTGTTGCGCGGGTTATTAAAAGTGTTCCAATATTTTTTTTTAGCTCCCATGCATACGACGAACGATTGAACACCACAGCTGCTCGCTTAATTTACAGCAATAAATCAATGTATCTACCTATTTGCTAGTTTCCCAAACTATGCCGTCATTCGAGAAACACTAAGTCCCCGTCCACCAATCATGATCGCGCAGCCGCCATGCTCTTCCTCTTTCCTTTCTCGCCCGTCAGAGAAGTGACATCTATGAGCTAAGTCTTAGCCTAAATTGCGAGATTTTTTGCTATTCACAATAAAAATTCCGTTCACCAAGCTTTTACACACATTACACACATATCAGACTTTTCCTAAGTCAACCTCCTTCACGGTATTTTAATCAATTTATTTTGCCGTTTTTCTTCCCCTTCGGGGCATTACTCACACACGGTGTACTACAGTAGTACACTGCGTCGGGCTCTTCCCCCGTGTCTGTCGGTGGTTGATTCAACGCGCTTAGACAAACGGTTTAATCAGAACGTTGTGTTCTCCGTAATAGTTTATTCCCACTCCGTATTGTGAGTTGGTTGTTGTCATATATAGTTCTATATTTGTTTGCTTGTCTTTATTTTCAGCCTTGTCGAAGTCTCCGTCTCGTACGGCTAGTGTTTCCCCAGTGGGGACTCGCCTAGCCTTGGGAGGGTTGGCTGCGAGAGGTTCATCTCGCACCAATGTTATCTTCCCCGGAGCTTCGACTGTAGGTAAGTTAGGGCCTACCTCGTGTGGGGCTCGCCCCGTGATGAGTTCGTCGTCTGTATTGACAACCAACTCATGCGGGATAAACCGGGAGAGTGAGTGCCGCACTAGGCCAATATCTCTCTCCCTGATAGAGACTTGTATAACGGGGAGAGTGAGTGCCTCACTAGGCCAATACCTCTCGCCGATAAAACTGCGGGCAGTACCCCAGCCCGCAGTTCGTCTCGCTCGAGTGACACTTCTCGCTCTCTAGCCACAGATGTGTTCGCTCAGGGGTCGGCTCCTTTTGTCTCTCCGCACGCTTCTAATCCAAGCAAGGCGGGTAAGAGTAAAAGGAGTCGTGATCTTCCTAATGTACCCAGTGCAGGGCTTACTACGGAAGCGGCGCCCGTTTCAAAGGGTAAAGGGAGCGGTAATCATGCTCGCCTGCCCAAGAAACGTAAGCGCCAGGGTCCTGCCCAGCCGGCCGGCTGGACGGACTCTCTCCCCTCGATATCGACCGAGTCTTCACCAACTGTGTCAGGGGAGGCCAAGAAGAAGCGGGTTAGCCCTCCGAGGGCGACTACTTCTTCTGAGTTGGGCGTCTCCCATGCACTGAATTATCTGAAGATCATTGTGGAGAAGAGTGGTTGGTCGGACTCTATGTCCGTACCTCCCACCACGCTTGACTCCAACCCCTGCCCCCCCCCCCCCTGGGGGAAGGGGGATACCTGTACCCGCCCAGGTGCGGATTCGATTCGGTTTCCGGTTTCGGATACCGGTTTTCCGGTTATCCGGCTAGGAATGCTGGTTTCCTTTGGTTTCCACCACTGTTCAAGTGGATTGGGATCCGGTTCCTCTGCTCAGGTATCCGGCTCAGTGCTGTTGGGTTCCAACACACATGAGTCTTGCCGCCCCTCTTTGGGCGTCTCCCGACCACGTTCAGCTTTTGATCGTCCGGTCGGGGCTGCTCCCCTTCCAGCGGCACTTGGTGCTCCGCCTGGGGAGGAATCCTGGGACTGCCTAAACCGCCCTTCTTGGGATCAGGCTTCGCAGTCGGGATTCTCGGAGGATGATGCCTCTTCACAGGCTGAGGTTACGCCCCAGACCTTTCGGTCCCTGGCGGTAGATAATCAATCCCTGCTGGAGAAATATCTTCCCGACACGTATTTGCCGAGTCGGGTCGATTCGGGACTTCCGTCTCTCCTTTTCAAAGGTGAGCGTCCCTCCAAGGGCATCCCTCTTACGGAGGACTTTAAGCGAGTCTACAATGACTTCGCTTCTCAGCCTCCTTCCCTTCTTGGTAAGGCTCGTCCCTTGGCCAGGGATTTCACCTTCTCCCAGCAAGACACTCTCGATTTCTTTACGAGAAAGTCTTGTTCCAGTGACCTCATTCATGTAGGTGGAAGGCTTGGTGTCAACTTTAAGAGTACAAGTTACACCAAAGCGGAGAAGTTCCCGAACCTGATGGAAGCCCATTCCAGGTCTGGCCTGAGACTGACTGCCTACTTGGGTACGCTCCTTTCCCTTCGGGCTAGGGGCCAGGAACTCCAGATGTCTGATTCGGACATTCTGTTGTTAGAGGGACATACCTGCCCTTTTGGCCAGTGTTCCCCACTCCGGTCAACACCTCTTTGGAGGTAAGGTGACTGAGGTGATCCAACTTGAAGTTGAATCACGCAAGCAGACGGCGGAACTTTCCAAATGCCTCGGCTCCTCGGCTCCGAAGTCGCAGGCTAACGTTGCACCTCCTAGACGCGGTGTCACTTCCGGCTATCAGCCCACTCGTGCACCGCAAGTTCAGCCCAGTGCTCCACGCTCGTTTGGAGCCAAGGCGGAGCCTTCTCCTCGTGGTAGGAAGAAGGCCCGAGGTCGCGGTCGGGGCCGTGGTTCGGCCCACGATTCGCGGCGAGTTTGATGACCGAGCGTTGGAGGAGAGGGTTGGAGGCCGTCTTCAGTACTTTCTTCCCGCCTGGGAAGAAATTACCGACAAGTTTGTGCTCTCCATCGTGCGAGGAGGCTTCTGCATAAAGCTAGCAGAGCCCCTCCCACACGGAGCCATCCGCCACAACCCTCCTCTTGCCCCTTTTTCTAGAGCACATCTCCACAGAGATTCAAGAGCTGCTGGAAAAGGGCGCGATCGAAAGGGTACGAGACCACCCCCATCTGTGTCTCTCCCCTATCTTTGTAATTCCCAAACGCTCGGGGAAGCTCAGAATGATCTTGAATATGAAGGTCATAAATATCTTCATACCAAGGGAGCGTTTCCGCATGGAAACCTTGGCCTCGATTCTTCCGGCTATCAGACCGTCAGACGTGGCCATTTCGGTGGACCTACTAGGTTTCACCTTTCAAGGTGAAACTTTCCGGTTCAAAGCCTTACCATTCTGCCTGAAACCGGCACCTCGAGTTTTTACTTGAGTAGTCTCTGCCCTATCTGCTTTCCTCAGGTATCGCGGTCTGAGACTTTTCACTTACCTGGACGACTGGCTCCTGGTGGCGAGCTCTGTGTCCGTCCTTCAGTCTCACATGGACCTACTTCTCCGTACCACACAGAGAGTAGGGTTCATAGTCAACTGGGACAAGTCGGAGTTGACTCCTACCCGCAAGCCCATTTACCTGGGTGCGGAAATAGACATCGTGAACCAAGTTGCCTGCCCCAGTCGGAAGAGGGTTCAAGCGATTGTCTTGCTAGCTTGATCTCTTCGTCTCTTACGTCGAGTTCGGGCAGGCCGATGGCTCCAATTCTTGGGCCACTTATCGAGCCTTGTGGATGTCCTCCAAGACTGTCGGCTTCATATGAAGCCATTCCATCTTCTGAAGTTTTTCAAGCCCAGTGTAGACTCTCTCAAGGTGTGGATTCCTCTCACCGGGGAAATCAAACGCCTGCTTATCCCCTGGTCGAAAGAGTCGTTCCTTCTTCAAGGCAGTTCTTCGACGGATGCCTCTCTTCTGGGGTGGGGCGGCCATTGTTCGGACCAGGTGGTCTCGGGGGGCTGGTCACACCTGTGCACCTTGCCCCACATCAATGTATTGGAGTTGATGGCAGTCTACATGTTTCTCCGTCTTTTCGGGAACATGATTGTAGGTCGCTCCGCCCTTATTTTGATGGACAACACCTCTGTTGCTGCCTACATCAACCGACAAGGCAGGACTCGTTCCACTACTCTGAACGATCTGACCGCCAAGCTTTGGAGGTGGTGTCGGTCTCACCGAGTAATTCCGATCGCCTCCTATGTTCCCGGCCAGGACAATCTGATTGCAGATTTTCTGTCCCGGGGCATGTGCCTTCCCTCCGAGTGGACACTGAATCAAGAGGTCTTCGATTACCTCAGTTCAGTCTGGGTCCCTCTAGAGATAGATCTGTTTGCGACATCACTCAATCATCGCCTCCCGAGATACTGCTCTCGAGTGCGAGATCCGGAAGCTTGGGCCCTCGATGCGTTACGCCTTTCCGCCGGTCTCCTTAATTCCTCAGGTCTCAGAGAGAGCCTCCCAGTTCATAGTCCAGAGTAGAAGAGAATCTACCCGAGCTGTTTACAACTCAAGATTAGAAGCCTTCCATACTTGGTGTGGGGAGACGGGAGTTTCTCCCCGTTCTGCCCCGGTCGGTGCTATTGCGGTTTCCTGATCGCCCTTTTCGATAAGGGTAGATCTCTCTCTACCATTCGTGGATACCGTTCAGCTCTTGCTGTGGTTCACCTTGGTTTTTCTGATGGTTCGGGAGTTTCAAACTCTCCCTGACCAATTTGCTGAGGTCGTTTTTCTTAAAACGACCAGCAAATCGCCAGTTGACTCCTGCGTGGAGCCTTCCTTTGGTTTTGGACGCTTTGGCCAAACCGCCCTTTGAGCCGTTGTGCAAAGCGTCGTTACACCATCTCTCGATTAAGACCGCCTTTCTTGTCGCTACTGCTTCTGGGCAGAGGAGAGGCACTCTCTAAGGCGCCCGGGCATATCAGATGGGAAAGGCAAGGTGTACGTCTTGTCCCTCGACCTTCGTTTATTGCCAAGAATCAGACCGATTCTTCTGGCTCGATCGAAGTGTTCTTGAGTCCTCTGTCAGAATTCTCTTCTGTCAAAGAGACAGTTAGGGCTCTCAAATAGTACTTGGATAGGACTAAGGTCTTTCGTAAGGATGATCAGCTCTTCTCTTTTCCCGTCACCCTTATTCCCCAGCGTCACGGGAGACTATCTCCCGTTGGATTGTCGAGGCTATCCAAGCTGCGGGTTCGGAGGCTCTTCTGTCTGAGAATCCTCCAAGAGCGCACGATACCAGGAGTGTTTCTACTTCCTGGGCGCTTTTTCAGGGTGTTCCTTTGGAAGATATCTTGCGGGCTGCCTTTTGGCGTTCCCCTACCTCCTTCACATCCTTCTATCTTAAGGATGTTCCTTCGGGTGAGGTTAGGTTTGCTCCCTCTGGTTTGAGAGCTGCTTCGTCTTCCCTTTCTGCCCCGCGTTCGTTCTTCCCGTCCTGGGACATGCCACCCGGGTTTTTATCCGTGCTATTCTAGCAAATAGGTAGATACATTGATTTATTGCTGTAAATCAAGAAAATTATAACTAATTTTGTTATTTACTAGATAAATCTATGTATCTACCTATGTCCTTCCCTCCAGCCCCTCTCCTTGTCTGACTACATGTCCTAGACTCTGTCTCTGACTGCTCGGAAGAGGAAGAGCATGGCGGCTGCGCGATCATGATTGGTGGACGGGGAGCGCGCGCGCGGGCAGGGCATGCACGTTTCTGACTTAGTTTTTCTCGAATGACGGCATAGTTTGGGAAAGTAGCAAATAGGTAGATACATAGATTTATCTTGTAAATAACAAAATTAGTTATAATTTTCTAGTCTTATCCGATAATTTCATATTCTCTACGCAATTTTAATATCTTTGTACGATCGAGAAGACAAGAGGATGGATGAGGAAGGTCGTATTCGTAGAATTCAAAGGTATAATCGTGACAGGAGGATGAGGAAAGAGCAACGTGAGGAGAATCGTCGCAGGAGGAATGAAGTGATGAACGATGATAATTGAATTAAAAACACTAGTATCTTGACTTTTATTTACACGGACAAACTTTGGAAATCTCAGCAGAAAAGACAACAAAGCAGCTCAGGCCGTACAATGCACGCAACGCTCAAAGCAGCAACCGCGGGATCATGACATCATTGGCTACACTTCCGGGATCGCATTTGGTACCGCATTTGGCCCCGCATGCGTTTACAGTGAAAGAAGGCCGGGCCGAGGCCGGGCCGAGACTACCTCCAGAGGTGGTCCAAATGCGCGGCCGCTTTTGGTACCGCATTTGGCCTTTTGAACGTTTACAGTGAAGTTTAGCCCGTCCTCGGCCCGGGCTTACTCCACTGTAAACCGGTGGAAACACCTATGGGTGTGTGGGTGTGTGTACGTGGGTGTTGACCGGCATCCGTGGGACACTAATATAAAAACACACCTTTGAAACGAGGATACACACGAGACCGAGAACTGTCCTCGTTTTGATTTACAGTTTGTTGGCTTTATTTTTAACTTCTAACTACGCTGATGACCTTACGAGCTTAAATGAGCAGAGACCACGTTTGGGCGGTAGTGAAATTTTTCGTGTGTAAATTTTTTATTTTTTTTGGCTTACGGACTCTATCCAACAGACGGGCACGCCCGGAAATTGAACGGGGTTTATTTTTAGTCTTCCAGCATAGGCGGATCCAGAGGGGCGGTCGCGGGGGGTCCGAACCCCCCTTTTGGCGCCTTTTTTTTTTTTTTTTTTTACTTGTCAGGGAATTATGGAGGGAAAAAGGACCCCCATAACCCCTTACTGAGCGATTTTTGACGGTTTGGCGATATTTTTTTTTTGTCCCTAAACCCCCCCCCCCCACACCCCACTGAGCCACTTTTCGAGAAGCTGGCGAGACCAAAAAAATACGAGTGTACCTTTTCAAAAACTTTCATTTTGGGACCCCCTCTTTTACTCAATCCTGGATCCGCCCCTGTCCTGGATTATTCTCTTCAATTGAAAAATAACTGAATGGTTAATTATAAATAAGTCCACGGTTGGGTAATGTTGACGCACAGTCCTCGTTTTCCGGTGGAAACACGTATGGGTGTGTGGGTGTGTGTGTGCGTGGGTGTTGACCGGCATCCGTGGGACACTAATATGAAAACACACCTTCGAACCGAGAACACACAAGACCGAGGACCGTCCTCGTTTTGATTTACAGTTTGTTGGCTTTATTTTTAGCTTCTAACTATGCTGTTGACCTTACGAGCATACATTAGCAATGTCAACGTTTGGGCGGTAGTGAAATTTTTCGTGTGTAAATTTTTTTTTTTTTTTTTTTTTTGGTGCTTACGCACTCTATCCAACAGACAGGTACAACCAGAAATTGAAGGGATTTATTTTTAGTCTTCCAGGATTATTCTCTTCAAAAACAATTGAAAAATAACTGTGAATAGTTAATTATGAATAAGTCCACGGTTGGGTAATGTTGATACACAGTCCCCGTTTTCCGGTGGAAACACGTACAGGTGTGTGTGTGTGTGTGTGTGTGTGTGGGGGGGGGGTGACGTGTCACAATTCCGGGGGGTGGATTTCATTGTCATAGGTCCATCCGTAGGCATTTTGCTCCATTCCTAACCATTCATCCTATCTTTTCTTGCCCAAAAACTCTACCATTTCCAAAACTCATTTGCCATATAAAGAAATATTTTATTTTACAGGTAATTTTCAGGGCGTGGCATTGGTCAATAGTCCACTCGGTACTATTGTCATTATAATGATGGCCTTGATGGCTTCGTCCCCCCTACACTTTCCTCTTTGCACAATCGCGAACATGTACACACACACAACTCGACACATCACTACATGCACCTCTCTGCACTTGCACGCACCAAGCACTCCAAATTCATTATATCGTATTGCATACCAATTTGTTCTTCATTCATGGATCTGGATGATATATTAAATGATGAACTATTTAATTCCCAGAGCAAATACTATACTGCAAAAGAATTCATTTCTACTATAAATTCAACAAACCAAAAAGTTTGCAAAAGAACTTTGATACTTTCAATGAATTTTTATCCATATTAAATTCATTTCCTTTTTCTATAATAGCTTTGACAGAGACATGGTTACACTCAACGACCCCTCCCATATTTGATATTGAGAATTACACATTTAACCATATATAGCAAAAATGGTAAGGGAGGCGGTGTTGCGTTTTATATTCACAATAATCTGCATTATAAAGTGAGGCATGATATTATAATTAACGGCGTAGAAACCCTATTCATAGAAATTATTGACGATAACTATAAAAATAAAATAGTCGGTGTAATTTATAGACCACCTAACAACATAGCTGATATATTTTTAGATAAATTAGAATCATGTCTTGAAACCGTATCTCGAGAAAACAAAGATATTTACCTCATGGGTGATTTTAATATAGATCTCTCTTTGCCTTACACTGCCCTTGGGCAACATTTTACTAATTTATTATCATCATTTTCTTTCAAACCTCTTATTGACAAACCTACGAGGATTACAAATACAACACATACAATAATTGACAACATCTTCTCAAACGTGCTGAGTAGAGATAGTAATGGAATAATATATTACGATATTTCAGACCATCTACCAATTTTCACGATATGTTCAGATAATAAACGCTTACTTCAACATTCAAATAAAGAACACATTACTCTGTAAACAAATCTTTAGGCATTTTACTCCCAGTGTTAAAGATCGTATGCTCGATCTGTAATGAAAAACACAAGTCAGAAAAAATTGGAACCAGTGGGATTCGAACCTGTCATCTACTGCTTGCCGGGCAGCGACTTAACCACCAGGCTATTCTGGTTCATGACGGGTTCGAATCCCACTGGTTCCAATTTTTTCTGACTTGTGTTTTTCATTACAGATCGAGCATACGATCTTTAACACTGGGAGTAAAATGCCTAAAGATTTGTTTACAAATTAAAAATTCCTCCCAAGTCAAGCTTCTTCGTTTATTCAACACATTACTCGACGAAAAGAAACCAAACGCAACATAGAGTCCCTAAAAACAGATTTGAGTACAGAAAGTTGGCAAGATGTTCTTCATGCGACAAATGTTAATAGTTCATATGAAATATTTATAAACAAACTTCTTCATTGTTATGATAAAAATGTGTCTCTGACAAGAATAACTTCTAGCAAAAAGAAGAATAAACAACCGTGGATCACTCAAGGAATAATAAAATCAATATTTACTCGTAATAGATTATATAAAATATCACTTAAATCACCTACTTTGGCACATCAAAACAAATAGAAGTTAACCTATTAAGGTATTTTTTATATTATCCGTTTAGCACGAAAATCATATTTTTCTCACATAATTGAAAGCAATAAAGACAATAACAAAACATTATGGCATACAATTAATGAAATGTTGGGCAAAAAAAGAGAAAATGCACAAAATGTTGAATTTTTAGTGAATGGAAATTACATCAAAAACAACGGTCTTATTGCTGATGCATTTAATACGTATTTTACTAATGTTGACCCAAAATTGGCCTAAAAAATTGTTACTAATGATAATGATTTTTCACAATATCTAAATAATCATACCGACCACTCATTATTTTTTAATCCAACGAATGTTCATGAAATTTTAGAAATTCTTCGATCTCTAAGTCCTTCTAAATCTAGTGGCCATGATGGAATAAGTGTATATATATTAAAAGAAATTATTCATTTCCTGGTTTCCCCGCTGGCACATATTTTCAATCTATCTCTTTCCCAGGGAATTTTTCCTTATTCACTAAAACTTGCCAAAATAATTCCAATATTTAAAAAAGACGACCCATGCCGTATCACAAATTATCGCCCAATCTCGTTGTTACCAAGCTTTTCTAAAATACTTGAAAAAATTGTTTACAAACGTTTATACTCTTTTTTGGATATGAATAAATTATTAATTCCCAACCAATATGGCTTCAGAAAAAATCATTCGACTGACTACGCAATCTTACAACTTTACGACAAAATAACTGATTCATTTTCAAAAAAGGAGCACACTGTTGGGGTTTTTATGGATTTATCGAAGGCATTCGATACAATGGATCATGCTATATTATTATGTAAATTAAAGACATATGGCATCAGAGGGATCGTACTTTCCTGGTTTAAGGACTACTTAGATAATAGACGCCAATATGTTAATTTCAAATCCAAATCATCTAATATATGTACTGTGAAATGTGGAGTACCACAGGGCTCAATCTTAGGGCCCTTGCTGTTTTTAATATATATGAATGATATTGTCAATGCATCACCTGTACTAATATACGTTTTGTTTGCAGATGATACGAACATATTTTATTTACACCTAAATTTAAACATGCTTGTTACAACTCTGAATCTAGAGCTAAAAAATTATCATTGTGGTTTAAATCCAATAAACTCTCTCTCAATATAACAAAACAAACTTCATGTACTTTAAACACATTAATTCTACACATGTATTTCGTAATAATATTTTCATTGATGACATGCCCGTTACCGAAAAACATGAAACAAAATTTTTAGGTACATTAATCGACTCAAATGTAACTTGGAATAGTCACGTTCGTAGCATTAGCATGTTGGTAGCAAGAGGCATAGGTATTTTATATAAATTCAAATATTATCTTTCTCAAAGATCGCTATTAATGTTTTACAACTCATTTATTTTGTCACATATATCGTACTGTAACATAGTATGGGGAAATAGTAACAAAATGAATATAGACACTATGTTGCGTCTTCAAAAGAAAGCACTCCGTATCTGTTCTCATTCTCATTATTTAGCCCACACCGATCCTATATTTCATAAGTTCAAAACATTGAAAATTAACGATATTCACACCTACCAAACCGCTATATTTATGTATAAATATTCCACCAACGCTACACCAATATCCTTTCATAATATTTTTATCTACAACAGAGAGATGTCCATTCTTACCCGACACGACATTCATCAGATCTTCATTTAACAAATCCAAAATTAATAATAGCTCAAAAAACGATAAGACATCACGGTCCAGATGTTTGGAACAATTTACCTCATGATATTAAACACGCCGTATCCCTTTTTTCTTTTAAAGCTTCGTTAAAGAAGTATTTGCTATCCACTTATTCGTAAACTTCTCACCTGCACGTGCACCCACCTGCACACACTTCACTTCAATCCCTTTCCTTCCCCTTTTTTTTTTAGTAAATATTTGTTTTTCCAGTTAGTGACATCGCTTTTATGATATAGACATTTATATTAATTATGGTTTCCATGTACCCCTTTCCACACGGCTGCTATTCATTCAAGCATTTTGCTTAAGATAGCTGGCCCCTGCATTTCTGTTATTTCTACTTGTTCATTTCGATTTATAATCATGTCTTTATTCTGTTGTCATTGTTATTTAACTGTCACATTTTTGAATTTGAACAATTATGTTGTATACTATAATTGTTTGTAAATTTGTTATTTGATTTGACAATAAATGCAGAAACTCCTGCAAAAAAAAATTAAAAATATCGCTAATACCCATATGGTTGATTGATTGGTTGTTTGATTGTTGTTTTTTATTGATTGATTGATTGACTGATTGAATCAGTGTTTGATCAATTGATTGATTGCATCTTTGATTGATTGATTGATTGGATCAGTGTTTGATGCTGAATTATCAAATTTCTGTTCCTGAATAATGGTGACATAAACCATGCCATACCCAGCACAAATCCCAACCCTAACAATTCATTATCAATTACCACAGATCAACAGCGGGTAATGCTTTTAAAATGTCCACAGTCAAGTTATGATCACTGATCATGCATAAGCTTTTGATTACATCACACCATGTCACAAAGCCATATCCATCATAATCTATCATACACTCATCATACCATAAGCAATTTCTAAGCTGGAGAACTCATCTCAGCCAAACTGGATAGTGAATTCCTGCGCAACCTAATTTTTACGTCCTTTAAAAAAGTGGGCAATGCTCACCAAAGCATGAAATATTTTTGGACTTCTTTGGTGTCATAAGATAGAAGAGACCTTCAGCTATCCATATAAACCCCTCAAAAAAGTTCTGCAATTCAAGTTTAAGCATTTATATCTCTCTAGTAACTGTATGATCATCATCAAGTTCAGTAAAGCTTGTTTATTCACCTTCACAATGATGCCACATTTGTATTGATTATGTAATCACGGAATGTGCAGTGCACCTAAATAAAGGGCAAAGTCAAAAGTGAAAAGTTGCAGAATGCATTGTTATTGTTCACACTGAGTTCTTAACTGGAATGAAAGGTTTTGTTTCTTTGTTTTTGTTCCTTTTGGTTTGTTTAATTTTGTATTAGGTGTGCATGTTTCTGCTGTAATCCCTTGTTTGGTGGACAAATATTGTTTTCAGTGATTTTGAAGTGGAATTATTCTTTTGTTTTAAGATGGAATGTGTTTTAATCAGCAACTGATTGTGATAACATTAATATTGTGTTTTGGTTTCATGCAGAATATTGCAACGTTTCCACCTTAGCAGTACACAACTGCATGCGGTGGGGAAAAAAGTCTCCCCTCAGCAAATTATCTCATTTTCAGCCATGTACCCCTATCACAGAAACATAAGGCTCTGTTTTTTTTAACATATACCAAATATGTCCCCAAAGAGGGTTGAAATGAAATTATGTTTACACACTTAAAACATGTATTTTGAGTATCAAGACTATTTATATTTTTGAGAAATGCAAATTTTGGAGCTTAATCTATCTCCATATTTAGTGGACAGACATGAACATTATGAGTTTTACAATTTTATTCCGCAATATAGCATATCTTATAACTGTGATATTAAACTGATTTGTTAGAAATTATATCAATGATATATAATATTCTTTTGGAATGTGCTTCAGAGATTATTCATGGAAAATTTTGAGTTTCTATCTTGAAAAATATAGATTTTACATCACTTGAAACTTAAAAATAGCCCTAAATTTGGGGTTTGACAGCTACGAGTTTTTATTTCATATAGTAGAATGCACTTTCCTTGGGTTAAACTTATTTTATGTAAACAAGTGATGATATAAGATAGATACATACAAAAAAAAAATGGGAACGGGTGCATAATTTGACGATTTCCATTTGTAACACCCCAGACGTTTCGGACGTTACATTCTGTTAACATTACAGTTTTCATCATTTTTATTTCTTTTCTTTTGGTATGATTGGTCTGTGACAATACTTGTTGGCAGTTAAATACTCTATCAATAATTTATTGCATTTATGCAAAATGTAATCTACACAAATGTGCAGTTTAACACATAGTTGTCTCTATCAGCTACGCAATTTGGAATCCAAGGTGTACTTACATGCACTTAAAATGTATAAGTGATGTAAATTTGCAAGATATGAACCTAATAGCAATTGTAGTCACTGAAACCTCTTAAAAAATTCACTTAAACTTATATTCTGTTCAGCATGTTATGAAAAACAATGTCTGTGGTGTTTCGTTTTGGACGTTACATGATGTTAACATGTCGATCAGATCATAATCCAAACTTTGTCCTGATCTGAACTTAGAGCTTGTGCTTCTTAGTCTTTTGATGGCTGATGTATGAACTTGAATGGTAATGACTTTTGGTCATCTCTAATCTAGCTTGCTGATGTCAAAGATGTGACAACCTAGGTTATTAGATCGCACACTGCTTCACCAGGAAATTCTATGTGGATAGTCAAAGTATTCAGAGCATAAATCAAGCTTTCTAGAAAGCTATGAAACATTATTGGTACCATAAACATTTTTTTTTCGTTTAGATTGTAGATTTGTCCAGGATCTTTTCTTTGTCTGACTTTAACAATGGTACACATCATGAATAAAGAACCCATTTTCATTTTGATAGCTTCTACAAATAAAATTGAATAATCATTAGAAAGGGTACTAATATCCTACTTATTTGGTACACAAGGCATGGGAAGGGCAAGCATTTGAATAGTACAGTAAGCATACATGTACATGTAGCTCACATTTTGGTAAAGTCGAAACGAGCAAGAAATCTCTTGGCATACATGTAGTGAGAGAACTTCACGGAAATCTACAAAAATTTAGTTGTAATGCTTTAGTCTTGTATACTATCTAGGAATTATTGTTGGTGGTGTTTTTTAAGTTTTTGCTGATAGGGTTTGCTGATAGGGTATTACACCCTATAACAAAAGAAAATAAATGAATGGATGGATTTGGAGAGGCTTTAGCTTATTTTTATTTTCATGTTAGAATGTCATGAATAATCTACCTATAGTTATTAGAAGTTGCAATTCTCCAGATTCATTCAAAAGCAGTCTAAAAACTTAATTGTTCAATGCTTCCATTGATTATTACTGTACATTCCTTTGTATTTCTACTATCTTATGCCCTTCTTTTTTCTACACTATGCCTAGAGCACTCTACAAATTGGATTTGCGCATTATAAATCTTGCTATACATGTCTGTTATTATTCACAAGTTGATAATCCATATGAAATTAATTGTGTAGGATGTGGATAGTTAAATTAAAGGCTGATTTACAGCCATTTGTAAGTAACATTTTTTACAAGTTTACAGCTTCTTTTAGTATACCTGACTATAGATCTATACACACTTGGAAGGCCCTGTGTTCACCAAAAACTCTGTAATCAATCTTCATGTACACTGTACCAGTGATTGGTTTCCAATTCTATTTCACAAAATGGCATGATAAATTGTGAGGATTAAGCATTTAAAAAATCAGCTAAATAATTTAAAGTTGTAAGTAGTCCCACACATACATATAATACATGTATATATAAAATTAAAGTTTAAGAGTCCCCTATTTTAAGGTAAAAATCCATATTTCATGTAAATTTTTGAGAAAATGGTTTAGCTTGGCTGTATTTTTAAAATATTTACACCACATATTCCTTTTTTTGTAGACTGGGTAAAGTTAAGGTGTGTGACTGTTACTGAAAAAATACTTTAAATTGACCAAATAAACTTAAGCTTAATGACATCATTTGGGATATCCTTCATAAAAATGAAAAACTGATAAAATACAAATGCCAAACACTGTTAACAGTAAGAGGAAAGGTTGAAAAATGGAAATCACTCCCTCTTACATCAATCTTTGCCCCTCATTTGAACTGGCTGGAGTTTAAAAATGGATGTTAACAGTATAATGTAACGTCCGAAACGTGCTTACAGCATACCAGAAAATACTGTTAACATGACTCAAAATTTTTTACAAGTAACCTTTGTTGTGATTTTTTTGCGATAAATTACAATTTAGGATATACTAAACCATCCAGCAATGCATTTCATCACATAGAGTGGCTTCAACATTATAATTTGTTTATATTTCAATTTGCAGAAAGCATAGATGATTCATTAAAAAATGAGTTTTTAGCATCCTATTCATGCTTTCTTTATATTCAAAGCTAAATAAAAAATATTTTTCTTAACAAGGGAAAAGATTGAGAAATCATAATTTGCTGATATGTCAAAATATTAGTTGAAATTTGTAAATTATGTGTTAACAATAAAATTATGTAACGTCCGAAACAACTTTCTTGTCCTAACAAAAAATTGTTCCATGTGAATCATATAATTTGTGTCTAAATTTGTGTAATATGACTTACAATGTTTTATTCCATAATGATTGATTCACTCCAGATACCATAAAATTTGGCTTTTGCTAAACAGTCGGGTAACGTCGCGTCGCGTTGGTAGAAATTTTCGAACATTTTTCAGGAAGGTGTCTTCAAGGGGACAAATTGAAAAAGAGTCCATCTCAGTATGATATTCCCGTTTTCAGGCTAAAACGACAAACAAGGGAATAAAGAAAACAATAGAAGGATAATGCAAAGAAAAACATGAACTATAAGGAGAGAATAGAAGGGGAGGAGGGATGGAAGAAAATATGATGAAAGGAAACAAAGAATACAACAATTGGCTGCGTGAAGTCTGTTCCTGATGGTCTGGTCGGAGAGTCGCTTGGCAAATCTTCGAGCAAATCGTCCTGGAAAATAACCTTCGATTCCGCAGGGAAGAAAGGGTCAGGAAGCGGTCTTCTTGTTGGGTTGTCTTCTTTGGACGACCACTCCTTGGTCTGTCCTTGACATCCCCAGTTTCCCGGAACTTTGCCAATAATCTGGAGATGTTACTGGGACTCACTCCAAATTGAGCAGCAACTTCTCTTTGGGGAATACCGGCTTCGATTTGGCCGATTGCTCGAGCCTTCTCAACATTTGATAGACTTGGCATGGTAACATACGCGAACAGCTACTCTTTAAAAGTAAGATAGCCATTCAATTTGCAACTTTTCACTTTTGACTTTGCCCTCTATTCAGGGGTGCTGTGCATTCAAGGATGACATAACCATTACAAATGGGGCATGGATGTGAAGGGGGATAAATGAACTTTCCAATGATCTAAAAATCAAGAATGATTAAAAAGCCGCCAAAAAGATATCAAGGCTCAAAGTTGAATTGCAGAACTTTTTTTGAGGGGTTTATATAAAAATTTCCCCAAAATTCACTAAAACTTTTTATTTGGGGGCCGTATTAAAATTTTAATATTAGGGTCAATCCACGTCAAATCAACGGATGGGTGTCACCCGACCCCCTTTGATTTTCTTTAAACTCGCACCAAATGTTCCCCCAAGTGTCTGACAGAAAACGGTTGCTAAGATATGGCCTCACCTAGCAACCAATGCAAGGACAAACCAATAGGGCTAATTAAATTTATGCATTTTTGATTGACAACTGTAGCCAAAATTCTTCACACAGAGAGCTCATTGTCCGGATATTGTGAGAACTTTATGCCCTTTACAAAAAAAATAATCATGACACAAATACGATTCTCCGTTTTCGTGTACAAGGTCACCGAAAATGGCGTGAACTGTAAAATCTGTGATTTCAAGTGTATGTTTGGAGGTTCATAGCTTCAAAATCAAATAAGCTTAGGACCCAATATTTTGTATATTTGAACACTTTTAGTAATTGAACAAACCTAAAAATCAGAACGTTTGTCCAAGCGGTTTTGCTAAAGAGCGCCCTCAAATTTGGGATATTTTCAAAATAAGCCAAGTTCAAGGTCATGGATCACCCTTAGTCCAATCTCGGAACACCACCAATTCTTGTGTATGGATAGGCATTTACCTATATTTTAACGAGTTACCAAAGAAATTTTGCGTCCAGAACGTTCAGTGGCCAATGAACGTTCAAAAGGCCAAGCATAGTGATATTAACAGTTATGGTAGTATATTATAGGTACTAAAAGAATATATACTACTGTAAGTTTGTTTTATAGGGAATGACCTTGAAATCGCTTCTCAAAGTCAACAAAAAACAATTATACACTTAAAATATGCTGTTAACGTGTATACTGTACCGTCGATTCAAATGATTTGATTGCACTGTGTGATCGAGTCAGCGACGGTATACGGTACACATTACGCACCGTGCGATCGAGTCATTTGAATGACGGTACAGTACGGGGAAAGATCGGCTCGGCAAGGAAATTCCATTTTTTTTCCTTGAAATAATCGTTAAATCGTAAAATCAAAGAGCCTCCTACATACTTACAGTAATTCTCTTGAAATTTAAGTACAAATTTCTATCTTACCTGCCGAAATTAAGCGATGCGACTAGCCATACTAATGGGCGAGGTCGACTTTGGTTATTTGTACCTGGAGCTCCAATGCTGTGCGTTGGAGCTCCCTGGAGTTATAGGGGAAAGGATGCACTGTAATGCATGATGTACATATTTAGCTTTAAAAATGTGGAAACTTTATTTTTATCAGTAAAGTTGATTCTTTTTAAAATTCTTACTTGTCATACATTTCCAAGACACCAGGCCCTTGGGAACGATTTTTTTACCGGGGGTGCTGTGAGCAGAACATATATTTTTTTTATTCAGTTGCTTATCTCGGACTTCTGGCACCCGGGGCAAACAATGAAGTAGTGCCCCTACCAACCCCCGCCCCCCCCCCCCCCCCCCTCCAACCTATCCATGTCATTTTATAAGCGAGGGAGCAAAGCATACGAGCAATAGACTTTTTTGTATTTTTAACCCCCAAACACGCAATTCTGAGCATTGATAAACGGGTTTCTATTCACTTCCTTCTATAATTAATAGTAACATTAAGAAATAGTCGAGGAATTTAGGAAGACAACCGAAAGTTGACATTTCTTTTAAATGTTGAACCTTTGTAAAAGCGATCCTACATTGGGGCGCAATATTTAACAAGAGGATGATGTAACTTGCATAATGGCGAGCAAAGCAACAAGAATTATTCTTGAGCCCTTCTAAAACACTATCCTATACTGGGGAGTGAAATTATGAGATCTTGGAGGAAAAATATGCCAGGAAATATAAAGCGACCGAGCTGCAGAAAACTTTTGCATTACAAATCCTAAAAAAAAGTATTTCTGATGCGTTTACCCTGCGGATTGGGGGCGAAGAATCCAGAATATTTGCAATCCACCTCCTCTTTTCTTTCTCTCTTTTGCGTTTTTAGCCCCCATCTGTGTCGCCCGGGGCCATCAAGGTGGAGATCGATGCCCAGGGCATGTGTGCTCCTGTCCCCATAGACACACCACTGATATTATTTCACATTTTTTCGCTAAGTCCTTGGCAAAGCCAAATTTTGGCAGGGGGTTCAGACCCTGAAATCAACGTTGCCTGCAAAGATAACATTTATTTTACGTCATTCTGCAAACCAGTGCACCAGGAATAGCACGATTGAAATCCACTTTAAATCGCCATTATATTTTTAAAGTAGATATTCAAAGAAAATCACAAATATAGCAATTAATGTATCACTAGAAACTGGGAAGCTTACAGATGGCATTCGTATAAGTTTTATGTCAACTGCGTATCTGATGATTATAAAAACAACACAAATAAAAGCTCTTCTCAGCATCTGGAATATCCGAGGATTCGCCAGAAATATAGCGATGTTTTGATGTCGTCACACTCGGGATCGATCCTGCTTAAGCAGACGACGTCCTATAATGAATGAACGTAATTGCAATGCAATTATTTATCAAATTATAAAGAGTTTGGTGTATTTAAACATGACCTTATTTCACACCATTATAAAGGGAAAGTGAAACTGATTCTGATAGCTAAAACCGTTTGATTGTAAATACACAGGAGAAGGGGTCAATGATCAATGAAATAAACCCCACTTTCAAATTGAAAAGCCCTCCGAATAATAGCAGGATGGTATTCGTTCCCTCTTGAAACGCCGAACATGCCCCGGTGCAAGCAGCTGAAAATACAATGGCGTCTTATTTTGTTTACAAGTGACTGATTCCTTTATTTTTTTAACGCTGCATTTTTCATCAAAATAATACCATACACGAAGTTAAGAGTGAGGCAACAGACTAACATTAAAACTGACGCTAGTGAAGGAAGAGAAATAAGTGAAGAGGAGATGACAAAATAGGCTCTGAAAAATGTGTAAGATGTTATGGGACATCGTCTGCTTAGACAGGACTGGTCCATGGTGTGTCGTCACATATCTCAGCAGCGTTCGAGGAGCTCTTCAAGCTGCTATATCGGGGGCTGTATTTTACCGTTTTATAATTAATAATAATCATTACTTAAAATGTTTCCAAGCGTTGAATTTGGATAACCTTGTTTAATTTATGCCATCTATGCAATAATAAGTATTAAGCCAATATTTAAAATCATTAAAGTTCTACTTTAAAAGAAAATGCCCATTTAGAGTAAAACACAAAATTAAGGTCCCCTGTTATGAAATTATAATTCTTGGTATTTTGTACATGCATCTCATCTAAATTGAAAAATCACATCCGTTTGCAATAAATACGTATCAAGATATTTTTAAAATAATATTTCCCCCAGGTATTCATGTCCAAAACAGTCTGCTAAGCTCCGCCCCTTTTAAACCCCGAATTCTCGTTCCGCAAGCATGATTGACGTGTGACGTCACAAACCGACATTGCCGATGCTTGTTTACAATATTGCCTATGTATTACATGTGCAAACTAACTTGCTGTTGTGTATACCACCTCGAAAACCACCTCTAAAGCGAAGTATGCCGCAACGCTGCGTTGTTGCAGGTTGCAGTAACACCACAAAGGAGGGTGTCAGTCTACATTTATTCCCTAAAGACCCAAATATAAGAAGGATATGGACCGCAAAAGTAAAATTAACTCGCGCCCATTGGGAGGGGCCGAGTGAGCACAGTGTTGTGTGCTCCGGGCACTTTTGTGCGAGGACTTCGTCGATAGCACGGGGCTGCGTATGGCATCAAGAAGATGCCGTCCCTGAAACAAGTTTGATCATACATGTATCAATAATATGCAATTTGGCGACTCTGAGCTTTACCTCACAAGCACCTCTCTCAATTGGTCTTTACTATTAAAAATGATTATTTTTTGTTCTTGATGAAGAAAAAGATCTTTTTCCATAAAGAGTGTTATAAAAATGTTTATCATGGTAGAGTGGAAACTCAGTATAAAGAGGTCTGATACAACAATATTCCTGATATAACAAGGCAATATTTTGGTCTCAACTTGTTATATTTTTTTTTTTTTTAACTGATGTAACGAGATTCTGGATTTAACCAGGTAATTTTAATAGTCCCAAGGACCTCGTTATACTAAGTTTCCACCGTATAATATATTGATTTTTGTTACCACCCTGAATGTAGTGAAAGTGTAACGGGCAATTTTCAACCTACAACCCCCCCCCCCCCCCCCCCCCCCTCCTTCGGCAGGAAAAAGGGGTATACATCACAGTTACAGGTTGATTCCTACTTCTCTACCTTATACATGTAGTTCATTTGACAGAAAATCTGTTTTCCAATGATTCCCTCTCTCTCTTTCACCTTTTCTTCTCTTGTGCTTTCCCTCCCTTTCTCCCTCTTTATGCCCAAAATTCTCCACTTTCACACATCTTCCCTCAACTTTTTTATCTCTCCCTTTTCCCCCCAGTGATTCCCTCTCTTTTTCACTATTTCTTCTCTTGTGCTTTCTGTCTCCCTTTCTCCTTCTTTTTGCCCAATATTCTCCAATTACACACATCTCCTCTCAACTTTATCTCTTTTTTTTTCTTTTTCCATTCTGCCAATTGTTGGTTTTGATCTCATTCACGCACTCACACCTTTCTTTTCAATTGTTAGTTTCATTCACGACAAGCCTTGCATAGTAAATGTGTTTGAACTCTTCCAGAGATGACAAAAATATTCAATTGATTTGAAATATATTATTACTTCTATATATTATGTAGATATAGATGTATCCAGGAAATGGTTGTCTTACAATTGAACATCAAAAATTCAATAGGAGAATGCCCACCCCCCCAAAAAAAAAAAACATAACAAAACAAAAAAAACTGATTAGCTTCCAAAGTGTGTTTCATTAACAAATTAAACAACAAATGCCATAAAAAATAACAGACCTCATATGCCATTAACAATAGAGTTATCATTCTTGACTGAGATACATGCATCTTTACAACATCCATTACAAAAAATGCTCTGGGCAAATACTTAGATGTGAACTCAGTTACCCAATTCCAATTTTATTTCTGACAGTGAAAATGAATATTCAATTCAAAATAAGCCTCCTAGACTACTCTTTTCCTCTGATACTTGAAGCAAAAACAGCAATAACATTTTTACCACATTGTCACAGTGTAGCACACCCTCATGTAATAAACCCAACTTTCAGGAAAACTGATATCCATGTATAGGAATTAAATATCATGAAAAGATAGACTGAACAATGACGTACTAGCATTTTTAACATTTCTTATAAACAGTTATATACATGATAAATGTATATGCTATCTAAGCGTTATCAAGTTAACAACTAGACCAACATATATCAGTACATAATAATAAATACAATAAATCAAATGAAAGAAGAAAAAAAAAATCTGTAGAAAAAATAATGTCAATTTGAAAAGAAATATGATGTGAAGCAACAATAATGATGATCACATGAATGACCCGATTAAATAAAAGATGTTTGCCAGTCATTAGTACTGAATATTTTTTTCTTTCAAATAATGACATTGTGTAAATGCTTACACTGATGGAACAACAGTTCTGATACATAAATATTTTTAAAATGTTCAATTCTACTATCACCTTTGCTTAATGTTGAGATTTGTGCATGTCATATCCAAGCCCCAGTAAAAAAAAGTATGAGAATAATGGTTGCATAGCTTAAATTAAAGTTCCACAGAGCTGCCCTCCCTTTTGATTTTTTTGCAAAGGTTAAAAAAATATATATACATACAGTAAACTTTGAAAAGAAAATACCCTAAAGAGGTAAAATGAAGGGAATATTTCCAATTTAAAAACTAGACATTTAATTCGTCACTGAGACGAATTAGGTGATCTGTCCTCAATTCTCATGATAAAGATTGAACTGACCACCATTGACCTGAAGTTATTATGATATGAATGGGAATGATTTCTGATCATTGACAAGGAAGATATGGTTAATAATGTAATGTAACAAAATGGCGTCTACATGACGTCATGATGACCTCATAAGAGCGAATTAGTTGCTGGAGCGACATATGATCAACGTCTACTTACATGCCCAATTTGGATGCATCAGGACCAATGGTTCGTGAGATATATGATAATGAAATAAGTGTGCGTATGTGTGTGTGTGTGTGTGTGTATGTGCGTCATATTTTTTGTGGGGGGGGGGGGGTGTTTCACACAGGGAGCCCATTATAGAGCTCATTTATATTGACCAGAAACAAGTATGTCAATAGATGGCAATGAAAAATGAAAATTAAGTGTGTGCGTGTGTGTGATTTTTCGGTGGGTGTGATCGATATGACTTTTGAGGGTATGAACGGATGAACTTTGACTATAGTGTAAAAAAAAAAAAAAAAAAAAAAAAAATCGGCCCCGGGGATCGAACCAGGTACCTTGACCATGGTAGTCATGTGCTTTACCGATAGACCAGAATATGACCCATAGGGTTTACACGTAGATGGAAAATGGGATTCTCATATCGTATATTCAGCGGAAAATTTCGATATGTTCCTGGAATTGGATTGAAAAAACCGAACCCATGGAGCAAGAATATTTATCAGGCTATAACATATTTCAAAGAGAAAGAATTTTGAGCAAGAATAAGGGAGATTTTGCAAAAATAAGACAGGAATGCAGAATCAGGTTTTCTTTAGAAGTCCTTTCCCATAGAGATTACACGTAAAACAGTGGAAATTGACATGTCCATATATATGGTAAAATTAAACCATGATGCCGTTGTCAAAATGGAAAACCATAGTGACTAATTTTGTAGGAAATTGCTTCAGCTACAACATATTAAAATCTGGGCGAAAAACGACCAATAATGACGAATCTAGAGCCAAATTTGCATAAATGTGATGACGTCAAAACATGAAAAATGGAAATTTTGACTTCTGGCGCCATTTTGATGACGTCATAATGTTTATAAGGATGAAATGATACATGAAATGAAATCTATGATTCATACCCTACCTGATGATGACAAAAAATTTGGGGGTCAACGGACTATCTAACGAGCTACAGTGAATTTTGTAGGGGCATGTTTTTGCACGTTTTTACGTTATTTTCGCCATAGACGCGCGCACGGATTTTGAACTTTGACGCGCCCGTACGACCTAATTATTGATTGAAATTGATTCCAAATTGATGGAAATGATGAAGAAACGTGTCAGGATTGCAAATCAATAAAAAAAAACAGCGTTCTAACGTTATTTACGATTTGTGCGCGCGTAAAACGCGCGCGCGGAAGCTTACGCACGGACATTTTTGAAATGCTCAAAATGACCTGAAACGTGTGCAGACTTGATCCTACGTGATTTTGAGCATTTTAAAATTTTGACGCGCGCGTACGCGTACGTCCTGACCTCTAGATGACCTGTCAGGACATGACTTGATGACCCGTCATGTGAAGTTTATGTGATGTAAATATAGTTGATTTTTGATGATCGATTATGAAGATATAATCGATCTTGTAAATTTACAAAATGGCGTCTTGATGACGTCATGATAAACTGATGACCTTGAATGAGATGTCACATCTTGACATTAAGAAGTCTGATAAGTGACGAAAATTTGAAGAAAATTGAGAATGAAATTTTTGAGGAATCATGGTAACAAGAAAATGGGCGAAAAATAAAAATAAACTAGATTTTAATTCGTCATGAGGACGAATTAGGTGGTCTGTCTTTCAATTTGTACGATCATGATTGTAATCAGGATGATCATAATAATGGGGAAATGCTAAACTGAAGATAGGATGTCAAGAAATGCCATGAATGGAGATGCTTCTTGAGGACAGGAATGTAGCAAAATGTGTAACGGTCATTGTAAAACGATTATGGTGAAGATGATAATGGTGATTATGATGATTATAATGATATAATGATGATGCCGATGGATATAATAATAGCGATGATGATCATGACGGTGATGATGATACAGGATACTTGGGAGATTAACCCCATAGCTCTAATACAGGACAGGAAATCATAATTTCCATAGGGTTGTACACAAACTACTGCACACTACTTTCTAATAGACATAATACGGAAAATAAGGCAGTTTATTACATGATTTGTGATTTTTTATGTTACAATAGTCGAAGAGGATGGTAAAATGACAGGCAAAAAGAAGCCAAAAAAAATCGGCCCCGGGGATCGAACCAGGTACCTTGACCATGGTAGTCATGTGCTTTTCAGATAGACTAAAATATTTCCCATAGAGATAACACGTAAACGAAAAACGGGATTCTCGAATCCCATTTGGTAGTTCAAAATAGGGCATGATCCCGACATCTGATCAAAATTTGGAGACCACCCTTATGAAAGCTTATAGTCTCAGCTACAACATATTAAAATCTGGAAGGAAATAGACCAAAAATAACTGAGATACAGCTCAGAGAACGATGTCATGTAGATTCATGATTCGAAAAAAAATCATCTTCCATAGACATAACACGCAACTAGGGATAATTCTGAAAATTTCAGTGTGATGACGTCATCCAAATGAATAATAATGAGCACTCATGTTGTAGAGAATTGTCTCAGCTATAACATATCGAAATCTGGGCGAAAAACTACCAATAATTAAGAATCTAGAGCCAAATTTGCATGAATGTGATGACGTCAAAACATGAAAAATGGAAATTTTGAATTCTGGCGCCATTTTGATGACGTCATAATGTATATAAGGGTCAAATGATACATGAAATGAAATCTATGATTTATACCCTACCTGATGATGAAAAAAAATTGGGAGGTTTCTGGACTATTTAAAGAGCTAGAGTGAATTTTGTAGAGGCATGTTTTTTCACGTTTTTACGTTATTTTTGCCATAGACGCGCGCACAGATTTTGAAATTTGACGCGCGCGTGTGGCATTATGGAAGGTCGATATTGACTGTAAATAGTTGGAAATTGTCAAGAATAGTGTCAGGAAGACGTAAGATGCGAAAAAAAAGCGTTTTTACGTTCTCTACGCGCTGCGTGCGCGCATAACGCGCGCACGGACGCGCACGGACGGAAAATTTTAAAATGCTTAAAAAGTCCTGAACAATACTCTAATTTGATTAAAAAGTGATTTAGACCATTTTTAAATTTTGACGCGCGCGTACGGGCGCGTCATGATGTGCGCGCGGATTTTGATGACATTTTATGTCGACCCTTGACCTGAATTTAATGTATGTCAAATATGGTTCATTTTTGATGACTCGTTATGAAGATATGATTGATAATGTGATTTCACAAAATGGCGCCTGGATGACGTCACGATGACCTGATGACCTTGAAATAGATACCCGACCTTGATCTGATATGTCCTCATGACTGTAGAGATTTTGATAAAAATTGACTCAGCCGATATTGAGGACTCATGGTAACAAGAAAGTGGTGGAAAAATAAAAATAAATAATAAATAATAATAAAGAAAATTCTGACGAAATTAAGAGGTGGTCTGTCGACTACGACAGACCACCTAATAAATAATAAATAAAGAAGAAAAATCTTGACGAAATTAAGAGGTGATCTGTCGATCTACGACAGATCACCTAAAAATATCTCTGAAAATCTATCTTAGAACAGTAATAAAAATCTCAGTAATAAGGTGGAAGTAAAACATATATTTTTCTGTAAACATAGATCTTGACAAGGTGGGGGAAAACAGCAAAATTGTATGTAGGTCTACGCCTCTTCAAAGCCCCTGTTCTGTTCTGATCCAGGATTGAGTAAAAGAGGGGGCACAAAAATGAAAGTTTGTCAAAAGGTAGACCCGTATTTTTCTGGTCTCGTCAGCTTCTCGAAAAGTCGCTCAGTGAAGGGGGGGGGGGCAAAAAAAAGAAATTCGCTAAACCTTCAAAAATCGCTCAATAAGGGGTTATTGGGGTCTAGTTTCCCCTCCATAATTCCCTGACAAGCAACAAAAAAAATCATACTTCTCTTCCAAAGGGGGGGGGGGGACGGGGTCAGCTGTGCCCCTGGATCTGCCAATGGTTCTGATGGAAATGCTGCACGGATTCTTGTCACGGCACAAGATGGGAGAGGAACACGTCCTGCCCTGCCTGGCTTTCCTATAAAAGATTTTTTTTTTAAGAGTACAAAGGAAACTATGATTAGACAACTTCAAAACAATGCACAGTGTAGTCTATGATGTAGGTGATAGTGAGGTAACTTTTACTTTGAACTTCACAAATAAACAATAGAAGATTAGCTAATAATTTAGTTGTCAACATCGCAGTGTAAAATGTTGTGATGGGGAAAGAGGAAACAAACGTTAATCTGCACATAGGACAAGAAAATACATGTACACTGCAAATAGAATAATCTTCCTCTATTTACATTAAGGCTAAAACATTATTTTATAGAATATCGTAATATTAAATAAGCTAGAGCCAAAATGGCATATTGCATCCAAACTGCTTTATACAATACAGGAATACTGCAGTAAGGATTAAAACAAAAAATATGGTGTACTCACTGATTTTCAGTTGCATCCTGCCTTGCCTGTCCGCCATACTGCTGCCGATACAGATAGCTAGTAAGCAGTTTCCATCACATACCGCTCCAGACACACTGGATGAAACCCTGGGTCATGTGGGTGGAGAAGAAGAAGAAGAAGAAGAAGAAGATCATATCTATTGTCACTATAACGGTACCTACACTTACTTAGTGTAGCAGCACAAAGAAAACAAGCAAGATAACAGGAGAGCTAAGAGTTTTCTGGATATCAATGTTAGAATTTACTAGAATCAAACGCTACCACCCCATGCACCAGTAAAACTGCCCAAGCGCAAGCCCAGGCAGGGTCAGCAGTAGACCGAAATTTTCTGTCTCCAGTACGTTAGCCTCTTATTTGGGTAGGGTCGGCTACTACCCAAATAAGAGGCTAACGTAGTGGAGACAGAAAATTTCGGTCTAGGTCAGCAGGCGAACAACCAAACAGCGCGGGGTGTACCCCGGCCTTGCGCACATCGAGCTCACTGCCTCGATCAGCGAAGTATCAGCTCAGCCTCTCGGGCAATTTGCAAGCGTAAACAAGATTCATAATACGTGGATATGCGTGAATTAAACTTTAATCGGTAATTTATTATCAAAAAATAATTACCAATTGTATCTCCCGTCGATATCCTCTCCGTTATTAAAATCAGGGACGTCTCTGTCATCATCAGAATCTTGCCCAGAATCCGACATGTCTGGCTCAAACATAGTATACGGCCGGGCCCCGAATTCCTCTTCAATTTCTTCTGGGACTTGATGCTCCAAATCAGATATATCTGATCCTGAATAAGTGTCCTGGCTGAAGAAGATGATGCCATCGTTGATGTAGGATTTTGTCTTTAAAAAGCTAAAATGAAGGGCTGAAATGGCACGAAGTCGAAGGGATCTACACGAAGCTCAATAGCCATAACACACACACATCGATACTGATCCAGCTTGTGTGAGTCGAGCGTTCTGTGGGTGACGTCACATGACGTCATCGATCGCTGGACCGATTTTCCAAAATTTTTAGGGGCGTTCCCAGTTATTTTTTTATTTTCAAGGTTACAGATTAATGAATGGAATTCAGGTAATATGATTGACAGATCTGGATTCACAGTAGAAAAGTCTATTAAGTTTCTTTTTCTTTTTTTTATAGGAACAACATTTAAATGGATTTAAGAGGTGATCTGTCGATACCGACAGACCACCTAATACATCAAAAATTTTGTTTTAAT
>CM046873.1:48124668-48392150 GCA_025617745.1 Heliocidaris erythrogramma
AACCCTAACCCTAACCCTAACCCTAACCCTAACCCCCTAACCCTAACCCTAACCCTAACCCTAACCCTAACCCTAACCCTAACCCTAACCCTAACCCTAACCCTAACCCTAACCCTAACCCTAACCCTAACCCTAACCCTAACCCTAACCCTAACCCTAACCCTAACCCTAACCCTAACCCTAACCCTAACCCTAACCCTAACCCTAACCCTAACCCTAACCCTAACCCTAACCCTAACCCTAACCCTAACCCTAACCCTAACCCTAACCCTAACCCTAACCCTAACCCTAACCCTAACCCTAACCCTAACCCTAACCCTAACCCTAACCCTAACCCTAACCCTAACCCTAACCCTAACCCTAACCCTAACCCTAACCCTAACCCTAACCCTAACCCTAACCCTAACCCTAACCCTAACCCTAACCCTAACCCTAACCCTAACCCTAACCCTAACCCTAACCCTAACCCTAACCCTAACCCTAACCCTAACCCTAACCCTAACCCTAACCCTAACCCTAACCCTAACCCTAACCCTAACCCTAACCCTAACCCTAACCCTAACCCTAACCCTAACCCTAACCCTAACCCTAACCCAAACCCTAACCCTAACCCTAAAACCCTAACCCTAACCCTAACCCTAACCCTAACCCTAACCCTAACCCTAACCCTAAACCCTAACCCTAACCCTAACCCTAACCCTAACCCTAACCCTAACCCTAACCCTAACCCTAACCCTAACCCTAACCCTAACCCTAACCCTAACCCTAACCCTAACCCTAACCCTAACCCTAACCCTAACCCTAACCCTAACCCTAACCCTAACCCTAACCCTAACCCTAACCCTAACCCTAACCCTAACCCTAACCCTAACCCTAACCCTAACCCTAACCCTAACCCTAACCCTAACCCTAACCCTAACCCTAACCCTAACCCTAACCCTAACCCTAACCCTAACCCTAACCCTAACCCTAACCCTAACCCTAACCCTAACCCTAACCCTAACCCTAACCCTAACCCTAACCCTAACCCTAACCCTAACCCTAACCCTAACCCTAACCCTAACCCTAACCCTAACCCTAACCCTAACCCTAACCCTAACCCTAACCCTAACCCTAACCCTAACCCTAACCCTAACCCTAACCCTAACCCTAACCCTAACCCTAACCCTAACCCTAACCCTAACCCTAACCCTAACCCTAACCCTAACCCTAACCCTAACCCTAACCCTAACCCTAACCCTAACCCTAACCCTAACCCTAACCCTAACCCTAACCCTAACCCTAACCCTAACCCTAACCCTAACCCTAACCCTAACCCTAACCCTAACCCTAACCCTAACCCTAACCCTAACCCTAACCCTAACCCTAACCCTAACCCTAACCCTAACCCTAACCCTAACCCTAACCCTAACCCTAACCCTAACCCTAACCCTAACCCTAACCCTAACCCTAACCCTAACCCTAACCCTAACCCTAACCCTAACCCTAACCCTAACCCTAACCCTAACCCTAACCCTAACCCTAACCCTAACCCTAACCCTAACCCTAACCCTAACCCTAACCCTAACCCTAACCCTAACCCTAACCCTAACCCTAACCCTAACCCTAACCCTAACCCTAACCCTAACCCTAACCCTAACCCTAACCCTAACCCTAACCCTAACCCTAACCCTAACCCTAACCCTAACCCTAACCCTAACCCTAACCCTAACCCTAACCCTAACCCTAACCCTAACCCTAACCCTAACCCTAACCCTAACCCTAACCCTAACCCTAACCCTAACCCTAACCCTAACCCTAACCCTAACCCTAACCCTAACCCTAACCCTAACCCTAACCCTAACCCTAACCCTAACCCTAACCCTAACCCTAACCCTAACCCTAACCCTAACCCTAAAACCCTAACCCTAACCCTAACCCTAACCCTAACCCTAACCCTAACCCTAACCCTAACCCTAACCCTAACCCTAACCCTAACCCTAACCCTAACCCTAACCTAACCCTAACCCTAACCCTAACCCTAACCCTAACCCTAACCCTAACCCTAACCCTAACCCTAACCCTAACCCTAACCCTAACCCTAACCCTAACCCTAACCCTAACCCTAACCCTAACCCTAACCCTAACCCTAACCCTAACCCTAACCCTAACCCTAACCCTAACCCTAACCCTAACCCTAACCCTAACCCTAACCCTAACCCTAACCCTAACCCTAACCCTAACCCTAACCCTAACCCTAACCCTAACCCTAACCCTAACCCTAACCCTAACCCTAACCCTAACCCTAACCCTAACCCTAACCCTAACCCTAACCCTAACCCTAACCCTAACCCTAACCCTAACCCTAACCCTAACCCTAACCCTAACCCTAACCCTAACCCTAACCCTAACCCTAACCCTAACCCTAACCCTAACCCTAACCCTAACCCTAACCCTAACCCTAACCCTAACCCTAACCCTAACCCTAACCCTAACCCTAACCCTAACCCTAACCCTAACCCTAACCCTAACCCTAACCCTAACCCTAACCCTAACCCTAACCCTAACCCTAACCCTAACCCTAACCCTAACCCTAACCCTAACCCTAACCCTAACCCTAACCCTAACCCTAACCCTAACCCTAACCCTAACCCTAACCCTAACCCTAACCCTAACCCTAACCCTAACCCTAACCCTAACCCTAACCCTAACCCTAACCCTAACCCTAACCCTAACCCTAACCCTAACCCTAACTAACCCTAACCCTAACCCTAACCCTAACCCTAACCCTAACCCTAACCCTAACCCTAACCCTAACCCTAACCCTAACCCTAACCCTAACCCTAACCCTAACCCTAACCCTAACCCTAACCCTAACCCTAACCCTAACCCTAACCCTAACCCTAACCCTAACCCTAACCCTAACCCTAACCCTAACCCTAACCCTAACCCTAACCCTAACCCTAACCCTAACCCTAACCCTAACCCTAACCCTAACCCTAACCCTAACCCTAACCCTAACCCTAACCCTAACCCTAACCCTAACCCTAACCCTAACCCTAACCCTAACCCTAACCCTAACCCTAACCCTAACCCTAACCCTAACCCTAACCCTAACCCTAACCCTAACCCTAACCCTAACCCTAACCCTAACCCTAACCCTAACCCTAACCCTAACCCTAACCCTAACCCTAACCCTAACCCTAACCCTAACCCTAACCCTAACCCTAACCCTAACCCTAACCCTAACCCTAACCCTAACCCTAACCCTAACCCTAACCCTAACCCTAACCCTAACCCTAACCCTAACCCTAACCCTAACCCTAACCCTAACCCTAACCCTAACCCTAACCCTAACCCTAACCCTAACCCTAACCCTAACCCTAACCCTAACCCTAACCCTAACCCTAACCCTAACCCTAACCCTAACCCTAACCCTAACCCTAACCCTAACCCTAACCCTAACCCTAACCCTAACCCTAACCCTAACCCTAACCCTAACCCTAACCCTAACCCTAACCCTAACCCTAACCCTAACCCTAACCCTAACCCTAACCCTAACCCTAACCCTAACCCTAACCCTAACCCTAACCCTAACCCTAACCCTAACCCTAACCCTAACCCTAACCCTAACCCTAACCCTAACCCTAACCCTAACCCTAACCCTAACCCTAACCCTAACCCTAACCCTAACCCTAACCCTAACCCTAACCCTAACCCTAACCCTAACCCTAACCCTAACCCTAACCCTAACCCTAACCCTAACCCTAACCCTAACCCTAACCCTAACCCTAACCCTAACCCTAACCCTAACCCTAACCCTAACCCTAACCCTAACCCTAACCCTAACCCTAACCCTAACCCTAACCCTAACCCTAACCCTAACCCTAACCCTAACCCTAACCCTAACCCTAACCCTAACCCTAACCCTAACCCTAACCCTAACCCTAACCCTAACCCTAACCCTAACCCTAACCCTAACCCTAACCCTAACCCTAACCCTAACCCTAACCCTAACCCTAACCCTAACCCTAACCCTAACCCTAACCCTAACCCTAACCCTAACCCTAACCCTAACCCTAACCCTAACCCTAACCCTAACCCTAACCCTAACCCTAACCCTAACCCTAACCCTAACCCTAACCCTAACCCTAACCCTAACCCTAACCCTAACCCTAACCCTAACCCTAACCCTAACCCTAACCCTAACCCTAACCCTAACCCTAACCCTAACCCTAACCCTAACCCTAACCCTAACCCTAACCCTAACCCTAACCCTAACCCTAACCCTAACCCTAACCCTAACCCTAACCCTAACCCTAACCCTAACCCTAACCCTAACCCTAACCCTAACCCTAACCCTAACCCTAACCCTAACCCTAACCCTAACCCTAACCCTAACCCTAACCCTAACCCTAACCCTAACCCTAACCCTAACCCTAACCCTAACCCTAACCCTAACCCTAACCCTAACCCTAACCCTAACCCTAACCCTAACCCTAACCCTAACCCTAACCCTAACCCTAACCCTAACCCTAACCCTAACCCTAACCCTAACCCTAACCCTAACCCTAACCCTAACCCTAACCCTAACCCTAACCCTAACCCTAACCCTAACCCTAACCCTAACCCTAACCCTAACCCTAACCCTAACCCTAACCCTAACCCTAACCCTAACCCTAACCCTAACCCTAACCCTAACCCTAACCCTAACCCTAACCCTAACCCTAACCCTAACCCTAACCCTAACCCTAACCCTAACCCTAACCCTAACCCTAACCCTAACCCTAACCCTAACCCTAACCCTAACCCTAACCCTAACCCTAACCCTAACCCTAACCCTAACCCTAACCCTAACCCTAACCCTAACCCTAACCCTAACCCTAACCCTAACCCTAACCCTAACCCTAACCCTAACCCTAACCCTAACCCTAACCCTAACCCTAACCCTAACCCTAACCCTAACCCTAACCCTAACCCTAACCCTAACCCTAACCCTAACCCTAACCCTAACCCTAACCCTAACCCTAACCCTAACCCTAACCCTAACCCTAACCCTAACCCTAACCCTAACCCTAACCCTAACCCTAATTAGGGTTGTGGGACCTGACTTTTTTTTTTTAAACGCCCAGGGTTAGCTTATTATAAGGTGGTTAAGGTTCTAGCCAGAGGGTTAGCTTTCTAAATAGTTAAATATTATTAGGGTTTTTTTTGGAACAAAAATATTTTGTCATTTCCTTTTTATTAACCTTTTACCTCTCAGAGGTACCAAAACGTAAGTTTTGAGGTGCTAAACGGTCAACCCTGGGTTTTGCACCAAACCATTTTGATTAGATATTTTGTTTCTTGCTCTTTTTGAAATCTTTTTGGCCAACTTCAAGCTATCGTCCCCCCATATTTATATTCTGTCGTTGGTTCAGTTTCATTCACGCAATTCTTTCAAAATGCATCAAACATGAAAAAAAGTGACCCTTGGGTACCTTTGCTGGTTTGGTATGTTCCAGATGTCCCGGGACTCCAAGGGTTTTGTTAGATTGATGGGTTAACGACTAACACCTTAACAACCTACTTTTAGAGCCTAATTCCGACCTCCAGGGTTATGGAGTTCATTTCTTCAAAAAAATGCAGTAAACCAACCCGTGACACTATCCCATCATCTCTTTTCTATCAGATCAAAATATCAAATAAAGAAAACATAGGCCAAAAAAATTCAAAAAATCCACATGTCTTTATCTTATCATCGGAAAGATATCCTGTAAATATGGCAACATTTGATTCAGTAGTTAATTAATTAGAAGCAATTATTCAAAAAAAAAATTCCCTCAAATTTATGCAAAATCACCAAAATCACGTTTTTACCCTATTTTCAACTTGCTCTATTTTCCTTAATAATCACTTTTAGATCAGCGGACTGCCTTAGTTCTGACCCTTAATTCATTATTATCATAATGCAACCTTGTTTTCCTTTCTCTTTTCATTCAAAATATCCATTATTAGCTAACCCTAATCACTCCTTTTTTGCTCCGACAGATATAACTCGGATCTAATCCCCATAGGTTTTCTACAGTATTAGACTCAAAAGTGGGTCCAGGAAAAATCATCACAAACAGAAAATTAATCTCAACCATAAGCTATTTTAACCTCATTTCAATCCAAAAATAACTGTAGAACACTTTTCTGCCAGTGGATTCATGTAAATTCATCTATTTATTGCTCAAAATCCCACAAAATAACTTCATTTTTCATCCCAAATTCGGCATTGGCCAAATTCAACGGAGAGGGCGCTTCGAACAATAACAAACAAAATATTCCCACGGTCTGAAGTAAGCCACTGCCAACGGCAACCTCCTTGCGATCGCGATATCCACCCTTCCAAAATATCCCTAATAGGCTAACATACAGCTTTCTGGGCTATCGCGATACATTACTTTTTTAAAATCTCATACGGCTAACTTCAGCTTTTGCAATATTTTCCTGGATTTCTCGCCCTAACCCTACCAGTGTATTCATGCGCTCATGTAATCCGGTTTTTCAAAATGTCAAACCCTTTCAGCACAAATATAACTACGAGCAAGTAGCTAGTTTTTTTTCAAATCCCAATCAATTGTCCATAAATTAACGTGACTCATCAGTGATTTTTAATTTACAATTCAGTTAGTCAGTTTTTCCCAATCGGTCATCAAATAAATCACAATAGGCCTATTCAGATAATATAGGTTAGGGTTAGGGTTACTTGGGGTTTGTGCATAGGCCTAGTCTCCAGGTATCGCCAGGTATCCATCGACGACGTCGACGGTATTTGAACGTATTGACTGTTGACTGTTGTTATTCATTGTCCGTGGAAAGTTAGATTCAAATTCAGTTGTCTCTCCCGGATTTTCAAGTAAAAATAGAGGAAAACCTACATCTGCAGGTAAGTTGAGAAACATTTAAGTTTATTATTATCCAACCCAACTAAGAAATAGCGTAGCTGTAGGGCCTATAATATCACCAGTTAAGACTGAACTTTTGCCTTTTGGCTTCGCTTAGTTTGCTGCAGCGGCGCGTCACGGCGCTGCCCCCCAGCCCGGCCCGACCAGCCCGGACCAGCCTTCCGTTGGACTTCAATTCAAGTTCAACTAAACTTTATTCAATCATTAGATTTAGAATGAGTCTAATAATTAAAAACAATGTGATAGTATAAGAAATTCATAACATCATGAAAATATAATGAATATGAATTATGGAAGAATAGACATTCACAAAGATTAGAATTTAGAAACATGACTGAGAAAAGAACAATTTGGATGTTTCAATTTCACTTTAAAGTTTAAGTTTAGTCATCTGTCATAGTGTCATGTATTGTTAGTTTACTACTAGCTTTCACACCGGGACCTGTGTGGAGTTAATGTACGTAGTGTTGTGTAGCGACTACGCAACACTTCGCTACCGTACGCTGTCCCTACGAAAGTCTATACCCAGGAACGCAAAATAGGTACGCAAAAAATTGAACATGCTTAATTTTTTGGCGTACTGCCTGCGTAGAGCCAGAGAACGCAGTTTATATGCAAGCCTACGCAACACTTCACCACTGTGCGCCATTCCTACGCAACACTACGCCAAAATGCCCCGGCCCGGTGACGCAAAACATATTTTGATAGGCCTACTTGCGCATGAAATGCAGGTTCAAGTCAGAGCTACGCACCCGCACATACACCAAATGCGATGCGTTCAATGCACCAAGCTTTTGATGTGACTGACGAGATTATCATTTGCGGTCACCAAAACCACCGAGTAATTTTCCTTTGTTTTTTGTAATAATATATCACTAGGCCTGATTACTAATCAGTCATCTTCAAAATTAAGATTTACATTCATGACATTATGTTTGCTAAGCTTTTCTTTCATGTTATCAAGAAACTTTGGCATATGTGACCTGCATATAATCCCAAGCTTTTTTGTTTTGTATACATATATAGGTCAGCTGACACTGCCTTCGCCCCTTCCCAAGACATACCATGGATGGATCCTAACCCTGGCCTAACCCAAAATTTGCCGTCGGATGGAGACGACCAAGAGTGGTGGGTACTCGGTGGACATGAATGCCATTTTTAAAGATTTTTCGCGAGTATGCAGATTTAGTCTCGTTTCATGCTGTCGCCACCAATGAAAGTTCTTAATTGATATCCGGAACATCGTGGGAATCGAACTCATCCGACATAGCACAAAATGAGACCCACGTGGCGGAACCACTCGACTACAAAATCCTGTACATTCAGGCAAAAAGTGAAAAACGGTGGGTGTAGATTATATCTGAAGCACCACCTACAGCGAAAGGGGAAATTCAGGAGCAGATACCATGTGAAAGTAAACATGGCCTTTGATCGTTATCAAGATTCGTTTGGAAAGTTCTCCAGAAGGGGCAAATAGTTAATGAGTTTGACAAAACGTAAACGTGGAATGATTGTTTATCGTTAAAGTGGCCTGGGGTGTTTCATAAAGCTGTTCGTAAAGTTACGAATGACTTTACGAACGACTGGAACATGTTCTTGGGTGCTACACTAACCAGATTCTCAATCATTTAGCACAAGAACTCATCACCAGTCGTGCATAAAATTTGTGCGTAACTTACGAACAGCTTTATGAAACATCCCCAGGTCTACGATTTCATTGTGTACATTTTTCAAATTTTTTATGTTGTTAAAGCCCGTCAAAATAGTTGTGCTTACGCACAGGATACATGTTTGTGTATAATAAGTGTACATGACCTCAGCCATTGAATAGGAGTGGTTGCAATTGCAACGCAGTATGTGTCGTGCATAAAGGGTTTATTCATGTAAATAAGCATTAGCTTATGTTTTTAGTAACTTACAAGAGCTAAAAGAGGGGTGGTATTCTGAGATTTATTTAATCTTGATTTTAGTGAAATAATTTGAATTGTCATAATAAAATGAACGCTTATATGGTTAATGCATGTGCAAAAGTGACTGCGTACGCGGAATTCATCTGTGCAAACACCAATGAAATTTTGCAATTTGAAATATGTTATGACAAAATCTTTTCACTAAAATCAAGATAAAATAAATCTCAGAATACCATCCCTGTTCTGAGGGAATATTATTGATGTCAGTTCTCATAGGGGCTGGACTCGCATAGACTACTTTGCAAATTGTTCATTTAAAGGGGCAATAAGATGTCATATCTGTTAATTGCAGTGCATGAGAGGCTCATTCCAAGCGCAGAATATAATAAGCAGAGACATAAATGCATACATTGTAGAGCTGGATGGTTAAATTCTTTTGGGGGTTTATTTTGTCATATCAAGATCACATGATATCAAGACTATTTGAAGATTCACTGTAAAGTAAACAGGTTTACATGCATTTAATTTTGTTTACAATGCTTTGTATACTTTCTTTACAGTGAACCGTTAATCGCAAATTTGCAGATTGTTCATCGACATGAAGATGACTTGTTCCTGAAGAATAGAATAGAGATGAATAAGAAAAGGACGAGTTGTTTCATCGTTTATTTGCATGTTCACAGTTGAAAAGAGATTTATTGAATGATTGATAGATCACAAGAAAGAGGAGAGAAAGAGAGACGAGGGAGTGAGGGGTATATTGTCCGATCAGGAGAAAGAAAGAGAGATGGGGAGGGGGGCGAGGACGATAAAGAGATTTAATGATTGACAGATCAGGAGGCAGGAAAAATGAAGAGAGCAAAGGAACGAGGGAGAGTATCAATGAGAAAGAGGTAGAGAAAAAGGGAAGGCAGGAGTGAGAGAGAGAGAGAAAGAATGAGGAGATGTATAGATAAAGAGAGGATGCAGATTGAGTGAGAAGAAAAGAGCCCAGGGGCTCCTTTCACAGAGCCATCATTAGTCTTCTTGGATAATACATAGAAACGTTTGTTGTAAAATCAACACGCATTTCTATGGGATGTCCACAGACTTAGACTTGACGGTTTCGTGAAACGGGCCCCCCAGAGAAATAATAAGAATCACATGTTCACCCTTTAAAAAAATATGTTTCTTCCTTTCGCTCTTACTGATCTATCGCCCTGTCTCTCTCTACTCTTCTCTAATATCTACCTCATTCGCTCTCTCTTTTCTTGTATTCCTCTCCTTCTTTCTCTCTACTACTCTCTTAAGCTCTCACACACTATCTACCTTCTGTCTTCCCCTCTGTCTCTAGTGTTCTCAAAGATCTACATGTATCTCATCCTCTAGCTCTCTCCCCCTCTTTTCTTTATCTATATCCTTATTTCTACTATTCTATCTGTCTCTCTTTCTCTCCCAGACACAAAAACACTGTACTCCCTACCCCCACCCCCACTTTTTCTTTCATCTCTGAGTTTCCAAACTCTTACGGTCATGAGACGTACACTTAAAGGACAGAAAATGTGTATATCATTTAGGATTATTTATTTACAAATATTTATTTACAATATTTACATATATTCATCATGATAAACAACACTGAATACTTAGGCTGGTATATATTGGGCAGTGATAGCAGCTAATAATAATAAAAATAATGGTGATCATAATTATAATATAAATATATTTATAATAATGATGCTAATAATACTCATGATAACAAAATTAATAATAAGAACTGTCACCTTCCAACATTTTATCATCAATAGTGCTATCATAATAATGATAAAATGATAATGATTATGATAAAAAGTACTTATGATAACTATTATTCATTACGACTTTAGATCACGTAGAACGCTTTGGTCTCATTTCATGCTGTTGCCACCAATGAAAGTTCGGAGGTGATATTTTGAACTTCATGGGATTCGAACCCATGCAACGTAGCATTAAACTTCAACCGTTTAAGCGATCAGGGAACTCATGTTTCAGGCATGCATGTCCAGACTTCCCGACATTTGATGTTCAGATTTCAGAATATGTCATGTGAAATGGTTTTAGTAAAAAATATCAACCCCAAACATGCAAATTCATATTCTGGGGTTTCATTTCCAAAGGAAATATCAACCATCTTACCCAAAATATGTTGAGATAAAGTTAGAATCAAATATAAACTGCAGTATGCCCCTAGAAGATGAACAATTAAACTGTTACCATGAGTGAAAACTTTCAAATCCAGCAGTTCACTGAGGCAGTTACTGCTGGCTTCCTCCCCCCGGAGTTCAGGCATCAGGCACCTCAACATCTAGAGCTACAGCAGCAGGCTAAACATTTATACAGTATGGTGCTTTGCACTAAGAGTAATAATGTTTTACACTAAATGCGGCAAAGATTCAGGGTAATAAACTCCACAAAACTAATTTGCATCATTTTTTGCTTTAAATATTGATACTCAAGACAAATATTAACCTAAAAAATCATGGGTCAAGTCGGAAAACACTCTTCCATTGCTTTGCAGTACACCATTTAACACAGGTGGGACTGGTATATACATTGTAGTTACTATACATACACAAGTCATGTCTTATGGTTTACTATTGCACATTACACACGTACGTATATTGAGAATCTATACATACACATGCAGGATAATTGAAATATCAATTTGGCGGGAATTCCTATAATCGTTGAGAGTCCTTTGGTTGATTTCATGGCACGCTGCATACGCAAGAAATCTGCGTCACTTCATGGTACATCACATACAAAAATGAGCGTAATCAATAAACAACACATTCAACTGTTATTCCAATGATTCAAAAGCCTTTTTAATTAATACACATCTTAATTTTAAAATTAACATGAAAAACCTACATGTATTGCATCTTACCACCATAATCTTTGACCGTCCTTTGGTGGAGTGCACGTCACGCTGAATTGTAGTCGTTTTCCTCTTGTACGCAGGAAATAGGCTTACGTTCTCTGTGAATGACATGCAAAAATAAGCATAATCATTAATACATATCTTAATTTTAAATATAACATGAAAAACCTACATGTATTGTATCTTACCACCATAATCTTTGACCGTCCTTTGGTGGAGTGCACGTCACGCTGAATTGTAGTCGTTTTGCTCTCGTACGCAGGAAATAGGCTTACGTACGTTCTCTGTGAATGACATGAAAAAATAAGCATAATCATTAATACATATCTTAATTTTAAATTTAACATGAAAAACCTACATGTATTGTATCTTACCACCATAATCTTTGACCGTCCTGTGGTGGAGTTCACGGCACGCTGAATTGTAGTCGTTTTCCTCTCGTACGCAGGAAATAGGCTTACGTTCTCTGTGAATATGACATGCAAAAATAAGCATAATCATTAATACATATCTTAATTTTAAATTTAACATGAAAAACCTACATGTATTGTATCTTACCACCATAATCTTTGACCGTCCTTTGGTGGAGTTCACGGCACGCTGAATTGTAGTCGTTTTCCTCTCGTACGCAGGAAATAGGCTTACGTTCTCTGTGAATGACATGCAAAAATAAGCATAATCATTAATACATATCTTAATTTTAAATTTAACATGAAAAACCTACATGTATTGTATCTTACCACCATAATCTTTGACCGTCCTGTGGTGGAGTTCACGGCACGCTGAATTGTAGTCGTTTTCCTCTCGTACGCAGGAAATAGGCTTACGTACGTTCTCTGTGAATGACATGAAAAAATAAGCATAATCATTAATACATATCTTAATTTTAAATTTAACATGAAAAACCTACATGTATTGTATCTTAACACCATAATCTTTGACCGTCCTGTGGTGGAGTTCACGGCACGCTGAATTGTAGTCGTTTTCCTCTCGTACGCAGGAAATAGGCTTACGTTCTCTGTGAATATGACATGCAAAAATAAGCATAATCATTAATACATATCTTAATTTTAAATTTAACATGAAAAACCTACATGTATTGTATCTTACCACCATAATCTTTGACCGTCCTGTGGTGGAGTTCACGGCACGCTGAATTGTAGTCGTTTTCCTCTCGTACGCAGGAAATAGGCTTATACGTTCTCAGCTCTGTGAATATGACATGCAAAAATAAGCATAATCATTAATACATATCTTAATTTTAAATTTAACATGAAAAACCTACATGTATTGTATCTTACCACCATAATCTTTGACCGTCCTGTGGTGGAGTTCACGGCACGCTGAATTGTAGTCGTTTACCTCTCGTACGCAGGAAATAGGCTCATGTTCTCTGTGGAAAATGATAAACAGCTACCTGTACATAAACTTTCAGTGTTAACAATAAAGAATTTATCAAAATAAAGGGGGTGAATCTATTGCATAATTTACAAACCTACTTTAACCTGAACAGTCAAACATTGCGCAGTAATGAACAAAAGTTTGAGCTTATTTTGTCACTTTTGTGGAAATGATTTTGGCCTGAAAATTCATGTCCTATATTGTACATTCCTTCTCTACTTATGCATAAACTTTCAGTGTTAACAACTAAGAATTTATCAAAAGAAAGGGGGTCATTCTAAATGCATTTCTAGTATTAAAGAGTAGCCAACACACACGTCATACAACTGTTCCATACGTACCGTAGCCCTTCCGATCCGGACGCCGGGTCTGCCGGTCTGACAATGACGAGTCTATGGTCAAAGAAGCAGTAATAAGCAAACTTTGAGCTTATTTTGTCACTTTTGTGGAAATGATCTTGGCCTGAAAATTCATGTCCTATATTGTACGTTCCTTCTCTACCTATACATAAACTTTCAGTGTTAACAACTAAGAATTTATCAAAATAAAGGGGGTCATTCTAAATGCATTTCTACTAGTATTAAAGAGTAGCCAACACACGTCATACAGCTGTTTCACACGTACCGTGGCCCGTCTGTACGCCGGGTCTGCCGGCCTGACAATGACGAGTCTATGGTCAAAGATGCAGTAATAAGCAAACTTTGAGCTTATTTTGTCACTTTTGTGGAAATGATCTTGGCCTGAAAATTCATGTCCTATATTGTACGTTCCTTCTCTACCTATACATAAAGTTTCAGTGTTAACAACTCAGAATTTATCAAAATAAAGGGGGTCATTCTAAATGCATTTCTAGTATTTAAAGAGTAGCCAACACACGTCATACAGCTATTTCATACGTACCGTGGCCCGTCTGTACGCCGGGTCTGCCGGCCTGACAATAACGAGTCTATGGTCAAGGAGCTGGCAATACCAAAGTAGGTCCGGTCTTGTCTGAGCTAACGGTCTCCGTCAGAAAAACGAAACTTTTTGAGTTGAATTTTGTCATTACTTTACATAATGGCAGATAACTTTTTGATAAAAGCATATTATTGATAATGAAAAGCAGAAATAGGAAGACTATTAAATTCTAAAACTAACCCTGGCCAAACCAAAGGGAGAAACGCGATATATTTGAAGATAAAAGGTGGTTTAAGTCAGGCAAAACTACTCCAAAAACGTCAAAAATCGAAAATTTTCAGACGAGAAAACATTCCATCATTAAATCACTCTTATTTCTTTAAAAAACAAAGATAATCCCCAAGTTCCTCTGTAGTGATAGAATAATAGTTATTGATCATATCTTACCAGTTTATTACGACTGCCAAGGCCTAATTGAGAAAATGAAAAATTTCAAACATAAGATGCAGATTCGGGTACCAAAAGGTAAGTTCTCGGGTGCAAACGTTAATTTCGAGGTACCCAGTGTTAATTTTCGGGTACCCATAGTTAAACGTCGGGTACCCAAGGTTAATTTTCGGGTACCCAAGGTTAATTGTTCGGGTACCCATAGTTAATTTTCGGGTACCCAAGGTTAATTGTCAGGTACCATAGTTAATATTGGGGGAACCATAGTTAATTTTCGGGGAACCAGTATATTTTCGGGTACATGAGGTTAATGTTCGGGTACCCATAGTTAATTTTGGGGTGCCCAAAGGTACACAACCATAGCCCTAACCCTAACCCTAACCCTAACCCTAACCCTAACCCTAACCCTAACCCTAACCCTAACCCTAACCCTAACCCTAACCCTAACCCTAACCCTAACCCTAACCCTAACCCTAACCCTAACCCTAATTAGGGTTGTGGGACCTGACTTTTTTTTTTTAAACGCTCAGGGTTAGCTTATTATAAGGTGGTTAAGGTTCTAGCCAGAAGGTTAGCTTTCTAAATAGTTAAATATTATTCGATAACAATTTGGAACAAAAATATTTTCTCATTTCCTTTTTATTAACCTTTTAGCTCTCAGAGGTACCAAAACGTAAGTTTTGAGGTGCTAAACGGTCAACCCTGGGTTATGCGCCAACCATTTTGATTAGATATTTTGTTTCTTGCTCTTTTTGAAATCTTTTTGGGCAACTTCAAGCTATCGTCCCCCCATTTTTATATTCTGTCGTTGGTTCAGTTTCATTCACGCAATTCTTTCAAAATTCATCAAACATGAAAAAAAGTGACCCTTGGGTACCTTTGCTGGTTTGGTATGTTCCAGATGTCCCGGGACTCCAAGGGTTTTGTTAGATTGATGGGTTAACGACTAACACCTTAACAACCTACTTTTAGAGCCTAATTCCGACCTCCAGGGTTATGGACTTCATTTCTTCAAAAAAATGCAGTAAACCAACCCGTGCACTATCCCATCATCTCTTTTCTATCAGATCAAAATATCAAATAAAGAAAACATAGGTGAAAAAAATTGAAAAAATCCACATGTCTTTATCTTATCATCGGAAAGATATCCTGTAAATATGGCAACATTTGATTCAGTAGTTAATTAATTAGAAGCAATTATTCAAAAAAAAAATTCCCTCAAATTTATGCAAAATCACCAAAATCACGTTTTTACCCTATTTTCAACTTGCTCTATTTTCCTTAATAATCACTTTTAGATCAGCGGACTGCCTTAGTTCTGACCCTTAATTCATTATTATCATAATGCAACCTTGTTTTCCTTTCTCTTTTCATTCAAAATATCCATTATTAGCTAACCCTAATCACTCCTTTTTTGCTCCGACAGATATAACTCGGATCTAATCCCCATAGGTTTTGTACAGTATTAGACTCAAAAGTGGGTCCAGGAAAAATCATCACAAACACAAAATTAATCTCAACCATAAGCTATTTTAACCTCATTTCAATCCAAAAATAACTGTACAACACTTTTCTGCCAGTGGATTCATGTAAATTCATCTATTTATTGCTCAAAATCCCACAAAATAACTTCATTTTTCATCCCAAATTCGGCATTGGCCAAATTCAACGGAGAGGGCGCTTCGAACAATAACAAACAAAATATTCCCACGGTCTGAAGTAAGCCACTGCCAACGGCAACCTCCTTGCGATCGCGATATCCACCCTTCCAAAATATCCCTAATAGGCTAATATACAGCTTTCTGGGCTATCGCGATACATTACTTTTTTAAAATCTCATACGGCTAACTTCAGCTTTCCAATATTTTCCTGGATTTCTCGCCCTAACCCTACCAGTGTATTCATGCGCTCATGTAATCCGGTTTTTCAAAATGTCAAACCCTTTCAGCACAAATATAACTACGAGCAAGTAGGTAGTTTTTTTTCAAATCCCAATCAATTGTCCATAAATTAACGTGACTCATCAGTGATTTTTAATTTACAATTCAATTAGTCAGTTTTTCCCCATCGGTCATCAAATAAATCACAATAGGCCTATTCAGATAATATAGGTTAGGGTTAGGGTTACTTGGGGTTTGTGCATAGGCCTAGTGTGGGCCAGGTAGTATACGGTATTTGAACGTATTGACTGTTGACTGTTGTTATTCATTGTCCGTGGAAAGTTAGATTCAAATTTACTTGTCTCTCCCGGATTTTCAAGTAAAAATAGAGCAAAACCTACATCTGCAGGTAAGTTGAGAAACATTTCAGTTTATTATTATCCAACCCAACTAAGAAATAGCGTAGCTGTAGGGCCTATAATATCACCAGTTAAGACTGAACTTTTGCCTTTTGGCTTCGCTTAGTTTGCTGCAGCGGCGCGTCACGGCGTTGCCCCCCAGCCCGGCCCGACCAGCCCGGACCAGCCTTCCGTTGGACTTCAATTCAAGTTCAACTAAACTTTATTCAATCATTAGAATGAGTCTAATAATTAAAAACAATGTCATAGTATAAGAAATTCATAACATCATGAAAATATAATGAATATGAATTATGGAAGAATAGACATTCACATAGGCCTAGATTAGAAACATGACTGAGAAAAGAACAATTTGGATGTTTCAATTTCACTTTAAGTTTAGTCATCTGTCATAGTGTCATGTATTGTTAGTTTACTACTAGCTTTCACACCGGGACCTGTGTGGAGTTAATGTACGTAGTGTTGTGTAGCGACTACGCAACACTTCGCTACCGTACGCTGTCCCTACGCAAGTCTATACCGAGGAACGCAAAAAATTGAACATGCTTATTTTTTGGCGTACTGCCTGCGTAGAGCCAGAGAACGCAGTTTATATGCAAGCCTACGCAACACTTCACCACTGTGCGCCATTCCTACGCAACACTACGCCAAAATGCCCCGGCCCGGTGACGCAAAACATATTTTGATAGGCCTACTTGCGCATGAAATGCAGGTTCAAGTCAGAGCTACGGACCCGCACATACACCAAATGCGATGCGTTCAATGCACCAAGCTTTTGATGTGACTGACGAGATTATCATTTGCGGTCACCAAAACCACCGAGTAATTTTCCTTTGTTTTTTGTAATAATATATCACTAGGCCTGATTACTAATCAGTCATCTTCAAAATTAAGATTTACATTCATGACATTATGTTAGCTAAGCTTTTCTTTCATGTTATCAAGAAACTTTGGCATATGTGACCTGCATATAATCCCAAGCTTTTTTGTTTTGTATACATATATAGGTCAGCTGACACTGCCTTCGCCCCTTCCCAAGACATACCATGGATGGATCCTAAGTCACGAGTTGCCGAGTACCTGACCCTGGCCTAACCCAAAATTTGCCGTCGGATGGAGACGACCAAGAGTGGTGGGTACTCGGTGGACATGAATGCCATTTTTAAAGATTTTTCGCGAGTATGCAGATTTAGTCTCGTTTCATGCTGTCGCCACCAATGAAAGTTCTTAATTGATATCCGGAACATCGTGGGAATCGAACTCATCCGACATAGCACAAAATGAGACCCACGTGGCGGAACCACTCGACTACAAAATCCTGTACATTCAGGCAAAAAGTGAAAAACGGTGGGTGTACATTATATCTGAAGCACCACCTACAGCGAAAGGGGAAATTCAGGAGCAGATACCATGTGAAAGTAAACATGGCCTTTGATCGTTATCAAGATTCGTTTGGAAAGTTCTCCAGAAGGGGCAAATAGTTAATGAGTTTGACAAAACGTAAACGTGGAATGATTGTTTATCGTTAAAGTGGCCTGGGGTGTTTCATAAAGCTGTTCGTAAAGTTACGAATGACTTTACGAACGACTGGAACATGTTCTTGGGTGCTACACTAACCAGATTCTCAATCATTTAGCACAAGAACTCATCACCAGTCGTGCATAAAATTTGTGCGTAACTTACGAACAGCTTTATGAAACATCCCCAGGTCTACGATTTCATTGTGTACATTTTTCAAATTTTTAATGTTGTTAAAGCCCGTCAAAATAGTTGTGCTTACGCACAGGATACATGTTTGTGTATAATAAGTGTACATGACCTCAGCCATTGAATATGAGTGGTTGGAATTGCAACGCAGTATGTGTCGTGCATAAAGGGTTTATTCATGTAAACAAGCATCATGTAAAGGAAATGGGAGTTTGCTGTTGAGAACTATCGGCCTATCAGCCTAACTTCAGTCATCGGAAAGATTCTTGAGTCCATTGTGAGAAACGTCTTGCTTGAGCACCTATGTGAGAACCAGTTGTTATGTGATGCTCAGCATGGATTTCTCCCAGGTCGATCATGTGTGACACAGCTACTGGAAGTGATAGAACTATGGACATCCTCCCTAGATAGAGGAAGCGAAATTGACACAATATATTTGGACTTTTGCAAAGCCTTCGATTCTGTGCCTCATAAACGTCTACTGAACAAATTGAAAGCATATGGCATTTCTGGAAAGCTGAAGGAGTGGTTATGTGGTTTCCTCACAGGACGCCGACAGAGGGTTGCAGTTAATGGAAAGTTTTCTAAATGGAAGTGTGTCAAGAGTGGAATACCCCAAGGGAGCGTCCTTGGCCCGACTGCATTTGTGATTTTCATCAATGACCTGCCTGAAGTATTGACAAGTATCGTAAGGATCTATGCAGATGATACGAAGATCTTCAGAGAAATATCAACAGGTGCCGACTGTGACATTCTTCAAGCTGATCTAGACAGCCTAATGAAATGGTCTGAGGAATGGCAGCTCCGCTTCAACGTGGCCAAATGCAAATTTCTCCACATTGGTAAAAACAGCTTACATCATCTGTACAACTTAAATGGAATGGTTTTACATGAGGTCTCTGAGGAACGTGATCTTGGGGTCATCATGGATGCTGAGCTTAAATTTCATGCTCATGTTGCCTCTGCAGTCCTTAAAGCCAGCCGCATTCTGTCTGTAATTAAACGTACTTTCATCTACAAGGATAGAGACATGATTGTAAGACTACACAAGGCTCTTGTTCGACCGGTCCTAGAATATGGAAACGCAGTATGGCACCCAAGATTTATATCAGACATTAAGGAGCTTGAAAAAGTCCAGAGACGTGCCACAAAGCTAATTCCATCTGTTGCTTCTTTAGACTATGGGGACAGGCTTCGTGCAATAAGATTACCTTCTCTGCTGTACAGAATGAAGAGGGGAGATATGATCCAGACTTATAAGATAGTTCAAGGTATCGACAAGGTGAACAGGGACATGTTTTTCACAGACGTCACTATTGAGGCAACACGTGGTCACCCTCTCAAACTATTCCAGAAGAGGAGCAGACTGGAAGTGAGAGCAAATGCTTTTGGAATTAGAGTTGTGAGTGACTGGAATTCTTTACCAACTGAGGTCGTCACTGCTAAATCAGTCAACTCTTTCAAGGCAAGACTGGATAAGTTCTGGACTGATAAGCAGTATGCACATCCCTGGTCGGAATAAATTAAACTTTCCTGATATTGCAAATGTAGCTTCGATACACTGACACTGCCACACTACCTATCTACAGCATGAATTTGTGACACAAAAAGTTAGAAATGAACTGGATGATAGATAGATCTGGAAACCCGACTGCAGACTCTGCATTTTTCCAGTACATCCGGTAATAAAGGTAATAAAGGTAGTAAATAAGCATTAGCTTATGTTTTTAGTAACTTACAAGAGCTAAAAGAGGGGTGGTATTCTGACATTTATTTAATCTTGATTTTAGTGAAATAATTTGAATTGTCATAATAAAATGAACGCTTATATGGTTAATGCATGTGCAAAAGTGACTGCGTACGCGGAATTCATCTGTGCAAACCCCAATGAAATTTTGCAATTTGAAATATGTTATGAAAAAATCTTTTCACTAAAATCAAGATAAAATAAATCTCAGAATACCATCCCTGTTCTGAGGGAATATTATTGATGTCAGTTCTCATAGGGGCTGGACTTGCATAGACTACTTTGCAAATTGTTAATTTAAAGGGGCAATAAGATGTCATATCTGTTAATTGCAGTGCATGAGAGGCTCATTCCAAGCGCAGAATATAATAAGCAGAGACATAAATGCATACATTGTAGAGCTGGATGGTTAAATTCTTTTGGGGGTTTATTTTGTCATATCAAGATCACATGATATCAAGACTATTTGAAGATTCACTGTAAAGTAAACAGGTTTACATGCATTTAATTTTGTTTACAATGCTTTGTATACTTTCTTTACAGTGAACCGTTAATCGCAAATTTGCAGATTGTTCATCGACGTGAAGATGACTTGTTCCTGAAGAATAGAATAGAGATGAATAAGAAAAGGACGAGTTGTTTCATCGTTTATTTGCATGTTCACAGTTGAAAAGAGATTTATTGAATGATTGATAGATCACAAGAAAGAGGAGAGAAAGAGAGACGAGGGAGTGAGGGGTATATTGTCCGATCAGGAGAAAGAAAGAGAGATGGGGAGGGGGGCGAGGACGATAAAGAGATTTAATGATTGACAGATCAGGAGGCAGGAAAAATGAAGAGAGCAAAGGAACGAGGGAGAGTATCAATGAGAAAGAGGTAGAGAAAAAGGGAAGGCAGGAGTGAGAGAGAGAGAGAAAGAATGAGGAGATGTATAAAGAGAGGATGCAGATTGAGTGAGAAGAAAAGAGCCCAGGGGCTCCTTTCACAGAGCCATCATTAGTCTTCTTGGATAATACATAGAAACGTTTGTTGTAAAATCAACACGCATTTCTATGGGATGTCCACAGACTTAGACTTGACGGTTTCGTGAAACGGGCCCCCCAGAGAAATAATAAGAATCACATGTTCACCCTTTAAAAAAATATGTTTCTTCCTTTCGCTCTTACTGATCTATCGCCCTGTCTCTCTCTACTCTTCTCTAATATCTACCTCATTCGCTCTCTCTTTTCTTGTATTCCTCTCCTTCTTTCTCTCTACTACTCTCTCAAGCTCTCACACACTAGCTCTATACACTATCTACCTTCTGTCTTCCCCTCTGTCTCTAGTGTATCTCATCCTCTAGCTCTCTCCCCCTCTTTTCTTTATCTATATCCTTATTTCTACTATTCTATCTCTCTTTCTCTCCCAGACACAAAAACACTGTACTCCCTACCCCCACCCCCACTTTTTCTTTCATTTCTGACTTTCCAAACTCTTACGGTCATGAGACGTACACTTAAAGAACAGAAAATGTGTATATCATTTAGGATTATTTATTTACAAATATTTATTTACAATATTTACATATATTCATCATGATAAACAACACTGAATACCTAGGCTGGTATATATTGGGCAGTGATAGCAGCTAATAATAATAAAAATAATGGTGATCATAATTATAATATAAATATATTTATAATAATGATGGTAATAATACTCATGATAACAAAATTAATAATAAGAACTGTCACCTTCCAACATTTTATCATCAATAGTGCTATCATAATAATGATAAAATGATAATGATTATGATAAAAAGTACTTATGATAAATATTATTCATTACGACTTTAGATCACGTAGAACGCTTTGGTCTCATTTCATGCTGTTGCCACCAATGAAAGTTCGGAGGTGATATTTTGAACTTCATGGGATTCGAACCCATGCAACGTAGCATTAAACTTCAACCGTTGGAATATTTAAGCGATCAGGGAACTCATGTTTAAGGCATGCATGTCCAGACTTCCCAACATCTGATGTTCAGATTTCAGAATATGTCATGTGAAATGGTTTTAGTAAAAAATATCAACCCCAAACATGCAAATTCATATTCTGGGGTTTCATTTGCAAAGGAAATGTCAACCATCTTACCCAAAATATGTTGAGATAAAGTTAGAATCAAATATAAACTGCAGTATGCCCCTAGAAGATGAACAATTAAACTGTTACCATGAGTGAAAACTTTCAAATCCAGCAGTTCACTGAGGCAGTTACTGCTGGCTTCCTCCCCCCGGAGTTCAGGCATCAGGCACCTCAACATCTAGAGCTACAGCAGCAGGCTAAACATTTATACAGTATGGTGCTTTGCACTAAGAGTAATAATGTTTTACACTAAATGCGGGAAAGATTCAGGGAAATAAACTCCACAAAACTAATTTCCATCATTTTTTGCTTTAAATATTGATACTCAAGACAAATATTAACCTAAAAAATCATGGGTCAAGTCGGAAAACACTCTTCCATTGCTTTGCAGTACACCATTTAACACAGGTGGGACTGGTATATACATTGTAGCTACTATACATACACAAGTCATGTCTTATGCATGGTGTACATTACACACGTACGTATATTGAGAATCTATACATACACATGCAGGATAATTGAAATATCAATTTGGCGGGAATTCCTATAATCGTTGACAGTCCTTTGGTTGATTTCATGGCACGCTGCATACGCAAGAAATCTGCGTAACTTCATGGTACATCACATACAAAAATGAGCGTAATCAATAAACAACACATTCAACTGTTATTCCAATGATTCAAAAGCCTTTTTAATTAATACACATCTCAATTTTAAAATTAACATGAAAAACCTACATGTATTGTATCTTACCACCATAATCTTTGACCGTCCTGTGGTGGAGTTCACGGCACGCTGAATTGTAGTCGTTTTCCTCTCGTACGCAGGAAATAGGCTTACGTTCTCTGTGAATATGACATGCAAAAATAAGCATAATCATTAATACATATCTTAATTTTAAATTTAACATGAAAAACCTACATGTATTGTATCTTACCACCATAATCTTTGACCGTCCTTTGGTGGAGTGCACGTCACGCTGAATTGTAGTCGTTTTCCTCTCGTACGCAGGAAATAGGCTTACGTACGTTCTCTGTGAATGACATGAAAAAATAAGCATAATCATTAATACATATCTTAATTTTAAATTTAACATGAAAAACCTACATGTATTGTATCTTACCACCATAATCTTTGACCGTCCTGTGGTGGAGTTCACGGCACGCTGAATTGTAGTCGTTTTCCTCTCGTACGCAGGAAATAGGCTTACGTTCTCTGTGAATGACATGCAAAAATAAGCATAATCATTGATACATATTTTAATTTAAAATTAACATGAAAAACCTACATGTATTGTATCTTACCACCATAATCTTTGACCGTCCTGTGGTGGAGTTCACGGCACGCTGAATTGTAGTCGTTTACCTCTCGTACGCAGGAAATAGGCTCATGTTCTCTGTGGAAAATGATAAACAGCTACCTGTACATAAACTTTCAGTGTTAACAATAAAGAATTTATCAAAATAAAGGGGGTGAATCTATTGCATAATTTACAAACCTACTTTAACCTAATTATGCCGATGGTTGAACAGTCAAACATTGCGCAGTAATGAACAAAAGTTTGAGCTTATTTTGTCACTTTTGTGGAAATGATTTTGGCCTGAAAATTCATGTCCTATATTGTACATTCCTTCTCTACTTATGCATAAACTTTCAGTGTTAACAACTAAGAATTTATCAAAATAAAGGGGGTCATTCTAAATGCATTTCTAGTATTAAAGAGTAGCCAACACACACGTCATACAACTGTTCCATACGTACTGTAGCCCTTCCGATCCGGACGCCGGGTCTGCCGGTCTGACAATGACGAGTCTATGGTCAAAGAAGCAGTAATAAGCAAACTTTGAGCTTATTTTGTCACTTTTGTGGAAATGATCTTGGCCTGAAAATTCATGTCCTATATTGTACATTCCTTCTCTACCTATACATAAACTTTCAGTGTTAACAACTAAGAATTTATCAAAATAAAGGGGGTCATTCTAAATGCATTTCTACTAGTATTAAAGAGTAGCCAACACACGTCATACAGCTGTTTCACACGTACCGTGGCCCGTCTGTACGCCGGGTCTGCCGGCCTGACAATGACGAGTCTATGGTCAAAGATGCAGTAATAAGCAAACTTTGAGCTTATTTTGTCACTTTTGTGGAAATGATCTTGGCCTGGAAATTCATGTCCTATATTATACATTCCTTCTCTACCTATACATAAAGTTTCAGTGTTAACAACTCAGAATGTATCAAAATAAAGGGGGTCATTCTAAATGCATTTCTAGTATTTAAAGAGTAGCCAACACACGTCATACAGCTATTTCATACGTACCGTGGCCCGTCTGTACGCCGGGTCTGCCGGCCTGACAATAACGAGTCTATGGTCAAGGAGCTGGCAATACCAAAGTAGGTCCGGTCTTGGCTCAGCTAACGGTCTCCGTCAGAAAAACGAAACTTTTTTAGTTGAATTTTGTCATTACTTTACATAAAGGCAGATAACTTTGTGATAAAAGCATATTATTGATAATGAAAAGCAGAAATGGGAAGACTATTAAATTCTGAACCTAACCCTAACCCAAACCAAAGGGAGAAACGCGATATATTTGAAGATAAAAGGTGGTTTAAGTCAGGCAAAACTACTCCGAAAACGTCAAAAATCGAAAATTTTCAGACGAGAAAACATTCCATCATTAAATCACTCTTATTTCTTTAAAAAACAAAGATAATCCCCAAGTTCCTCTGTAGTGATAGAATAATAGTTATTGATCATATCTTACCAGTTTATTACGACTGCCAAGGCCTAATTGAGAAAATGAAAAATTTCAAACATAAGATGCATATTCGGGTACCAAAAGGTAAGTTCTCGGGTGCAAACGTTAATTTTAAGGTACCCAGTGTTAATTTTCGGGTACCCATAGTTAAACGTCGGGTACCCAAGGTTAATTTTCGGGGAACCAATGTTAATTTTCAGGGAACCAATGTTAATTTTCGGGTACCCAAGGTTAATTGTCAGGTACCATAGTTAATATTGGGGGAACCATAGTTAATTTTCGGGGAACCAGTATATTTTCGGGTACATGAGGTTAATGTTCGGGTACCCATAGTTAATTTTGGGGTGCCCAAATGTCCACAACCATAGCCCTAACCCTAACCCTAACCCTAACCCTAACCCTAACCCTAACCCTAACCCTAACCCTAACCCTAACCCTAACCCTAACCCTAACCCTAACCCTAACCCTAACCCTAACCCCCTAACCCTAACCCTAACCCTAACCCTAACCCTAACCCTAACCCTAACCCTAACCCCCTAACCCTAACCCTAACCCTAACCCTAACCCTAACCCTAACCCTAACCCTAACCCTAACCCTAACCCACTAACCCTAACCCTAACCCTAACCCTAACCCTAACCCTAACCCTAACCCTAACCCTAACCCTAACCCTAACCCTAACCCCTAACCCCTAACCCTAACCCTAACCCTAACCCTAACCCTAACCCTAACCCTAACCCCTAACCCTAACCCTAACCCTAACCCTAACCCTAACCCTAACCCTAACCCTAACCCTAACCCTAACCCTAACCCTAACCCTAACCCTAACCCTAACCCTAACCCTAACCCTAACCCTAACCCTAACCCTAACCCCTAACCCCTAACCCTAACCCTAACCCTAACCCTAACCCTAACCCCTAACCCTAACCCCTAACCCTAACCCTAACCCTAACCCTAACCCCTAACCCCTAACCCTAACCCCTAACCCTAACCCTAACCCTAACCCTAACCCCTAACCCTAACCCTAACCCCAACCCTAGCCACCAGAAATGTTAGCGAGCGCGGGGCCTAATGGGGATCCCATGCCATAGCCACACCATCTATCTGTGAATACATCGTATCATTGAAAATAAACTCAACCGCGGCGCGAGTGGCCAATTCATGAGATCGATTAATACGGGCTCAGGAACAGGAGTCATATTCAGCATGATAAAGATAAGAAACACAGATGTCAATAGCTTCTTTCAGTGGCACGTTGGTAAATAGGCTAGAGATATCAAATGAATGTGTAACACAATTCCTATCATCAAGGGGCAGATCACGGACGAGTTTAGCAAACGTAAACGAATCTCTAACAGTATGAAAAGACAAGCAATCTAAGACTGGCTGAAGTTGCTCGCTTAGCCATTTTGCCAGTTCATGCTGCGCTGACCATCGATAGAATAGGACGAAGCGTAAAGTTGGTTTTGTGGGTTTTGCGGTTTTGAAGAGGCCGTACATGCGGGGTCTTAGCGAGTCATGTGGTCGAATTCTATCATAAACTGACTTAGACAAAACGCCGCGTTTACATAAATCCATAGGCGGATTCAGCATCCCCGAGGACAAAAGTATCTAAGGGCCGGCCTTTGTCCACGCACAATGCCGGCCCGTTGATTCTTTTGTATGGGAAACGGCTGAATCCGCGCATGTAAATCTAATACATATCGTTGGAGCTTGGTTTCCAAAGTGGCTGTGCGATCATGTTCTGGGACAGCACCTATGCGACAAACCTTTGATTCATCATGACGAATTTCAGACAATTTGTCAACATAGTTGCTTTGATTCAGAATGACGACACCGTCCGGTGCCCTTATCGGGGTTGCATATATGAATATCAGGATTGGCTTTAAGTCCGCGCAGTGCCACCAAGCATTCGCGAGTCATGTGAAAATCTGACATATCATTGGGAATGCCACAATACGCATGCGCAAGATCTGATAAGCGCGCTTTGAGTGACTTAGTGCGTGTTTTCCTTTCCATTTGCTCATCAATGGATGCTATGTAGCGCGTGAGCCGAAACAAATCGAAGAACGAAATAAATTCTCGAACTTTGCGCCAGGCGCGACGGAGATTGCGGTGCACACACGATACGTGGATCTGTAGTTTGTTAATTTCATCCGTCATGAAGGCACGTTCCATTGTAGGACTATGTGTGACCTTAGCATTGCTGATGCGCTCAGAAATGAACTTAGGTACAACTTTAGAGTTAATGCAATCATGAAGATATTGGATTAAAATCTTACCCGTTCTCAGCTTACCTTTCAGTCGGACAACATTGTTGATTTCTTGAATTTGATCCTTGGAGTACCTCGTCCGAAAATACACAAATAATTTCTTGGTACTACAAAATTTCATTATGGCAAGAAAAAGAGGCATGATAACGAAGCTTTTCGTCCTGCACTCAGCAGGTTATCACTTACTTACTTACTTACTTACTGCCTGCTATGCCTCCTGCCATGTAGGGCAGCAACAAAAGCTCTCCAATCATGTCTCTTCTGGGCCAGTCTGTGGATTGATGTCAAGGTCTCTTTCAGCGTCTTCATCTCATCCTCCACTGTGCGTCGCCAAGTGGTTTTCGGGCGTCCTCTCTTTCTCTTTCCTTCTGGTGTCCAATGCAGTGATGTTCTAGTAATATCAGTAGTCTCCTTTCTCAAAAACATGTCCAATCCATTTCCATCTCCTTTTCATTATTATATCTTCCATTCCTTCTTGACTGCATCTAGTGTAGAGCTCCTCATTTAAGATAGTATTTGGCCAAAATATACGTAGTATGCGTCGTAGGTTCTTAGTGTGGAATACTGACAACTTGTGCACATCTTTCTTTGTCATTCTCCAACATTCACAGCCATACAGGAGTACCGATAAGACACAGCTCTCATATATCTTGAGTTTAGTGTGGGTACTGTATTGCTGGGATCTCTATATATTACTAAGCATGCTAAATGCATTTCTAGCTTTACTAAGTCGATTCTGAATGTCCTTTCCAGCTCCTCCATCATTCCTGAGAGTGCTGCCCAGATAAGTGAATTCACCAGTAAAAGGAAGATCTTCTCCATTCACTTCAATGGTTGAGGGGTTTGCAATATTTAGAGTCATTACTTCCTTTTTCCTTTGATTAATTTTCAGTCCAACCTGTTGTGCATACTCACTAAGACGAGATATCTTTTCTTGCATGTTGTTTTGTTGAAACAAGGCTGTCAAAATATTTTTGTAATTTCAGGGTTTAATTATTATTATTTATTCTATTTATTCTTTATTCAATGGTTTATTATGTGTTATGTACACAATAGCAGATACATTTTGCAGCCTCGTGGCTGAATTGCATGTTCTGTTACAATCGCACGAGTACATGTATAAATACAAATCTAAAACAGTTAATACAGTAATGGTAGGAACGGTAGTAACAAAATGATAGCTAGGCAGGGAGGGAGAGGGAAAGAGAAAGAGAGAGAGAGAGAGAGAAGATTAACAGAATGTGTATAAAATACAAATGCATAGTTGCATATTTACATATTCATGTAGTAAATGTACAAAGCATGCACAATTGTTGACATCAGTATTGAGAAATATGTGGATTCTGTGATAGGTAGAAATGAACATAAGCTTCACTACATATTATATACTTTTATGTTTTGTCTGGTTATTAAATTAAATTAGAGTAGAGAAGTTTGGTAATTGTGTGGAACGTCTCACATCCCTGCTACTCAGGCATAGTGAGTGACATTGGAGAGGTCTCTGCCCACCCTACTAACAGACTCGTACTATAGTAATACATAGTTTAATATAATAATAAGAGCATGCTACAGTTTGCTCAAACCTCAAAATAAACAGAACAGAGCAGTCACATTCCAGAAGAAGACATGAAAGAAGCGTTTAGAAGGTGGTATGAAATAAAACATGAATGACAAGAATTTATTTTTTGTAAGGTTTAAATGTAAGGAATAGCATTCAGTCAGAGTGCAAATTGCAACTGCACAATTTAGTTTGTATAGTCATTCAATGAGTTATGAAGTAATTACCAAAAAAAATTATGCTTCATTCATAAGGTCAACTAGGAATGGAATAGGGCTTTTCTTATATCTGTTAGTTCTACATTTAACACCTGCAAATGCGGTGACTCTCCTGAGAGACCCTGAGTATCGGTGTTCCAATTTGGCAGGTAGCCAGTCCCGGAAATGAGGAGAGGTAGTGATTGACTTCGCAAACTTTTTACATAAGTCACGTCTTCTTTCCGCCAAAGGTTTGAGTTTAGTCGTTTTCAAGGCACTATCATAAGTAAGGCCTATATAATCTTTACCAAGTATGATTTTTACTGCTCGTTTTTGGATCATCTCTAATTTGGCAGTCTGTTGAGCAGTAAGGCCAGGGTGCCAGACTGGGCATGCGTACTCTACCAATGGTCTTACATAACCAGTATAGACTCTCAATAGGTCATTCAGTGGGAGGTTAAATCGTTTAAGAGATCTTAGCATGTACAATCTCTTGTTTGCCCCAGACACCATGCTATGGACATGGTCGTCCCATTTAAGGTTAGACTGTAATAAAATGCCTAGGACTTTCACTGACTGTACCTCGAGGAGAGGTTGGTCACCGAGTCGTATGGTGGAAGTGGGAAGTGGTGCTCTTCCAAAATGCACTCGCACTGGCATTTACTTGCATTCAGAAGCATGTTGTTGTTATTACACCAACTAATAAGGTCGTCTAAGGTACTCTGCATAACACCAACCGCACTCCGTGTTGTTGCTTCAGCGATGGTCATGTCGTCTACATATTTCCATTTTTCCAAGTTGGAGGATGCAAGGGCATCGTTAATTAGAACTAAAAGCAGAATGGGTCCTAGGCGTGTTCCCTGAGGTACCCCTGCCCTTAAAGGGGCCCAGCTGGACATGACACCATGATAGCAAACACACTGGGTGCGGTTGCTGAGAAAGTTCCAGGGTATAATGGATGGGCAAGATGGTTCCATGACATATGCTCCGCCGACATATGCTCCGCCGACAACTGCTCCGAAAAATGCGACAAGTGCTCCGCGACAAATGCTCCGGGACAATTGCTCCGCCGATATTTGCTCCGCCGACATTTGCTCCGGCGACAATTGCTCCACCGAAATATGCTCCGAAATAACGACATTTGCTCCGCCGACAGTTGCTCCGCCGGCAGTTGTTCCGCCGAAATATGCTCCGAAATTACGACATTTGCTCTGTTTGCTCCGTGGGTTCCATGACATGCTCCGCGGACAAATGCTCCGCCGACAACTGCTCCGAAAAAAAAGTGCTCCGCGACAAATACGAAAATTTCTCCGCCTCTCCAATATATATCTTTCTTTAATATGTTATTCTTTTTTTCCCCTCTATCTTCTTCTCTCTCTCTCGTTTCTTATGTTATTCTTTGCTTTATCCTTCTCTCGTTATATCTTTGCTTATGTTATTATTTGCTTTTCTTTTATATTTTCTCTTAGTTATTTCCTTTTGTTATTCTTTTTGTTTATCTAGGAGCGGCTCTACGGGGGGGGGGGGGGGGGGGAGCTTTGGGGCTAAATGACCCTCAAAAAGTCGCTAAAGCCCCTCCCCCCAAAAATGGACAAGATGAAATTTCAATTGCACAATCTTCCAATATCCTTATATCCTTCGAGCCTTATCCTTTCGTGTTTCTATCTCTTTCTTATATGCATTTATTTATCCTTCTATCTTGCCTGACGTTATTCTTTTTATGAGAGAGTTTACTCTCAATTTTCATTGTTTTTATCCTTCTACAGTATGATATTCATGGCCGTAGGCAGCGGGGGGGGGGGGGGGGGGGGGGGGGGCTGCCCCTCCGGCGTAAGAACGTCGGGCTCGAACGGGATCGGACAAAGGTTCAGGGGGGGGGGGGTGAGCCCCCACCCGATCCTTTGTCTAGCCCGACCTTCCTATGCCCACGGTTGCCACCAGAAATTTTTGAAAACTTACATTTTTTAAAACTAAAAATCCTTCAATTTCACAAGCAAAAGCTCCCCTGTTACCCGCTTGGTCGCTTCGCGCTCTCTCTCTCTTGAGGTTCTTCGAAAATTTTTGCGCATTTGCATTTTATAGGCGGAGCATTTGTCGCCGGAGCAAACGTCGTAATTTCGGAGCATATTTCGGCGGAGCAAATTTCGGCGGAGCAACTGTCGGCGGAGCAAATGTCGTTATTTCGGAGCATATTTCGGCGGAGCAATTGTCGCCGGAGCAAATGTCGGCGGAGCAACTGTCGGCGGAGCAAGTGTCTGCGGAGCAAGTGTCGGTGGAGCGAGTGTCGGCGGAGCAAATATCGGTGAAGCAATTGTCCCGGAGCATTTGTCGCATTTTTCGGAGCAGTTGTCGGCGGAGCATATGTCGGCGGAGCATATGTCGTGTCACCGGGCAAGATACAAGATTAATGAGCTTAGTTACGACAATATTATGGTCCACCCTGTCAAAAGCCTTTGAAAAGTCAGTTGTGACCAGAGTGGACGTGGTACCTACTTTGTCTGAGTTCTTCGACAGAAAGTTAACAATGTCTACAAGACAGTGAGTTGTTGATCTTCCAGGGATGCAGCCAAATTGCTTTACATCTAATTTTGTGGATATGTCTGTCATCAGCCATTTGGTGATAAACAATTCAGCTCCTTTGGCGAAATGATCTGTGAGTGCGATTGGTCTCAATTTCTCAATGCTCGCTGGCTTCTCCTTTGGGGTTGGGACGACAATTGCCTTTTTCCATCTCAGTGGAACTTCTCCACTTCCAAATGAGCTATTTAAAATTGTGGTGATTGGAACAGATAATTCACACGCAAACATCTTGATAAGGCGTGAGGGTACACCATCGGGCCCGGATGATATTCCTGGTTTCAACCTTTGCAGCTCACGCATCACTTCCCATGGATGTACAGTTGGACATGGTCTTTGGGCCGGGAGGTAGGCGGGCAAGTCTGATGTGTTGAGATGAGGGATATCGCTGGCTACATCAATGAAACGCTCATTCATAGCCTCAGCTTTCCTGGCTGGATCTGATTGGTCAATACCAGGGACTTCAATGTTGGGACTGGTCTGAGGGCCGGAAGTCATGACTCGGATATGCTTGTACCATGATGCTGGGTTCTCGGCCTTTAGATGACTCACTCTGTGGTTATAAAAATGTTCCTTCTCTTTTCGGATGTTTCGAATTACTTTATTACAATAGGACCTCCATTCATGTCTGGGCCCATTGTGGAATAGCTCCTGGCGCTTCTTAATGAGTGTTTTAATGGCTGGTGTTATCCATGGTTTGTCAGTGTTGTGTATTTTCACATTTTTCGTCGGGAAGTACATGTCTATGGCTGACTGCAGAATTGTATAGAAAGCGTCACACTTGTCTGATGCAGTGGTTGCGTCTCTGACCTCGTGCCATGTGATGTTGGATATCCAACGGCCGAATGCCCTGATGTCGGAGTCTTTCATTGGTCTGACAACGCGAGTGGTCAAGATATTTCGTTGTCTGGGGTAGAGCTGCAGAGGATACCAGATGATAGCATTGTGATCACTGAGACCGACTGGGGAAATGGTTTCTGCTTTGTTATAAAACTTTCCGATGTTCGTCATTATCTTGTCTAACAGCGCTGTTTCACGTGTTGGGTCTTGGACGATTTGTTGTAATGACGTATTCATGCCGATTGTATCAATTGACTATTCAAAGACACCTCTTCTCTCGTTTCAGTTCCTCCGCTGTTCGGAGATCGGCAGGTAATACTGCAGATAATCAGTCAGGTAGATGTCAAGTCCGGGAGGGTTGAAGAGATGAAAAATTACAGGAAATTTGTAGGTTTAAGGGTTAGGATTTTGGCATGTATTTTAAATATGAAGTGTAGAGAAGCTTTCAGTACCAGGGCATTCACAGGGTGAGGGAGGGCAGTGTCATGTGGAAGTAGGATGGATGCGGTCAACTGACCAGGGTTGCTTGCATTGAAGGAGGCTGCTGAGGTAGGGAAATCCTTGAGAATATTCTTTATCTTTTCCAGGAAGGTGGCTAAGAGATGGTCAACAGTATCTTCTTCTAGGCTGCATAAAGCACATGTTGGGTCAGTTCCCTTTCCAATTTTGCAAAGCCTAGATTGGGTAAGATAAGTTGTTGTGAGGAGTTGGGCTCTAACAGTTAGTGCTTGTCTGATTATGGAGGAGGGAGGGTCTTTGGGATAGAGCTTAGTTGGATCAGTTGAAGGTCTCATGGTCCAGCAGGCAAGAGAAGGCTTGGAGGCAACTGCATGTAGCGTCTGTGCTTCAAGTTGATCTTTGATGGCCTTCTTAATGGTGAGCTTCCAAGCTTTATATTGCATTGGGTTAATTAGTAGGTCTTCCAACAAAGGAAGCCCATACTTTTGAAGAATACACCTGAGGGTCTGAATTGTTTGGGTATTGGTTTGTAAGGCAAGAAGGAATGTCCCATATTCAAATCTGACATGCTCCAGGCAGCAGAGGTTGGTACTCCAAGGACTCTTTTGAAAAGATGGTTCTGTGCTTTGTCCAACTTATCCTCCATGGCTTTTGTGAGGTGAAGGATTGCAGTTCCGTAGAGCATTCTTGGGATACAATACGTGTCCCAAAGGTGGGCAGAAAGGGTTGGAATCAATCCTAGAGTGTGTGCTCCGGTACCATGTAGGGCATAGAAGGTGTTGAGACCTTTTGAGATGATCTGATCCGAGGTGTCTTGACGTGTTCCAGACTTTGGAATGCCAAGATGGTCATGGCAGTCCTTACGAAAAATTGTGGAATCACCCATCTGCCATTCTGTCTGGACATCGCTCTTCTTAGGGTTTATGACCACCACAGCGCTTTTAGTTGGGTTGATCTTGTACCTCCAATTCCGAGAATAGGTCAGGGTGGCATTTATCATTACCTGGAGCTCCATGGCAGTGTTACTGAGAAGAGCCACATCATCAGCGAGGACAAGGACACCAGCATAACGGCCATTGATGTGGCAACCAAGATTCTTGTCTCGGAGGGTCTTTATGAGACCGTCAATGAAAAGGGTATAAAAAGTTGGGGAGAGCACTCCACCCTGTCCAACACCCTGTTGGATACGGATGGGAGGTGAGACATTGCCATCCCAGTACACAAGACTCTCCATACCTTCGTACAGGCTCTCAATTGTCCGAGAAAGGTACTGGTCAGGCTCAGCTGCTTTCAGTTTGTTGAGTAAGCCTTGGTGCCAAACTTTGTCAAAGGCCTTTTCAGAATCTAGGAATGCTACGTAGGTTGGCCTCTTCTCAGCATGTTGGATTTCTATGATTAACTGGAGACATAGAGCTGTAAGTTGGCAGGAGAACCCTTTCCTGAAACCAAATTGAAGTTGGTCAGGTATATCTTTGATGGATAACTGGCGCTCAAGGTGTGGCTTGAGGCATGACTCCAGTAGCTTGGAAATGGTGGAAGTGAGGGTAATTCCGCGGTAGTTACGGGGATCTTCAATGCACTTTCCTTTGCTTTGAGAGGCTGTGGGCATTGCCCTTGTTGTACGATGGCATTGAGTATGACAAGCAGCAGTCTGTGGGCTATATCACCAAGATGCTTCAGGTGCTCTGAGCTGATGTTGTCACGACCGCTGGCTTTCCCTGCTTTCAGCCTAATGATGGCATCTTTAAGATCCAAAGAGTTGAATCGCCATTTAGGTTGCTTAGAAGGGAGTACGATACCATCAGAGTCCAGGTTGACAGGGGAGGGACCAGTTGTTGATGCATTGTGATAACCGTTGGCTGTGCTAGGATGATTGAGAGAGGAAGGGTCACATGCAAGATCTGAGAAATAGATGTGCCATCCAGTGAGAACCTCTGAATCAAGGAAAGTCTGACCAGCATATTCTAGAGTGTTGGTTTGTGTTTGACTGGTTTTGCAGTCTTTGTTTCTCTTGATAAGGTGATGGAACAATGACTGGTTAGATTGGGAGGATTTTTCTATCTGCTTCCAGAGTGAGTGTTTCTGGGATGCCCGTGCCTGTCTCAGGCAACTCCTGAAGGCCTTTTTTCTATCAAGATGCTTCCTGTATAGAGGGCCTACTTTAGGTTGATTTCCCAAACGCGCTTTGAGCATTGTCATAGGAGGCTTGAACAGCAGCAGACCATTCAGGTTTCCCTCTTTTCTTTGTGGATGGGAAGGAAGTGAGGCAGCGTGCGAGATATCTCTATCATTGCTTCAGTGAAGCAGCGAAGAAGACTGTTAGTATCAATTCCGTCCAGGAGTGTAACGTCACTAATGCTTTGAAAAAGCTGGAAGGCATAGCTTTCCATTGGGAGGGTGAACCTGTCTCGTAACTCACTTTTGCTGCAGGCTTGCCATTTTATCTTTAGTCTCACAAATGGTTCAGAGTGAACTGCGTGGTTCTGTTGTAAACGGCCCAGTGTTGATGCGTGTTTACGAAAAAAAGTCAGGACCATCCGATGGTCGGAAGTGTTAGATGGATCCTCTCCAGAAATGGTAAGGCTCAGATACTGGCTCAGCTCTCTCCTCGGTATGATGAAGCCATCAATGTAAGATCTCTGTCTGCCATCGTCAGTTTGATAGGTGAAATCTCCATCATGGTGCAATTCAGCGTTCAAGCAGCAGAGGCCCTCTTCCTCGATGAAGTTTTGAAGGAGACGTTGTGTTTTCTTGGTGTGGGTGGAATTGATGATATCGGCATTGAAGTCACCCGCAATGATGAGAGAGGAATCAGGTATGGTAGACTTTACATGTGCTAGTAAAGCAAGGCAAGTGTGGTAATCAGATTGGTCGTTGAGTGATGTTCCACAAGGAAGATAGCAGCATACCACCGTGAGCAGTTCTTGAGAGAGTTTGAGCTTAATTCCCACAGCTAGAATCCGAGAAGACTCTGTGGGAATTTCTGTGTGTGAAGCTTTTATATCATTCCGAATAAAGAGTGCTACTCCCCCTTTCCCTCTTGAGTTGACACGGTAGAAAGTATCAGCAGTTAGATCAGCAGGCTTGCTGACCACTGTGTGATGGTGGCTAATACTGTGAAGCAAGTGGGTATCTATTAGCCAGTGCTCTTGGATGGCTAGGATGTCCGTTGTCAGTAGTTTCTCTTGGAGAAAGGGGATAATTGTAGAGGTTCCTCTCGTGTTGAAAGAACCTATGACCATATTGTGAATATTCAGTGATTGCATATTCTTGGACTGTGCTAATGTAGCTGGGGCATTGGAGATGGGACCTGCTTGATCTAGAGAGTTTTTGGAGGTAATGGTATAAGGGAAAGGCAGTTGCTGTGAGGTAGTAAGCCTTTTCCAGCAGGGCTATGTGCGTCACACTGGATGCACGGCCATGCCGAAAATCCAACGAAGTTGTTTGAGAGGATTGTTGCTTGGAGGGCTGGCGTGGAAAACTCTGGTCCTTGATAGGGGTTGTGTGGTGCACACCAGATGTAGCAATAGGTTGAGTATCCAGACAGTATCGAGAGGCTAGGGGAGGGTTCTTTTGACTGCTGGCAGGTTCAGAATCAGATTGTCTCCGTGCTATGTCCAGATCTTGTTGATCAAGTTTCATTTGGAGGACTGGGCATGATCTTATTCCAACAGGATTTGAGTTGTGTACCGGATTATCCTCATCTTTCACAGATGTATGGGGGGCTGGTTAGTTGCCTGAGACATCACTCAATACTTCTTTCATAATGGGCGAGGTTGTATGTCGGGGTGGGTCAATTCGGGCTTCCTTTGTAGAGATTAGCCATTCTTTGCTCTGGTTGGCAGGGGGCTGCGAACTGAGGACGGGAATATCCAGTGAGTTAATATCTCTACTTAGTTTGTAAGAGTCGTCTTTTTGTGAATCACTTACTGAATGGATTGGTTTTATTTTTGATGCCTGATTATCTTGGGGAATGGGTTGGCTTAAATTCTGTGGCCGCACATTAGACATCATTTTGGGTGGGACAGGGTCACTAGCTGCACCGGGGTTTGATGGGGAGTCTTGAATATCGGCAAAGCAATGGTTGGATGTCCTTTGTATGGTTTTTGATATGTCTTTGGTATGAGATTGATGTTGCGTGGATGGGGTATGATCGTCCAGTAGTGACGGGGAACTGGAAGAACGGAGGAGATCACTTTGCTTTCGTTTTGGAGGAGGTATGGTAATCCAATCACAGAGCTTTGGTAGAGAGCGATGTCTGTCATGAGGGGTTGGGATATCATTTGCTTTTGGAAGAGATCTAATATGATACTCTCGCTTCTTTTTTGGTATTTTGGTATTTCTGGCATTATGGACAGGGACATTAGTGCGATCTTTTGGACGAGCTAAAGTGGGATCCAGGACCTGATTCAAGGTAGTACGGCCATCGTATGCTTGCTGGGTCGCTTTCTTTGTTGTTGCATTTGAAGTGGCGAAGAGGCTCAGTTGAGATTTCTGGCTTTTGTGGGAAGAGGCAGATTTGCTGGGAGCCAGTTGAGCACACCCAAGGCTGGTAGCAGTATGGGGACCATCATTCTTGGGATTGGTCAAAAATCTATCAGATGAATCAGGCATTGAGAGACTGTCAGAATCAGAGGATGACAAACCTGCATCAGAAATAATCAGAAGATCCTTTAGAGCATCAAAGTGATTGATGAGTTTGATTTGAGCTTGAGTATGGCATCTTTTCACTTGGAATTCTGGAGGTTGAAAGTTTGGATTGGGGGAACATGAGGGTCTAAGAGCTTGCTGCTGGTATCGATATTGTTGCTGAGGCACAAGGAGTGTAGGAGGTCATTTGAGGATCTAAGTGTAGCTAGCTCTCGAACAAGGTTAACTTTGCTTAGTTTTAGATCTGCTATCTGGGCTTCTTTCTTGACAATAACTGTCTTGTCCCGATTGTTTTCGAGCTGTACGGCATCAAAGTCGCTTTTAAGTTGTGAGAAATCTACCACTATATTATCATGCTGGGTGAGAAGAGCTTTGTTAGTCAGCTTCTGTGACTCAAGGTCACTTCTTAAAGTTTTCATCAGTTTCTCGTAAGAGTTGCATTTGGGGCATGGGATGATAGTATTCTTGAGCGGTTGTGTATTATTCCCAACTTCTCGGATGGGTGGTGGTTGAGCAACACGTGGAGCATCTGAACGTGCCTCTGTTTGAGTTCCCTTGACTTTAGCATGGGGATTGTGAGCATTTGGGATAGAAACCAGGGACGTTTGGGTGCCCAGTGACTTGACCTTTGGAGAGCAGGAGCTACAGCAGAAAGTTTCTTCGAGGGAAGATAGGCGATTAATATCATCAGCGTCTAGACCAAGGCAGTAGAAGTGATACCACTCATCGCATTTGGAGCACTGTACCGAGTCAGAACAGGTATGTTTGCAGCAGAGTGGACATAATAGGGCTCTATCTGAAGGAGTGCATTTACAGGGGGATTTCTTTGAATCAGTTTGTGGTGGTCGTGCACATAGCTCTGAAATTTCATCTAGCACATTTGAAAGGTCAGGCTTTTGAAAAAAAATTTGGATGAACTTGTTTTAGCTTATTTGAGATCCATGGCAACACTGTTTCACCGAAGAGCTCGAGGTGCTTTCCAGACAGGTTCAGCAAACCAGAGTTACAGAGTACCTCAATGTCAAACTGTTTCCATTTTCCTTGCTTACCACTTTGGGTTCTGTTGTAGAATGTGAGTGCTACAGTATCAAGGCTATTGGTGCATTTACTTGACCAAGCGGCAGAAAGATTAAAAGACTGTAGGATACTAACATCTTTTATAAGGCATGTTACAGCATCCTTAATCCCACTGAGAACTCTTTGTGGAAGGGATACAGTAAGCAATCTATCACCATTTTTGCTTTTAGGGGATTCTCTTGTAGTGTATTGAGATGATTTCCCTTCAAGACTGAAGCTTGTGTTTTGAGACATGACCTTGTCTATGCAGCAATACCTTTGTGCAGTTTATGTACAGACCGGGGGAAGAGGAAGGGCGAGGCCGTTGGAGCAGGTTTTGTAGCGATAAGAAACACTTATTACTGAGGCGAAGGGAAGGAGCAATTGAATACAAAAGTCAATATATAGGCCTATCAATATTTCATGCAAAGGATGTAATTGAAAATAAGCAATCTATAGAACGTATCCGGTTTGAGTTGGTGGATCGTAGAGAAATTGAGTCTTCAGTTACAACACATAATAAGCACGAGGAGGATGTTGTAGTAGTGGCCAAACATAAAGCATGCAACATATACAGGGAAGCAGAAGTAGGGAGAAATATTGTTTGAACTAGGCTACACAGGATGAGGCATAGGACAAATGACGAACATGTATACAAGCACGAACATGCAGGATGTAGGGAGAAATAATAACTTTATATTGTAAAACAATAAGAGTGAAAACATAAAAGCATGTATGCATGAAGGAGGGTGAAATAAATTATAATATCCCCAGGAGAGATAATGAAGCCAGAAGAAGGGAGACACACATGAAGTGTAGCAGTGAAGATCGAACACAAAGATAGGTTTACAGCAATTCACTTGTGAAAAAGTAAGTAAGTTCAAATAAAAAAAAAAAATTAAACTTTCAAAGTTCAAGACTAAGCTTGAAAGTTCACAGATGACAGCACTGACGGTACTAAACGGCTTTTGCTAAACAGTCGGGTAACGTCGCGTCGCGTTGGTAGAAATTTTCGAACATTTTTCAGAAAGGTGTCTTCAAGGGGACAAATTGAAAAAGAGTCCATCTCAGTATGATTTTTCCCGTTTTCAGGCTAAAAACGACAAACAAGGGAATAAAGAAAACAATAGAAGGATAATGCAAAGAAAAACATGAACTATAAAGAGAGAATAGAAGGGTAGGAAGGATGGAAGAAAATATGATGAAAGGAAACAAAGAATACCACAAAAGGAAAGTTGGAAAGTAAAAATAAGTGGATAAAAACAAAGAATAACATAAAGAAAGATAGAGACATAAATGATAGAAGGATAAAGATATTAAGAGTAACATAAGGAAAGATAGAAGAGAAGATGATAATCTGAATAAAGGAATAACATAACGAAAGAAAAGATGAAAGGAAAACAAAATGATAGGATAAAAGCAAAGAATGTTTTAAGGAAAGTAAGTAAAGATGGGAAGCAGAAAATGATTTTAAAAAGAATAATATGAAAGATAGAGAGAGAAATGATAGGATAAAAAAGTTTAACTTATAAAGAAAGACAGTGAGAGAAATGAAAGAAGGATAAAGATTAACGTGAGGAAAGTGGGGGAGAAAATGATAACAGGAAACAAAGAATATCATAACGAGAGGAAGGATGGAAAGATAATTGATAGAAGGATAAAAGCAAGAAATGATAAAAGGGAACAAAGAATTTTGAAATTCATTAATTATGCAAATTTATTGTAATTTATTCAAAATCAACAGAAAATGCATTTATAATCATAAAACATTAATTTGATAATTCATTTCTCATATTTATCTTCAAGGTTCTATCAGAAATTACATAAATTAACTGCCATTCCACAGATCTACACTTCTGGCGGGGACATTATTACGCATCGCGTAATTACTAATTCAGTTGTTTTTAATCCTTTTATTAATTTTTTCTTTCCACCTTTCCTTTCATTACGTTATTCTTTTATTGCTTTTATCATTTTGTTTTCCATCTTTCATAATGTTACTGTTTATATTTATTCTTTTTATCCTCTTTTTTTTATTGCTTTCCATCTTCACTTTGTTATTCTTTGTTCCCTTTTATCATCTTCTCTTCCACCTTTCTTCATGTTTATATTTATCTTTTTATCATTTTTTTCTCTATCTCTCGCTTTGTCATTTCTTGCTTTTATCCTTCTATCAATTATCTTTCCATCCTTCCTCTCGTTATGATATTCTTTGTTTCCTGTTATCATTTTCTCCCCCACCTTCATCACGTTAATCTTTATCCTTCTATCATTTCTCTCTCTGTCTTTCTTTATATAAGTTAAACTTTTTTTATCCTATCATTTCTCTCTCTATCTTTCATATTATTCTTTTTAAAATCATTTTCTGCTTCCCATCTTTACTTACTTTCCTTAAAACATTCTTTGCTTTTATCCTATCATTTTGTTTTCCTTTCATCTTTTCTTTCGTTATGTTATTCCTTTATTCAAATTATCATCTTCTCTTCTATCTTTCCTTATGTTACTCTTAATATCTTTATCCTTCTATCATTTATGTCTCTATCATTCTTTATGTTATTCTTTGTTTTTTCCACTTATTTTTACTTTACAACTTTCCTTTTGTTGTATTCTTTGTTTCCTTTCATCATATTATCGCATTATCCTATTGTTTTCTTTATTCCCTTGTTTGTCGTTTTTAGCCTGAAAACGGGAAAAATCATACTGAGATGGACTCTTTTTCAATTTGTCCCCTTGAAGACACCTTCCTGAAAAATGTTCGAAAATTTCTACCAACGCGACGCGACGTTACCCGACTGTTTAGCAAAAGCCTACGAAACTGTCGAGAAGGTTACAGGAGCACAGGTATACAGAGAACGGGTGGAGAGATACTTTACCAAGTGCCAGTCTGAGCCAAATCAGGATGATGTACTGTACACTGTATCACTCAGTGTATGTCGTGTCACTGTAGGTCTGGCCTCAAGATTCCCGCCAGACTCGAGGATCAATAGGTGGGACGAGCATACCGGTGAATCAGAAGAAGCTTGAGCAGATGAGATGATGATCAATCCAGGCATAAGTTTTTATTTTTTAAAAAAATGGAGATTTATATATATGCCCATTGATGGAGGGAGACACAATATCACATCAGAAGGAATTTGAGGGGCAAAAGAAGGTATAGTAAATCAAATTTAGGAAGGCTGGAACAGAATTTAAGGGGAGAATTGTCAAGTCAAGTCAAGTCCAGCGCTGTTCCGAGCAAGGATTTGCATTCAATGTGTCACGTTCGTTTTTTGCTCGCATTTGCCGAGTATCGCCCACGCAAGGCGTCAGATAGTGAGCACCGGGGAGAAATCCTCTCATTTTGTCAGCCAAACCGTTCCAAGATAGCACCGCAAAAAGATTGAGTTTAAATGTAGTAATAATGTGTTTATTTGAGTCACTATAACCATGTCTATCAATTGTAAACTGGAATAATATGTGCAAAACTTTGTGTTACGATGAATCCATTACATTGGAAAATGTGTGCCAATTACCCGTAGTCCATTGGCTTTACACTGTGCACTTGCCAGGTCAGCACATTGCATTCTGGGATTGTTGAGCTTGCTTGTGTGGTGTCCATTTTCGTACAAGCGGGTTTATATTGTATTCAGGTTTTATAGAAAACAATTAGATATTTATTAAATAAATTGACAGATAGCACAAATGCACAAAGTCTTGTTCATGGATATATTGAGGTTAGAATGTTTATAATATACATTCATTTGAGGAAATTGTCCTGTATGTGCATGTATTTCAGAGAGCTATAAGCAAGGCCTCGTTATAAATGTAGGTCAAAGATCACGTATTGTCTATGGAATTAGAAAGGGGGAATTTGAGCAAAGTACTTGTAATATGTATGGGAACAAAGAGAATTATGTTGTAAATGAACACGATAAATTGTACATTAGTAGAAATATGGATTTAATGTATGTGTGAAATTAACTGTCATTTCATTACTTATTACTAAAGGGAAATGTCACATGTATGTTTTATTGATTCTTGCATCTAGCCACATCAATGATAAGTTAGTGGATCTGTTTATTTAGAATTGGAAGAGCATACAATGCTTCCTTTATGTTATTGAATTTCACTGAGATGATTTGTTTAGTACATTCATCCTGGAAATACTCGATATTGAAGAATTGTCTTAAAACCTACCGATATGGCTAGACTGCTAGAGAATACATGTAGATTATTGTTATATGCATGTGTAAAAGTGAATTGATATTTGATATGTGAGGAGAATATTCTCAATGGTTTATCACTTCGTTTAATATTTAAAGTGTTTCAATGTGACCGAGTACATTTTATCTCAACGACTTAAAGATAATATACACAGGCACTCGTACAGTTTACATTCTTGATATGGATTTATTGAGTAATAATTCAGCTAGTACACATGTATACTTGATGGACTAATTACAAAAGAAGTAATATCAATATTTTCTGCTCATATTTTGACTATTTGCAGATTGAATAAAAACAAGCCAACTGCAGATATACATTCTAAAGTGGTGTCCGTGCCAAAAAGTTCTTTGAGGGAGAGTCGTCTTGAGTCATTAGCGATCCACATGTGTTGACGTGTGTGTGACACACGAGCAAGATCATCTGCATAGTCCAAGTCTTCTAATGTCGTGAAGAGGGTCCAACGTAGGCCTCTCTTCTGATCTGCGGTCGTCTGCCTCATCACCCAATCAATTACTATAATAAGAGTAGAGCGGACATTACGCACCCCTGTCGAACTCCTGTTTTCACTTGGAAGTTAATGTCACTGTTCCCAACACTGCATAAAAAGTTCTCATAACAACTCTTAATAATAAGTACGAGTTCATCATGAATTCCATATGAGCGTAGTATTTTCCAAAGGCTATCTCGATGGATACTAAAGGCTTTTTGAAAGTCGACGAAATTAATATAAAGCTGCCTTTGCCATTCTGTGCACTGCTCAATGATATTACGTAAAACAAAAATCTGATCTATGCATCCTCTTCCTCTTCTGAATCCTGCCTGTTCATTCCGGAGGTACTGGTCAACAGCATTGGTCAATCTGTTCATTATAATTTTCGCCAATATTTTACTTGGTATTGAAAGAAGAGTGATTCCACGCCAATTACTGCAATTCCGTAGAGACCCCTTTTTGGGCAATTTTACAATAATACCAAGAGACCAATCATTTGGTACTTTCTTGTTAGTCCATATACATTAAAAAAGAGTGGTTGTAGAATGCTAGCTGTCAACTCTGGGTGAGCTTTAAACAACTCAGCATTAAGATTATCTTGTCCTGGGGCTTTCCCATTCTTGAGAGTCTTGTTCGCCCTTACAATTTCGTCTTTAGTTGGTGGTTCTAAACTAATATCCAAGTCAGCTTCTGCATCTTGAGCGACAGCCTCTATCTCTGGTGGTGGTCGATTCAAAACTTCATTAAAGTGCTCTGCCCATCTAGCTTCCCGTTCTGATTCAGTTGTAAGGAGCCTTCCTTGTTTATCCTCAATGGGTATATCAGTTTGACCTCGGTATTTACCGCTGCTTATTTTCGTCAGTTTATACACTTTCCTTGCTCCCCTTTCTTTGATGCTTCTTCTGCTTGTGTCCCGAGGTTTTCCATGAAAGCTCGCTTGTCTGCTCTGGATTTTCTCTTCACAGTCCTGTTCGCTTCTTGATACTGAAGCTTACATCTCTCTTTCAGTATATCTGATTTTGCGTCCATGACTTGTTTCTTCACTCCTCTTCGAGTCTCAATGGCTTGTCATGTACCATGAGAGAGCCACTCTTTTCTATCCTTCTGTTTGTAACCAAGAGATGCTTCACTTGCTTTCAAATATGCTTGTTTGACATGATCCCACGTAGTGTCTACATCATCTGCATATGCATCTGTTTCCTGCTGAGTATCATGTTGATCAGACAGTAGCTGGAATCTATTCCTGACCTCCAGAACAAAGGACCTTCTTATTTCAGGATCATGAAGCTTTGTGACATCGAACTGCTTTCTGCCTTGTTTCGTTCGGCCAGCTTTCCTGAGTTTCCCCTGTATTGTTGCTAACACCAAGTGGTGGTCACTAGCTACATCTGCTCCTCGCATCACTCTTACATCAAGTAAGGAATGTCTCCATGTGCCATTAATCATAAAGTGGTCTATCTGATTCCTGTCCCTGCCATTTGGTGAGTTCCACGTGAGTTTATGAATATCCTTGTGTGAGAAAAGTGTTCCTCCAACAACCAGGTCATAGTTAGAACAGAGTTCCACCAGCCTTTCACCATTATCATTCATAATGCCACACCCTTGTCTGCCCATGGCTCTGTGATAGCCTGTATTGTCTCTTCAAACCTTAGCATTCAAATCTCCCATCACAATTTTCATACCATGCTGTGGAATACTATTTAGCTCTGCTTGTAATTGCTCATAAAGTTCATCTTTAGTTTCCTCAACACTGTCATTGGTTGGAGCATAACATTGAAGAATGGTTGTATTATTCTGCTTTCCTTTCATCCTTATCTTCATAAGTCGACTATTTATTGGTTTCCATTCCAATAAACTCTTTTCCACACCTTTCTTTAAAATAATGGCTACGCCCTCTTTGTGGTGGCCATCATCCCTCCCAGAGTACAACACTGTTTCGCCGGTATTGGTGCGGAGACGTCCTGAACCGGACCATCTACATTCACTCACACCAAGTATGCGTAGGTTATAACGTTTCATCTCCTATATAACCTGAGCTAATTTCCCTGTCTCGTACATTGTACGCACATTCCAAAACCCGATTCGCGTCTTCTGTTTGGCATGAAGAACCTCCTCCATCCTGTCGGTGGCTTCCTTGCGGCTTTCACCATTGCCATTCATCCTGGTATCAGCTGATACATCTGGAAGCCCGTCATGCCTAGTTATAGTTGCTTTTGTTGCTGCTGTTTCCGTAACATAATCTTTTTTACAGGACAGGGTTGTTAACCCTGAGCCCAACCCCAAACTGGAGGACCAGGGATCTCATTTTGTCTGGTCTCTACCCCTCGACCTGTCCAGCTTGGGTGACCCTACCAGGAGACGAATCTCCCGCTGGCATAGCTCTAAGGGTCACTGAGACACGCAAGCTCCCACGACCAGCTTTAAGGTAGTGATCCATCGGACGATCAGGTTATCACGCAGGTATATAAAAACAAAATTACTTGAAATTAAGGACCTCAGCCTGACCCAAAACAACCATATATTGACGTAAAGCTTAGTAAACAAAGAATATAATTACCCTGGGTATTCATAAATTTTCGTCTCCGTTATCCATATAAAATAAAAAAACAACAGAGGAAACTGCAGGGGGTCGCTAGACGTGTGACGACATGTCATGTATACAGCTCCGAGTGCGTCTACACGTTATGTCGTCATCAAATTTTCACCCCCGCAAAGTAGCGTTCCTCAGAGACGGGGCCCTCGTCAGAAAAACCACCGGGGCTCAACATTCGGGACGCTGTTACTCATTCCACAGGAAACGGAATCTCATGAAGTTGGTTTCAATTTGTTCAGAAAATATATAGCTCCCCGTGGATGAATAAAGGGTATATTTCAAAATTCGGTCAGGCTGAGGTCTTTAACTATATTATACTCGATGAACCCGGACGCAACCCAGACGTTGTAATTTCAGAACAATCGCAAAGCTTGGACGAACTCCTTTTGTCTGCACAGAAGGGGTTCGTGCGATTGAATGTAGGCGGCTTCCAGAAAGCGTATATGCGCTGAGAATTTATTTCGTTCTTCCATTTGTTTCGGCTCACGCGCTACATTGCATCCATTGATTGGCAAATGGAAAGGAAAACACGCACTAAACATGCCAATACTATTGCATCGTTGAAACGCTATCGGTTCGGCAGTACTATCCAGGATAAGAGAGTACACATCACCAACCTCTCTGATCACGTGCTTTCCGACACAGAGGCATTTGTGTTAGCACACGGCTTTAATTTCGGCGTGCCCAAGTCGAAAATCAATCGAGAAGAGGTATTCGCAGAATTTGAGTTGTTGTACTCTCAAGTGTGTAGACACATTCCTACTTCCAAGGAAGACGGAGAGTCACTCAAAGCGCGCTTATCAGATCTTGCGCATGCGTATTGTGGCATTCCCAATGATATGTCAGATTTTCACATGACTCGCGAATGCTTGGTAGCACTACGCGGACTTAAAGCCAATCCTGATATTCATATATGTAAACCCGATAAGGGCACCGGTGTCGTCATTCTGAATCAAAGCGACTATGTTGACAAAATGTCTGAAATTCTTCATGATGAATCAAAGTTTTGTCGCATAGGTGCTGTCCCAGAACATGATCGCACAGCCACTTTGGAAACCAAGCTCCAACGACATTTATTAGATTTACGTAAACGCGGCGTTTTGACTAAGCCCGAGTTTATGATAGAATTCGACCACATGGCTCGCTAAGACCCCGCATGTACGGCCTCCCCAAAACCCACAAAACCAACGTTCCGCTTCGTCCTATTCTATTGATGGTTGGGTCAGCGCAGCATGAACTGGCAAAATGGCTAAGCGAGCAACTTCAGCCAGTCTTAGATTGTTTGTCTGTTCATACTGTTAGAGCTTCTTTGACGTTTGCTCAACTCATCCGTGATCTGCCCCTTGACAATAGGAATTGTGTTATGTGTTCATTCGATATCTCTAGCCTATTTACCAACGTGCCACTGAAAGAAGCTATTGACATCTGTGCTTCTTATCTCTATCATGAGCCCGTATTCATTGATCTCATGAACTTTGCCACTCGCGCGGTTTAGTTTAGTTTCAATGATACGATGTATTCACAGATAGATGGTGTGGCTATGGGATCCCCATTAGGCCCCGCGCTCGCTAACATTTTTGTTGGCTTTCATGAAATGCGCCTGCTACAGAACGCCACAGGTATTGTGTAGCTTTGCAAAATTTGACAAATTCAGCGTGAAAGTGGTCCAATGATATATAATCCTACTGTTAGAACTATAATTAGTGACATGTGAAAGTAAGATAGAAATTGGAGCTCATTTACTATTTTTAAAAAAGAAAATAAATATGGTTTTGAAATCAAAATTCTGGCTGAAATAACGGCAGATCTACGTTTCAAACAGTATTTGGTCTAGCGTCCTCATGCGTTCGTTGTGAGACATTGGCAATACGCTATGTGTGTTTCGTACATGTTAGAGATACATAGTATGTTACCCAACATCGACTTACAGGCGCTAGGCGCTAGCGCCAGTGATATACCAGCTTTTAGCTAGCTGAGCTGTCGGGATAGTTACTTGTACAGTGCAACGGTATACGGTCGTACCGTACCCGTCGGCGAGCCATGCCAGCGCCAGCGTATACGCATATCGCATGTAGCTAGCTAACTAACTCGGCTCAGTGCAGCTAGCATGCATACTGAAGTGAAAGCTAGTTCTCGACGTTTGTTTTATCATCTTGAGACTTGAGATTTTTTTCTCCTTCAGACAAGCAGCGGCAGCTGTCTAGTCAGATTGACCAAACATAATGCCAGCGCCGGGACAGGGGCACAGTGTGATATCCACAACTCACTGTAAGATTTGTAAGATTTGTAAGATTTTATTGACTCTATCGACTGGAGTGGTATCCCGGGTATAATGGGGTGACCTACATGTACATGATTGTACTGCGTACTTTACTGTACGCCGAGCTCCTTGGCTGATCAATCTGGTATAGTGGCAGTGGTACTGGCCTCCGCAGCTGTATGGGGAGCGCTAGGTCTGCGCACCTAAGGTTTTGACGGGAAAAATGAACAAGAATTTCTTTACTATTCCTCTAAAGATTTATTTTATTTTATTCCTGATATTCTAAAGAGTAAGTTTGAAAAAAAATTGCATCAAAATTAGAGCAAGGACAATGCCATTTTCACAAGAAACGGTGGTCTTGTCATTTCAAGTAATTCAACATTGAATATTATAAACAATCTTGCATGGTTCCCAATCCCATGTCTGCGCACTTATTCAAATATTCATTTACACGCAGTTCGGGAGTTTTTGACGTGAAAAACAACATTTTGAGGCTTGTGAATAAAATGTCTGGTTTGCATGGCTCGCAAGTATGTGAGAAATGATTATAATTCATAGACATGCATGACATGTTACATGTAATTGTTAGATCTTGTTTTTGTTGATATGTGCCTCCGACTCCACTCACAGTTGGATACCATGGCATGAACTGCTCCGTAAGCCAGTACTACTTGTACTAGTACCAGATTGATAAGCCAAGGAGCTCATAATATAGGTAGGATCCATACCGTGTGTGGAGGCAGATAATGAGATATCAACCCCCCCCCCCCCCAAAAAAAAAAAAAAAAAAAAAAAAAAGAATAGGCCCTAGATCTGAAATAAATATTGCCATTTCTCACATACTGTGAGTCACTGTCATGCAAACCATCCTCAGCCAGGCCTCAGAGTCAGAGTTTGCTAAAGGGGTTATTCAACTCCAGGATCAACTAAGGTTGTAAAAATTGATTGACAAAAAAAAACAAAAACAACGCAAAACTGGCAGGTGTGATCAGGTTTTTTTTTTACTTGCACATGATGTAAGTTATATGGGACTACCCATGCAAGGTAAGGTTTGTGTGTCCCATATATATATACGTTACAAATGCAAGGTAAAAAAATCTGTCGATTTTAGTCTTTTTTCCCCCTTTTTTAGTCATTCAATTTTTACAATCTTAGTTGATCCTGGAAGGTAACCCCTATAGCAAATTCCGAGGGTGGGTTGCATGGGTCAAATTATGTGAGAAATGGTGATATTTAGATGTAGTTTTTAGGGGTGATGCCTTCCAACACACAAGGTATATGGATCCCATGTACAGCTCCATAGGCAAGTACCAGATTGATAAGCCAAGGAGCTCGTACAGCTACCTGGTACCCACACACAAGCTCCCATGCATTCGCTTAATACGCAGTGTGCCATGGCACGTCTATTCTATGTTGTCTTTGAAGCGAAACGGGCAAGGCCGAGACGTGCCAGAACGACTAGAACGACAAAATGAAAAAAAAACGTTGCTTTGGAATGTTTTTTCTCTTTTTCTCAAGAAAAAAATGGTATGCTTTGGAACGAAAACTTTAGTGTAAAAATGGGGGTCTTCTGGGTCTTCGGCACATACCCACCACACACTGCATGTACATGTATATACTGAGTGCTCCCCCCCCCCGGGTCGTTAGATCTGTTTCTTTCTTTCCAGGAATTTTGAATCTTCTTCTTGCCGCTTTTCCAATCTGGTGGAATATTACATACCAATCATGCCATTGAGTAATTGCATTGTTTTCTTAGCAGTTCAAAATCTTGATTTATATAGGATTTATATGTGACAGTTCTTATCAATGAGAATGAGAAATCCTTATCACTAAGTATACCTATGTTGGGTGTCCGGACAGATAGTTTCCAACTACTGGTAGATCTGATCTGTAAATTTTAAAAATTTTGCATTCAATATTCGGAAATCGCAATGTATGTTGGGCATAAGCATGAATAAATAAAATTAAGCTGGTTTATTGCCACTCGGGTCTATTCCATTAAAGTTTTTGTCATGCAAGAGCTTGACTAACAGGGGCGTTGCTAGAACATTTTGAATGGGATTGTGACACCAAAATTTTCCAACAAATTGATGCGATACCCATTTTTGCCGACAAAACTGCTGCACCCTAATCCCTCTCCCCCGACAAAAATTAATAAAAGAAAATCGCAGACATAGAGATCTTGATCAGACAGGCCCATTTCGTAAGGAGGGGACTGACGCCTTTTGCCCAAATATCAGCTTTTCAATTTCTAAATATTTTGCCAGAGAGCGAAGCGAGTCAAACAAAATTTTTTTGAACTTTCTTTTAGGTGAAAATTACTGAAGTTAACTTACATAAGTTATGTAATTATCCTGGAACCTTTCTTCTTCAATATGTGGATATGGGTCTGTTCACAAAGTTGGGCACCTTTTGAGACATTTCTTTCTTTAATCCCCTGTAATTTGATGAAAAAGTCTAGTTAGAATTTTCTTACTTGGCCATTCTATCTCTGGTGAAAATAAAAAGCATCTGAGAAACATAAACATGTTGTTCCACAATGTATTTTGGAAATAATTATGAAAAACCAGCGTGTGGATGTAACCGGACATTGTGTCCGTGTTACATCCGCAAAGTCTTATTTTGAGACATAACGGCACATCCATAATGCTCTTGATGATAAATATTTGCCTGGTTACTTTAGGTTCTCTATTTAATTCAATGCAACAACAACTGCAATGAGAGTATATACTGACTTCAAGAGTTATTGATGAAAGTTGCAGATATTCTTTGGTGTCCCGTTCATCCACAACTTGTGACATTTGATTGGAAACCGTTACACCCACAAAATTTGTGAACAGACCCATATACATGTATACTAGCACTTCGCTGCCCGAATGTGACCATCTGAACTTTGACAATCCCAGGGGGGCAGCCATTTGCCCAAAGATTAACATCTCAATGTTTTTTGCGAGCGACTTGAGCGAGCGAGCAAAAAAATTTGACCAGTTTTTCCTTCTTTCTCTTCCCTTTCTTTCCTTCTTTTTAGTGTTTATTTTCCTTTCCCTTCCTTTCCTTTTTTACCCTATATTTCCTCTTCCCTCACTATTCCCCCCTCCGCTTTTTTTGTTGCCAACAGAGGTGGCGCATTTGCCGCTAGCGACGCCCCGGTTGACAAATTTATATTTATATCTGCATTCCTATAGATTTTGTAAATTTGTCTTGATGAATGATGAAAGAAATATTTGTGGATGAAGGATGGATTTACTTTACATTTTATATTCTTATGATGAATAATTTATGGGATTCTGTATTACAGATATAGAGATTTTTGTTAGTATAAGTAATTTTTTTTGTAGGCAGTTGTTAGTTCATGTCTGATTTGTTTGCACGTTAGTTTTACACAAGGGGTTGCTGTGTAAATTACTAGAATATTTTTAAAAGGTACCTCTACCATCATGTAGACCAGTGCATGTTGTGTTCGCAACACTGGCATATTTCACTTTAGGACAGTTTCCATTTCAGTTCATGACCAAAAAAGTGTTATGAAAAGCTTGACACCTTGTTAAGAAACACATTGGCCACAATTCACAAAGGAGGGTAAACCCATGGTCTAAACTATGGTTTAAAATAAGCGTAGCCTGTATTGCCATTTATGATTGCGCATGAGGCCATGTACGTTGCTTGTAATACCCTTACAGAAGTATTCATGAATTCAGGCCATGGCCTTTTCACAAAAGAAAAAAAATTCTATTTCATTGAAATTCTAATTCAATTTTTAAAACTATCTTTTCTTTTATTACAGCACCACCAAACTGTTGTATGTGCTGATTGGATTCCCTGCCACTGTCAGCTTAGTTATGGTGTTAGACTTCATGGTCTTGCTCAGTTCCAAGATACGATTGATGAGATCACTCGTCCTATCCATCTACCTGTTTGCCTGGGAATCCTGGACCCTCACAGCAGACCTCCAGAGGCGAATTCAAGCAATGGAAATGAGATGCTTCTGTAAAATCTCATATAAAGACCACATAACCAACGAGACGGTCCGCACCATCATCCACCAAGCAATTGGGCCATACGAAGAACTCCTCATGACCGTGAAAAAGCGCAAACTGCAATGATATGTCATGTTTCACATTCTTCGGGTCTTGCAAAAACCATCCTGCAAGGCACAGTGAAAGGTGGAAGAAAAAGAGGAAGACACAAGAAAAGATGGGAAGACGATATCAAAGAGTGGACCGGCCTGGACTTTTCTTGTTAGCTCACCTGAGCCTAAGGCTTGAGTGAGCTATTGCGATGGAAATTTGTCCGTCGTCCATCGTGCGTCGTCCGTTAACTTTTTACATTTTCATGTTCTTCTCCAAAACACATGATCGGAATTCAACCAAACTTGGTAGGAATCATCCTTAGGGTTAGGGGACCCAAAGTTGCTACCCTGGGGGAGAGCCCCTGATTGTAAAAGCTATGTAAATTTCAAACATCATCTTCTCCAGAACCAGGCATAGCTCAGACTTGGTATTGTGTATGGAGATACCTCTATAGATGAAGAATGAATGTTGTTCATGAAATTTCTCTGAGTGGCCCTATAGGGGCCCTGTGGGGGTAACATACTGGAGAGGGGGGGGGGGGGGCGCGCTGCCAGGCAAAATGTACATTCTGATCATCTTCTCCAAAACACACGATCGGAATTCAACCAAACTTGGTAGGAATCATCCTTAGGGGTAGGGGATCCAAAATTGCTAAATTGGTACATGTGGCCCCCAGGGGGGCCCAGGGGGAGGGCCCCCAAGTGTAAAAGCTATGTAAATTTCAAACATCTTCTTCTCCAGAATCAGGAATAGCTCAGACTTGGTATTGTGTATGGAGATACCTCTATAGACGAAAAATGAAAGTTGTTCATGATTTTTTTCTGGGTGGCCCTATAGGGGGTCTGTGGGGGTAACATACTGGAGGGGGGGGGGGGGGGGGCTGGGGCAAGTTGTCCGCCATCCATAAACTTTTTACATTTTCAGCTTCTTCTCCAAAACCAATGATTGGAATTTAACCAAACTTGGTAGGAAGCTCAGACTTGGTATTGTGTATAGAGATACCTCTATACATGAAGAATGAAAGTTGTTCATGAAATTTTTCTGGGTGGCCTTATAGGGGCCCCTGCACCAGATGTGAATTGATCCACGTCAGGTGAGCTTCATGCCCCCTGGGGCTCTTGTTCTCCATCGAAATGTGATTTAAACTTAATTCAATTTTGCTGTGACTCTTTTTTATAGAGTAGAAATGGAAGTTTATTATTGTGAATGGCAATTCAGTAGCAATGAATTCCTGTACATGTAGAGAAAATGAAATTTGCCTCTTTTTTTTTCTTTTTTTTAACATTTATCAATTGATGGCTTTTTTCCTTGTCCATCTTCCTAATACCTCAATCATACTAATAAGACCGACACAAGACCCAGAACAAAATTACCCTGAATGGCAAAGAACTGGTCGGTTTGGTGGTGTGATGGTGGTAATAGGATGAGTGGGTGTAACTTGTGCCCCACCCCCCTTTCCTGAATCTTTAGGAAAAGTGTTAAAGACAACTTGCATGTTGTCTTCAGCACTTGTTGCTGCCAAGAAATATTATGTCCAGATATATTATTTAAAATGTTGATACATCCTTTGCCACTGATAATATCCTTCTTGAAAAATCCCTACCCTTACCAACAATACAGAGCCACATAATGGTCCGAACCAGTTAGTCTGTAATTTCTGTTGTATTGTAATTTGAATATACCCTTATTGAAACAAAAAATGAACTTTTTCCTTTAATTTGAACTTCCTTTTCTTGTGAAGGGTCAGAAAGGAGAGGGAATAAGAGAGGAGAAAATGGAGAGGTGCAAAAAAAAACGGTAAAAACAAGCCATTGAGAGAAAGGAAGGAAAGGATGAAGAAACAAATCATGAGAAGAGGATGAGGGAGAACGCAGCGATGGAGATATTGAGAGAGAGGGAGAATAGTGAAGAGTGAACACAATCCCAAAGTGAATTTTGAAATATTAAGGATTTGTTAAAAGGGGGAGGGGGGTGGGTGTATATATCAGTATTTTGGGGGTCTTTTTACTCCAAAAAATCTCTGACAAGCCAAACAAAAAGAAAAAAAGTAACATTATTTGGGGGTTACTTTCAAATTATCCAATATGTGTTAAAAAAAGTTAACAGGAATTCTAAGGCGGCGTTTTTAACATCAAAAAGGGGTGTTTGGACACCCCCTCCCCTAGATAAGTGCATGGGTAAGCCTACCTTCTTGCATTAATTTTATTCTTCATTTCATGTATTCTGCATCTATGTGTATTTATTTACTAAACCAAATTTATAACTAAAAAAACACTTGATAACTCCTTGCCTGAACCAACATCGTGATTAGATGGAAGCTTGTGAACGTGTTAGAGTAAGGATGTGTATGTAGAGAGAGAGAGAGAGAGAGACGGAGAGAGAAAGAGGGGAGGGCGAGGCGTTTGCTGACAGAAATTGATGTCCATGCCCAGTCTAAACTGTCTTTGAAAAAGAGCATTCTGCAGCTACCTGGTGAAAAGAATATTTATGAAGCCGAAGTGAACCACGGAGAGCAGCAATACAAATTTCACAAGTGTGGGCTATATGTAAAGAGCAAGGAGTTCTGTCATAACTTCTTGCTCTGAATGGGGAGGTGCAAGATGACTTGGCAAATCAGGTGTAGGCCTATGAGGGTAGGGGGCTGGGTCAAGTTCGGCCCGGACTGCTGGCGTTGAATATATTACTGGTATGGACTTCCGATTTTTTAATTTCATTTTGAGAAAATTTACCACAAACATTTGGATGATTTTGGCGTAATGAAAATTTTCTCACTTTTCAGATATGACGGTAACCTGATATGACTTGGATGTTATCAATAATCAAGCTTCCAGAATGTTAGGCTATAGCCCAATATTAGAAATATTAGAAGAAGAAAAAAGAAAGAAACCCCCAAACAAAAATCACTGACGTGAGGGGGGGGGGGGGGAGGGGGGAATTGGGTCAGGGGGATGCCACACTCTTATGACAAGTATTACATCTCCCTAATCAATTCCCCGTCCAAGGAGACAAAATAAAATCTTATGTGTTCATTGTTTCATCAGTCTTCAGTCGATCGCATGATCCTGCTGTTCTGAAGATACAAAAAAGGCTTTTCCCCACATTTCTCTCTATCCTCCGATTGTAGTATTGGAAATTTGTCTAAACATCCAACCGCATAGGCCTATATGCCCGCCCCGCACTATTTCCAGTACAATGTATATCTTGACGACTAGTATAGTAACCGAAATTAGTTTGGAAAATGTGACATGGGCGTAAGGGGATATTTTCGTTCCTGGGGGACGCCTCCTTTATTTTGCTAAACATTGTCGACATGAATGATTCCATTTCCTCGAGAGCGAGAAATAAATTTATTGGACCTGCGGGCACTCGTACTCCGCGCGCGGTGGCCGTTACCCGAAAATAGTGGCCGAAAATAGTGGCCGAAAAGAGTGGCGGGCTCTGAAACCAGTCCCTGCCTCGTACGGCAATAATTGTGAATGACGACAGGGCTGTATTTCCTCCACTCCGATCTCTCTCATTTTCTCTCCCTCCGAGCTCCAGCCCCGGCCCCTCCTTCCCTTACACAACGTCTAGTACGTCTCTGGTATAGAGCTGATCGTATGGATTGTTGTTTCGTCCATGTTTCAAAATGTGCGACCTCCCCTTCCCCTTTTCATTTGTTTCCTCTTTCTCTTTCTTTCTTGTCGGGCAAAAACATTTGTTATTCATGTATGTAGGATTACCATGCAATAATCAAAATTTGGTAATTCTCCTCACACACGATGTCGCGACTACCCCAGCGACCGCCGGCCAGGCCAGGCGATCGACAGGCTAGGCTAGCCCCTTGCCGGCCCACGGGATGAGCTCCAGCGCTCAAGCTTTCTCTCGCGCGCGATAGTATTGCCGAGTTATCAATCCTTGGTATTGCAAGCCCTGTCAGCATTACACCCCACAGCGGCAGGCCAATGTAAATAGACGTTACGCTGTGCATTTGCCGAAAGAGGGAGGTAGGCCGACCGTCACAAGTTATAAGCGTCATGCCATACGCTTATAAAATTTCGATTTTAAATCATAAATATCTTGATAATGAAATCAGCAATTGACCTGTAAAAGTCATACGATTCCCGACTGACCTAAAGGTTTCTAATTATCATTGCAGCATGAGCTAATTCAGATTTTTTTTTCTGATCTCCAACAAAGTTACTCAATGCCTTTAATATAGTCCCGCGTGTGTATTGTCGGTATGTTGATGATACGTTTGCAATTTTTGACAACCGCGCAGCGTGTGAGGTTTTCCTTACACAACTGAACCGGCTCCATCCCGCGCTAAAATTCACATGTGAAATTGAACTGTCCGATGCGCTCCCATTTCTCGACGTTCTCGTGGAGAGAAGTGATGGGAAATTTATCACTTCCGTCTACTGCAAGTCCACATTCGCCGGGCAGTACACGAGATGGGCTTGTCTCGAATGGGTGGGTTGCGGGAGCGGGATGGGAGCGGGAACGGGCACACCCTTTCGAGACAAGCCCCCGGTTATCTCGAATGGACGCGTTCCCAGCGAGAAGTTCAATGAACAACCGGAAGGGGGCTTTCCTCGAATGGGTGTGTTGAGTAGACTTTTGTAACAGACGTTTTAGAAATTTGTCTCGAAAGGGTGTGCCCGTTCCCGCTCCCATCCCGCAACCCACCCATTCGAGACAAGCCCACGAGATGGGACTCATACAGGGCAACTTCATACAAGATTGGGCTCATTAGAAACTTAGTGTGCCGCGCCCTTAGGATTTGCTCTGAGTGCAAATTAGCCCCCGGAATCCCGAAAATCAAAACTATTCTCCTTGACAATGGTTACCCTGAGCATGTTATATCTCGCACCATAACACGGACGCTGGAGGGACGATCCAAATCTGACACTAGATTTGGACCTGCCAAATGCCCCATGTGTCTCAAACTACCCTGGAGGGGTAAGGTATCTGACAAATACGCCAGTCAGATCAAACACGCAGTGTCACGTTGCTATTACGCGGTTTCGACACGCATTGTATTTTCTACACACAGGATGCTACCGTCAACTAGCAAGGATGTACTACCACCCCCACTTGAGTAATGTTATTTACCAATTTCAGTGCCGGTGCGATGCCAGGTACGTGGGCCGTACTTCTCAGCGGTTGACTGATCGCATTAAACCGTACAACCAATCAGCGCACTCAGCCCGTCCGTGCCTGCAAATCTGAAATGCACGCTAACAGACCAAAGATAGCCAAATGCGATTCAGCGATTGGTCTCCACTTGCTGAACAATCCAGCTTGCGCACAAAGCTATGCCGACGATCAATTCTCAATTATGTCCCGGGACAGAAGCTCAGCGCATTTACGCTTTCTGGAAGCCGCCTACATTCAATCGCACGAACCCCTTCTGTGCAGACTAAAGGAGTTCGTCCAAGCTTTGCGATTGTTCTGAAATTACAACGTCTGGGTTGCGTCCGGGTTCATCGAGTATAATATAGTTGATTTCAAGTAATTTGTTATATACCTGAGTGATAACCTGATGAGTGCATGTCGAAAAACTTCGTTATCATGTCTCTTTTTCGTGCCATATTGAAATATATATATATATACACACGTATAATAGTGCGTGTGCCCCACCCATCTTTCGGCCCATATGGCACTGATAATGTTCCCTGTATAAGGCTTCTTACGGAAAGTTTTTACATCGGCGGGCCCTCGGCGGCGCCGATTGATTCGGCGCGCCTGCGGCCCGGCTTTGTTCTCAACACGCCGACTGAGCGATGCGGCGGAAGTTCTATTCATATCGTTTAGCAGGTGGATCGCCGTAAATAGCCCGCCCTGACATTGTTGGATAGTTTTTGAGATCGCGGTTGTTGAATACCCCCCTCTAGTGTTTGGTTTATGCATATGCTAGAGCCAAATTAATACATGAAAAATACGGCGAACAGCGACGACTTTATTGGATACATGTCAACTGGTGTAATTATTATTTTACTTCTGTTAAATATCTAGTACTAGTGTTTATGGTTATAGTTATGCTATTAAAAGATGCCGACATCTTAATTGTTCAAAAGGAGGCAGTGCAACACTCATGAATAGAAAATAATATAATTATATAGTATGTCGAGTAATTCCCTGCTTTAAAAGAGTTATTTCAAATTAAATGAAATCACTAATACAACAGCCATGAGTTCTTTCTTCTTCTTAACTATTTTATGTTTCTTCTTTCTTTTTACCATAAAATATTACGAACAAAAAGAGGGTGAATGTATTTTTCGTTTGGTGGTATTCCCTCGGATTACACAAAACTAAATAAGCTATGAAGAAATAGGTACTAGAAAATCTAATTTGATTAATTACTTATCTAAATTTATGACCAAATATTTACTATTCTGCCTTGATGCTGATATATTTTTGTAAAATATTAATGTAATCGTTGGCCATGTACAGCGCGTTCGTTTCATTGTGTATTAAAGTTTTATACCGCTCATGACGCTTTCGCATTATGGCGGAGATATTATTGTTATTGACGGCTTAATCTATGCCTGGGGTGTTTCATAATAAAAGCTGTTCGTAAAGTTACGAATGACTTTACGAACAACTGGAACATGTTCTTGGGTGCTATACTATCAGATTCTCAATCATTTAGTACAAAAACTGACCACCAATCGTGCGTAAAGTCGTGCGTAACTTACGAACTGCTTTATGAAATACCCCCAGATGAAGTTGAATTTTACTATTTAGATATTTATCTATTCTAATAAGCCAGTTCGGGGTTAGCGCATGGTACAAATGACCCCAAATATCCACAGATATTTTAGACATGGAGGGTCCCTTTATGTGCACTTCAGAAAAATACCTCTGGGAGTGATAGAGGTGCCTCATGAATAGCTTTTGTTTCCCCCTTTAAAAGGAATACTTCCACCTGGATATCATGGAATGCACCATTAGTGCATAATTGAATAATGATTACATGACATTCATGAGCACATATCGAATATTAGTGTCAGTAGGTTTTAGAAATTTGGTACAGATGACATTTATCTGCTCATGCTCAGATTGCATCCCCGAAATGACTTATTATGAAAAATTTGATCTAATCCAATCAAGTTTAACGTTTACAGTAGCTTATAAGAACATTTGTTTGTGTTTGATAACAAATGTTATTCGTTTCAGTGGCATATCTACGGGAGGAGGGGGGGGGGGGGGGAGTGGCACGTACCCCAGCCGCGCCTTTTTTTTGTACACAACTGTTTAGCCATATCGCGGAAAAATTTGTTCCATTGCCCGTGCTGAAATATTGAAGACAGAAATACATAAAGAGAGAGAAGAGGATAGATTAAGGGGAAACAAAAGAACTATACAATGTTTTAGGAAAGAGAAGAGTACAGAAAACAGGGAAAACAAAGAAATGTACGAAAAGGGAGAAGAGGAAGCTTAAAAAAAGTTCCTTTCCCAGTATTAAAAGCGCGAAAGCTACGACGTTTTAGCAAGTTTGAGATATGCGGCCTGAGAAAATCGAAGAGACCAGCCCACTTTTACACCATTTATTTTACTCATTACTACATGAATAAACATAAATCCTTACTGATTCGAATGATTGTACATTTGACATAGTGGTTTGCTTTGTTTTACTTTGAAATGATAACGATTTGGGGTAGAAAAACAGTTTCAAAACCTCTTGAACTCGAATCTAAAAGCGCACATAGCAACGCTCAGGCTCACTGCCGAGAACCGCCCAATCAAAATAGGCTAGTTGTGCACGCACGCTCTACATTTCCATATGAATTACGTGTACCCTCGATCTCTGCCTTATTTGCATAGTTTATGCAAATTAGCTCAATCGACCACTTCGCCTCGCGGGCCGGGTTCTTTTTCTCCAGCTTTGCCACCGGATTGATTTTCATATAGAAACTTTTTTTTTCATTTTCTAATATATTTTCCACGAAAGTTTATTTTATCATTGATCGGATTTATTTTTGACGGGTTGGAGCTGACAGAGTAAAGTTTGAGCAAATGAAAGTAGTAGTAGGTCGAGGCCTACTGTATTCGTAATTACACTTTCAACTTTGAACTCCTGAAGTGATCGCGCGTGCAATGGAATCATGCAGCTGTTTTTTATCGCGGGAAGGAGTCATGAGGCAAAAAAAAAATCAAATGCATAATGAAGTATAGATGAAAATCTTTTGAGGGCATTTTTCTACTTTTTTCTCTTACATTCATAGGTTTATTATGGAGTTCACAATTTCTCATCATCAGCATCACACAAACTTTCATTATTGCTTCGTCTGCTGAATTGTTTTTCTGTATTAAAAAAGTAACATTATTCACATTTTATTGAACTCAATATATTCAGTCAAGCGACATAAATGACGAACGATAAACTGAGCGCAGCTTAGGTTCTAACGGTTTCAAAAGCATGAATAGATTTCCTGTCTTTTCATTGCAGATGAGAACAAAGAAAATACAAACGAAGCAGTTCAGCTAATCCCCGATTTTGTCAATGGAGCTCCAATTCGGGCATTTTACACGTTGAATAGTGTTCTACAAATTGTCGCTACACATCCATTTCCGGGGGGGGGGGCAATGCCATGACAAGGTGCGCACCATGCCTGTACACAAAAACACATTAAAAGGTTGTTTTTTTTTTTTTCAATACCCGGCGATGAACGTGCCCATCATGATGATATAATAATACAGTGAAATGGGTATAAAAAATGCTAAAATAAGGGGGGGGGGGGGGGTTATACTTTTCACAGCCTGACATTATCCCCCTTCATGTTTAGGGTGGTGAACACATTACACAATACTTGTTTCGGGTATTCTGAGTTCGAAAGTTGATTACTTTTCAGGGCCCATTTTGTAAATTCCTGTATGGGCATGGTCCATGTTGTAATAACATTGCCCCCCCCCCCCCGCCCGTTTTGGGAAAGTCATATAACTCAGCAAAAGGCATCTAACAAAATATATCCATCTTCGATTACTTGCTTTTCCAAAGGCGGATCGGAGTTGGTGGTTATAAAAAAGAATAATCCCGAATATATAAATAAATTTATATACATATATATAAACGACTAATGGGTACATTAGGAGGACAGTTTTTGTTCTTTTTCTTTGTTCAACTGTCGACCTAATGTAGGGGTCGCTATTATGACGGAATAAACTGCATTGTTAGGTGTCGACTTAATGTACCCGTTAGTCAAATATCCATATATATATATATATGTTGTATATGTTATTTCCTTACAATTGTTAATAATTATTCTAATGTATACATGTATCTCATAGCATTCGCTTGGATCCAGCTGAGGCATGCGGCTTGTCATTGTTCAAAACTCACCTGCTCCTGACAAAGGAATTAATTAATAAGGTTGAAGATTTGTCAAATCTGTCGGTCAATTGAATCTGGTGTCGTCGAAACTACTAACCCGTCTCCGTGGTCTAGTGGTTAAGGCATTGGCGTTCTAAGCCAACGACCCGGGTTCGATTCCCGGCGGAGACATTTTTTCAGCCTTTGCAAAAATTTCAAAAAGGGAGGATAGCTCTGGGGAACTTTGATTTGAGCTACGCAATCATTATTCTCTCATTTCCTTTAGCATTGTATTTATTTCCACGAGAGTTGCCAAAGCTGTTGTATATGTTATTTCCTTACAATTGTTAATAATTATTCTAATGTATACATGTATCTCAAAGCATTCGCTTGGATCCAGCTGAGGCATGCGGCTTGTCATTGTTCAAAACTCACCTGCCCCCGACAAAGGAATTAATTAATAAGGTTGAAGATTTGTCAAATCTGTCGGTCAATTGAATCTGGTGTCGCCGAAACTACTAACCCGTCTCCGTGGTCTAGTGGTTAAGGCATTGACGTTCTAAGCCAACGACCCGGGTTCGATTCTCGGCGGAGACCTTTTTTCAGCCTTTGCAAAAATTTCAAAAAGGGAGGACAGCTCTGGGGAACCTTGATTTAAGCTACGCAATCATTATTCTCTCATTTCCTTTCGCATTATATATATATATATATATATACTCTTGTACCAGCGTACCAATCATAACAGAGGAGTTATTATTGAACATTTTCCCCTATTTTATATTTTTTAGACGTTAGCGAAAATTGACCTGATTTAGTCCGTTTTGAACTCTCTGATTTCATAAGTCTTCCGACCGCTGAGAGCTTATAATCTGTGGCAAAAATGAGAATAGATAACGACAGAATACCCACGAAACGATTCTGTAAAAATGATTATAATAAAGAAAAACAAACAAACACATGAATACTGTAAAAATGGTTACCGTAGTTCTTTTCTTATTACGAGGCGGCTAAAGTTATAAATATTAATATCTTATAATATTTTATAAATACATCAACAAAGTTGAACAGCTTGAAAATCGAGAAAAAAAAATGGAAAATACAGAAGGAATCAGAAAAGTGGAATTAGTCTCGCTAAAATAATAAAACACATTTCCCAAAAATAAATGTGACCCGTCACGTCAAAATGAGACAGAAGTCGCATTTTTTGAAATTGCATTTTATTATTGATTATTATTCTCCGTTTCATAAGCTTTAATTTGGTATATAGTTCAACTCTAGAGAGTGAGTATTAGTGGAGATAATAGCTTTTGAATCTTGAGTAAAGTAGGGCTGTGGCAAAGTATTTCTTCGGGAAAAAACGCTTCCAAAGTTTGACTTCCGTTTTGCGATTTGATTTTTCTTCTCTCCCATTGTCCTTCTCAGGGGCCGCGGAACGTCTTGGAAAGTGGAGGGGCTAAGGGGGGGGGGGGGGGGGGGGCTGCGTGTATAACCACATTTTTGCACTGCCATACGTTTGCACGTGTTTACTGAAAAAAGTGAGGGGGCTGCAGCCCCCAGCCCGGTTCCGCGGTCCCTGCTTCTCAATCACGAGCTTGTGTCATAATCTCCACACAGGTCCTTTTCTGTATAGTTAAAAAGCTTCATTTCTTTTATCATCAATTCCCCATGTTCAACAGCAGGATAAAGATAAACTGCTTCTTAGCGCCGCTCTATAGTTAATAGAGCTTTAATTTTTTTAAAATTAACGCCCGAACAATCTCTCTCCTTCTAAATCTTTCACCTGTATCATAATTTCGACTGTTCTTCTTAATTCTATTTTGAAAGCTAACTCTTTCTTGTCTGTTCGGCTTTTTTAACGAATAAGAGATTTGGCCGCTAATTATCATCATGTTGACTGGCGGTATGAACATGACGAAGACAAACTGCATCTTAGCTTGAAAGTTCGTTTCTCCCCGCTCTATATTTAACTCAAGCTTTAAAAAATCAGATACTTGTTTCACTATCGCAACCGAGGGCCTTTTCATTCTAGCTTTACAAAATAATTTTCTTTTATTTTCGTCTGTTAAAAAGAGTTATAGAATTGGCCGCTTTTTATCGTCATGTTCAAAAGCGGGATAGATATAAACTGCTTCTTAGCGCCGCTCTAGTTAACTAGAGCTTTAAAAAAAATAATGACAACTGCTTTTTGTAAAAATTGACACCCAGACAATTCTCTCTCTCCTTCTAAATCTTTCACCTGTATCATAATTTCGACTGTTCCTCTTAATTCTATTTTGAAAGCTAACTCTTTCGTGTCTGCATCTTAGCTTGAAAGTTCGTTTCTCCCCACTCTATATAGTTAACTCAATCTATCGCAACCGAGGGCCTTTTCATTCTAGTTTTACAAAATAATTTTCTTTCATTTTCGTCTGTCAAAAAGAGTTATAGAATTGGCCGCTTTTTATCGTCATGTTCAAAAGCGGGATAGAGATAAACTACTTCTAAGCGCCGCTCTAGTTAACTAGAGCTTAAAAAAATGAATAATAATGACAACTGCTTTTTGTAAAAATTGACACCAGACAATCTCTCTCCTTCTAAATCTTTCACCTGTATCATAATTTCGACTGTTCATCTTAATTCTATTTTGAAATCTTTCTTGTCTGTTCGGCTTTTTAAACGAATAAGAGATTTGGCCGCTAATTATCATCATGTTGACTGGCGGTATGAACATGACGAAGACAAACTGCATCTTAGCTTAAAAGTTATCGATTCTCCCCGCCCAATAGTTAACTCAATCTTAAAACAAATCAGATACTTGTTTCATTATCGCAACCGAGGGCATTTTCATTCTAGTTTAAAAAAATAATTTTCTTTTATTTTCGACTGTTAAAATAGAGTTATAGAATTGGCCGCTTTTTATCGTCATGTTCAAAAGCGGGATGGAGATAAACTGCTTCTAAGCGCCGCTCTAGTTAACTAGTGCTTTAAAAAAAAATAATGACAACTGCTTTTTGTAAAAATTGACACCCAGACAATTCTCTCTCTCTTTCTAAATCTTTCACCTGTTAATTTTTAAATTAACGCCCGAACAATCTCTCTCCTTCTAAATCTTTCACCTGTATCATAATTTCGACTGTTCATCTTAATTCTATTTTGAAAGGTAACTCTGTCTTGTGTGTTCGGCTTTTTTAACGAATAAGAGATTTGGCTGCTAATTATCGTCATGTTGACTGGCGGTATGAACATGACGAAGACAAACTGCATCTTAGCTAAAACTCATCGTTTCTCCCCGCCCAATAGTTAACTCAAGCTTAAAACAAATCAGATACTTGTTTCATTATCGCAACCGAGGGCCTTTTCATTCTAGTTTTAAAAAATAATTTTCTTTAATTTCGGCTGTTAAAAAGAGTTATAGAATTGGCCGCTTTTTATCGTCATGTTCAAAAGCGGGATAGAGATAAACTGCTTCTTAGCGCCGCTCTAGTTAACTAGAGCTTAAAATATAAATAATAATGACAACTGCTTTTCGTAAAAATTGACACCCAGACAATTCTCTCTCTCCTTCTAAATCTTTCACCTGTATCCAAATTTCGACTGTTCTTCTTAATTCTATTTTGAAAGCTAACTATTTGTCTGTTCGGCTTTAACGAATAAGAGAATTATAAGCAGAGGGGGGGGGGGGGGGGGGCGCAAGGGGCGTATTGTGTTGACAAAGTATGCCCCAGACCCCCCAGATGGCCGTTTGGCTTCGTCAAACGGAGGGTTCCTCAGTGTGTACCCCCTTTCTGGAAATCCTGTATCCGCCCCTGGCTAACAGGTAGTATGAACATGATGAAGATAACGCGCGTCTTAGCTTGAGAGTCATCGAGTCTCTCCGCTTTATAGTTTACTCCAAAAAAAATGTGTATAATCTACTGGTGTCTAATAGCTAATTTCTTTTCTTCTTCGCCATGTTTTAAAGAGGTAGAGAATTCGCCCCTTTCAAAGAACAAAGATTATAAGTCACCTCCAGCAAGAGACGATTATTGATTTTCTCTCTCTCTCTTTGTCCTTGTTTCATAATCTCTACACAGATACATGTACTGTTCTTTCTGGTTAAAAGGCTTATTTTCTTTTCGGCTTTTCAAAGGATTACATAATTTACCCCTTATTATTATCGTGTATCAATAGTTTCGTTGTTCGTAAGTCATCTTCCCAGTTCTTCTTACTTCTGTTTTGAAAGCCAACTCTTTTGTATTTCCTCTTTACTTTCCATAGATTAAACAGCGATGGCTTAAACCAGCTTCGCAATGAAGAGATCTTGACGATGAATCGTGTGAATAAGTGAGATATAGAAAGTTACAATTCAGAATTCAAAGCGAGATCCATATAATCCGATTTTGCTACATCAACCTTTCTTCTGTCTCGCACGGTCCAGTGGTGTATTAAACGGAGCGGATAGAGGGGGCACATGCCAAGGGCAGCACTCTCAGGGGGGGGGGGGGGGGGGGGGGGGGGGGGGGAATGGAAATGAAAGACAATGACGAAAATGTGTGGTCCTGGATTACTACGCACCCAAATCATTAATAAAATGCATATTTTATAGAAACAGTGTTTTTAAGGCCTCGGATGAAAAAATAAATGAAGCTTGGCAGCTCTCTCGGATTTGTTTTCTCAAAGAATCTCGTAATATCTCCTCAATGTACGTAGAATATACATCTAGTTTATAGAAAGCAGTGTAAAGGGTTCATATTTACATTTTCTCTTTTACTTTATTTTTCAATCAATCGGCCTTTATAAAGAACAAATAACGATGGACTGTCGAACTAGCCAAAATACGGTCCGGTCAAGGGGGATACTCAACACACAAAATCGCCCCATGGCTGGAGCTCGCTACAAAAGGGCACCAGCAATTTCTTTCTTTCTTTCTTTCTTTTTGCTGTTGCTTGTCGAAGACTTTTCGGACATGTGACAACCCCCCCCCCCCCCCCCCCCCCCCCCCCCCCTCATGTTACTTTCTTTGTATAGACTTGAATTAAGATTTGAATAAATGTACCGACACTCTTTATCATAAATAATTAATAATTCAGTTCATATTATAATTCTTTTCATGTTATAATTTTGGATTGGTATAGACTTGTGCATGTACTACAATGAGAACGAATGACATGACGTCATCCCATCGGAGTCCATGGATTCGCTCAGCTCCAAGTGCCAGTCGTCGCTGCAGCTTGACTCCATGTTGAAATCCTCGTTCTCGCTTGATTGTTGATTTGAAGAAACGATGCTATCCATGGTGAAAAGCTTGTCAAAAGATATCCTGCTTTATATAAACCACGGAAGGATCCAAAAGCCAGGTCAAATTTGCATATGCCGCATTGTTTGTGACGAAGAGTCAAATCACGGACGCGTATCCGGCTCTATTGAAACAATAATATAACACACGAATGCTCGCTTCCCTTGATCTTCTTATACAATAGAGATTTACAAGTCAAAGGTGAAATAAGGCATTCACATTTTCTATAGATGTAACTGCGGCGTTCAATTTCAGGGGAAGAAAATCTTCTGTCCAACAACAATTTTCTTATTCCACTCCACATTCAATGAATAAAAACAGAAAATGAGGGGGCTGAGTCAGTGAGAATTTAAATTATCCCTTTAAGTACCAGAAACGAAAATAACACTTTTCAGATATCAATACCCCATATACCCGAAAAATAGACTTCATTTATATCATATAACAAATTTTCAACATAGTGAATGCCTTTGATAAAAATAAATCTGAATGTTATTTTGCAACAAATTGATACAATTTTAGGTTCTGCAATTTGAAACTTTGCAAACAAACATTCAGTTAGTATATTGTGTAAATAAGATAGGGGATTTCACTGGGGTATAAAGAGAGGGAAGTTCCCCAGTTTCTGCTGTAAAAAGATAAAGGTTTATCTCCTTGTCTGGATTCAAAAGATGCATATCGGTATAGGGATCGAGGTCTGCATGTGCATATGGAGTTTCTTTACAACAGCGCATGTGAATGGAAATGACTATCTTTTATTAGTGATTACCCACGCCGATGAGAGTTATGTAAAGGGCTCCGTATGTTTGTTTGTTTGTTTGTGTACAACAGAATGGGTTCGCACCAAATTTTCAAGGAATATTCGGATAGTGACAGGAAAGAATCGATTAGATTTTGGTGATGATTGGTTGACCCCTGCAAATTCTGTGTGACCTTGAAGTTTTGACCCCAACTTCATTTCGGATAGTGACAGGAAAGAATCGATTAAGAAAAGAATGGATTAGATTTTTTTTTGTGATGATCGGTTATAGAAACTTCAGTTCGGAGAGTTCTTTTTTTGTTTTTAAGAATATTTTATTACTTCCTTTTTCAAAATAACATTTTTCACAATAATCGAGGTAAAATATAAAACATAAAATATAGTGACAGGAAAGAATCGTTTAGGGAAAGAATGCAACTACTCTGTAGCGCCGCCTTTGACGGCCTTTCTAGTTCTCCAATGTCTTGCAGATACAAATGGTTCGCATGGGCCACAGAACAGGAACTGGGGTGGATGCAGTCCCCACCACCACAACCACACACAATTATTGTACACACTTTATATAAAAACACTACCCTCTGATACCTTCGGGGAAACCCTATCATCACTGGTGTAGACAGGGGGCACCGGGGGCCATGCCCCCTCCCTATTCAGCCACTACAACAAAAAAAAGCGAGAGCGAAAAAGCGGGGGAAGTGAGAGAAAAAATGCCTAAAAAAGCACTACAAGCCATTATCCTGGCTCTCAAAATTTGCTAAAAAAGTAAAAGTTTTCGCGCCCACCCTTGTACCATGGGTGTCGATCCCGGGGGGATGGACGTATAATATCCCCCAAAATATTTGAGGTGGGAGGATGGCCTGTATTATCACTCCCAATATATTTGGATAACATAAATAAGAATTATGATGCATTAACTTGAAACTAATAATTATTTAAACTAATGATGTTTAATCTTGAAAAAACACATTCTTTAATGATTAGAAGAAAGGAAATAAAAAAAAATGCCATAAGTTCAATACGAAAATATTGAAGAAAATTAGTTCACTCGCATTGTTTTCATTAAAAACATTTTGGTATGCTTTAAAATGCAAGTTTTATAGACAGATTCCCTGATGTAGGAGAGGGATACTCCCTCCCACCCTGCTCGGTTTTCTTCGCTCAGTGGTGTGTCTGGGGGGGGGGGGGGGGGGGGGGGAGGGAGCACGTGCACTAGGAAACACTTGAAGGGGGCGCAAACGCAAAGGAGAGAAAGAAAAATAGGGGAGTGAAGAAACATTATAATCGTTACGGCTTTACGACCCGTACCCAGCCCTGTTACATACAATGCAGTATTGCGCCCCAAATAACTGAAAAGCAGCCAGGGCGGTGAACTAATATTCCGCCAACAAAAAAAAGATGCTAAAACTTCCGAGCTTTCGCGCTTCGCGCGGGAAGGGGGGGGGGGGACTCCCCTCCCTGTATCCACCCCTGTTACATACGGTGCAGTATTACGTCCAAATAACTATAACTTTCCGCCTAAAAAAATTGTTTTCTATGAGCCGTTATCTTTATCTCAAAATTGCGGGGGACAAGGGGGGGGGGGGGTGAAATATGAATCGACCTATAAAGCATTCACGAATTCACGACTTCCACTTCTCCGAGACAGGGTCAATTTCTCCTTCATCCTGACAGTATCTCTCTTTCTTTCCCTGCCACCCAGTCCCCCTTGTCTCTCTGCCACCTCACTCCACCCTCTCCCTCTCTTTATGCCATCCATCTTCTACATTAATCTACATGTATTTTTAATGTTACTTACAGTTTCCTATGGGACAGGGCATCTCACCAAACATGGTGATGAAAAAGATCCTTATGAAGGTTAACGACGTACATATCAAAGTCAACAACCTTATCCGGGGACAGGCGCAATCACGAAAGTTTGTAATCGTTCCGGAATTCTTAATAACTTTAATAAATTACCTCGCTCTCTCGCTCTTTTACTCGATCCCTCTTAATACAACAAACGGACTTATCGAATCACTTTTCTCCCATTTTCCCCATATTTTGGAGTTCGTTTTTAAGACCAGACGGCTGATCGAGATCGATATTTCAAAAAATAAACACATCGATAATGTTTTAATTTCAATAAAGCGCTCATTATATAACTGCCCAATCATGCTGGTTTGTAACAACATTACCCAAAGCACTAAGTATATTCCGAATTACCCAATAGATGTTGTTGACATATATAACGAAAACGTTAAAAATATAGGGCAAAGCCAAGAAAGAAAGAAAGGCTACTCTTTCAAGGGGCGTTTTTGAAAGTGTGTGTGTGTGTGGGGCTGATTTGATTTCACTCATTAATGATAATATCGCCAGAAGGGCATTAACTCCTATCTTTTGTACAGGGTTAACGCCCTTCTGGCTCCAAACAGACGATATATTAAGCTAATTCATACATTTTATGAAATGTGTTTACTAAAAAAAGGGTGGAGGGGGAGGGGGTGGGCTGCAGCCCCCAGGCCCGTCCCCAGTTCTGGTTCCGCGACCCATGCAAAAGTAAAGTTGTATTTATATTCAGAAATCCGGTCTTAACTCGAGAACATTAAGTTTTTCGTTGTGATATTTCAATTTCATTTTTTTTTATTCGCAGCCATGACGGCTACATACAACAGCTATTAACATGTGAAAGTGAATTTATAATTGCATTGCTTGGAAACTACACAATGTATTTTTGGGATTGGATTTTTATTGTTATTACTTGAGGGTTTTTTTGGTTTGGAACATAGAGCAATATTTTGAATAGTTGTCCGTCCTTTATTTATTCGTGTATTAATTTTTATGTCGTTTATCATTACTATATATTTTTGTGGTGGGCTCGATGTGGGAAAATTAAATGTTAGGGGCCGACTTTGTCATGGCACAAACCTAGGTATTTTTTTCTCAGAAAACTATGACAAATGATACGTACGGTACTTTGACGGAGACTTCAATACATTCGTACTTTTTCCAAAGAAAATAAGCAAAATGAAGCAGAATGAGTCACCATTTAAACCGTAAGTGGCGCTCTTTCAAAACACTAAATATACAACTTCCTTCAAGGCAGAACAAAAATAAAGAACAGGAAGTCGGCGAAATCGAAGGAATCGCAGGGTGGGTCTCTAAACAAAAGCTCGCGCTAATCCCGCTGAACGGCGACTTCTTAGAGTCGCCGATGGATATGACAGGATCCGGGAGATAATCCCGCTAATCGGCCTTTTTAACTTTGGCCGCGGTGAAAACGGTGACAAAACTTTCCGTAAGAAGCCTAATGTTCCTTGAATTTCGGGGGGGGGGGGGGGGGGGTGGGGAGAAACCGGCCCCTCCATGAGTTACACCAGTGCATGAATTCGTCCATGTGCGTACATAAACATGGATGAAAACATTCATTTGTGTTTTATAAATGACCTGATGGTGTTGATTCTGAAATGAAACTTTATGCTGATGATTGTATTTTATACAGACCAATACGTTCTGTAAAGGATTGTGAAATTCTGCAAAATGACCTTCACACCTTAAGTAAATGGTCAAAGAAATGGTTTCTCGATTTTAATGTGTCCAAATGTAAGATAATGAAAATGTCCCGAAAGACCTCACAGATAGATTATGTATATAAAATGGATGGACAAGATTTATATGTGACCAAGTCTGAAAAGTATCTAGGTGTTTTGATTAATGATACTTTAAATTGGAACGATCATTGCAAAGAAATATACATTAAATGTAGTAAGATTATTGGTATCGTGAAGAGGACATTTGTGAACTGCCAAAGATCGGTATTTAAAACCCTCTATGAATCACTTATTCGGTCATGCTTAGAGTATTGTTGTATAGCATGGGACCCCTATAGAGTAAACCAAGTGAATCTAATCGAGCGTGTTCAAAAACGATATGTAAGAATGATGTGCCGGGACTGGCAATCAAGTTATAAAGTCCTGTTAGAAAAATCAAGTATGTCAAGCCTGGAAGCTAGAAGAATGTACCATAGACTTGTTATGTTTTATAAGATCACTCATGATTTAGTACAGGGACCGCGGAACCGGGGGGGGGGGGGGGGGGGGGGCTTCAGCCCCCCACTTTTTTTCAGTAAACACGTGCAAACGTATGGCAGTGCAAAAAATGTGGTATACACGCAGCCCCCCCACTCAGCCCCTCCACTTTCCAAGACGTTCCGCGGCCCCTGTAGTAAATGTTAATTCAAGAATTACGCCAGCCAAGAGAATAGGCAGAAATGACCATGATAAAAAGGTGACCATACCATTTGCAAAAACAGACTACTATAAGAACTCATTTTATGTAAGATCCTCCAAAGATTGGAATATGCTCCCCTGTAATGTTATTAAAAGCGCATCTTTCCTACCTTCACAAGTTCACTAAAGTCTCACGTTTGTATTTAAACTTTCTTATCAGTTTTGATTTCACACCCTCCCATATCCTTAAATTTTTTATTATAATTAATCATTATTGATATTTGATCTCTTGTTATATACTATTATGATAATTTATCATCACTATTGTATTTTTATAACTATAGTTATTATGTGTCATATCATTATTTATTTGTTTTATAACAGAACATATTTTTTTTATATTATTGACTCTTTTTACGTTTTAAATAATGATAAAGTTTATTTTGCAATAGTTTAAATTTTAATTAATTTTATCTATTTCGTCAATCTTGATTTAATCGTCGTTGGGGATACAAACTTGTACGGGTTTATCAAACCTTTTTCTGTATCCCTAGACATGTTTTACTTGTATGTTTTACTTGTCTGAAAACAAATACAAAATACTTTTTCCTGGTCACTGGTGGAGTGGCGGTAGACACTAGTAGTGACCACAATCTAGTTATTATATTTTTCTGTCACTTTTGCATTTTTAAAACAGTGTTTACTATAAAACCAAGTCTCTTCATAATTATACAAAATATATAAGTACTTTGGATTGCAAGACCAGTGATTATAAGTTAATTATTGCCAGGCTTAGCTTTGCAGCATGAAATTGGTATACTTCATAGACACATGTGTATAGCCAGGGTTTTTCAATAGGGGGGGGGGGGACAGACGTGAAGGATCCAGCCGCATAGCCAGAATTTCATTTTAGACGGGGAGGGGGGGGGGGGGCGGTTGTGGGGCCCGTGAAGAGTGCGAAATTGGTGATGAGCACGCAAAGCGTGCTCCCCAGGGATGGGTACCGGGAGGGGAGTCCCCCTCCCCCCCCCCCCCCCCCCCACGCGATGCGCGAAAGCTCTTATGATTTACAGCAAATTTGAGAGAAAGATAACGGCTCGTAATACTTTTCTAAAGGCGGAAAGTTAGTCTGACGCCATGGCTGCTTTTCAGTTATTTGGACGCAATACTGCACTATATGTAACAGGGGTGGGTGCAGGGCGGGGGACTCCCCCCCCCCCCTTCCAGCGCAAAGCTCTGACGTTTTAGCAAATTCGGAAAAAAAGATAAACGGATCGTAGCAAGCAATATTTTGAGGCGGAAAGTTATAGTTCGACGCCCTGGCTGCTGTTCAGTGATTTGGACGCAATATTGCACTGTATGTGACAGGGGTTGGTGCTAGAGTGTCTGTACTGTCAGGTCATGTATACCATAGCTGCCCCTAACACAATGACACGACCAGAATGATATTCTGATATTAATATTCAAATTAGGGTCTGTGCTTGCAGACTAGGTTGGTGCAGGGAGGGGGAGTTTCCCCCTTCCCGCGCGAAGCGCGAAAGCTCTGACTTTTTAAAAAATTTAAGAGAAAGATAAACAGCTCGTAGCAAACAATTTTCTTTATGCGAAAAGTTATAGTTCGACGCCCTGACAGCTTTTCTGTTATTATAGACGCAATACTACACTGTATGTAACAGGTGTGGGCGCAGGGAGGGGAAGTTTCTCCCTTCCAGCGCGAATCGCAAAAGCTCTGACGTTTTAGCAAATTTAAGAGAAAGATAAACAGCTAGTAGCAGACAATTTTTTTAGGCGGAAAGTTATACTTCGACGCCAGGACTGCTTTTGATTATTTGGACGCATCATTTTACATGCGAGGGAGCGGAGCTAGTGGCGTATCTAGGGATTATGGCGCCCGGGGCAAACAATGAAGTTTGCAAATGAATCGCAAAAGCTCTGACGTTTTAGCAAATTTAAGAGAAAGATAAACAGCTAGTAGCAAACAATTTTTTTTTAGGCGAAAAGTTATAGTTCGACGCCTGACAGCTTTTCTGTTATTTTGACGTAATACTGCACTGATTGTAACAGGGATAGGTGCAGGGAGGGGGAGGTTCCCTTTCGCGCGAAGAGCGAAAGCTCTGACGATTTAGCAAATTTGAGAGAAAAATAACAGCTTTTAGCAAACAATCTTTTTAGGCGGAAAGTTATACTTCGACGCCAGGACTGCTTTTGATTATTTGGACGCATCATTTTACATGCGAGGGAGCGGAGCTAGTGGCGTATCTAGGGATTATGGCGCCCGGGGCAAACAATGAAGTTTGCAATTGAATCGCAAAAGCTCTGACGTTTTATCAAATGTGACCCGACGCCTCAAAACCTACAATAAGTCGCCAAAATTATTTTTTTGTTTTATACATTTTCTGAAAGTAGAGATTCTCAGCTTTCCAATGGTATATCACTTGCCTAGGTTACTCGATGATAACACCTTTAAATATCACATTTAGAATCAGTATGTAACCAGCATTCAATAACTCCTATTCAGAGAAAATGGCCATTTAAGTTCGGAACAAAAGAGTGCTAAACCTTCGCTCTCTGTGTGCGCCCAAGTAAAACTGGGTATTCAAATGGCCATAGCAACCAGTATGAAGGGATTATCAGATTAGGCTGAAATTTGGCACACTGCTCCAGGAGGACCTATTCATTACTCACTCCAAAAATCAATTTAACACCTTTAGAGGTAAAGTAGTAATTTGGCATTGAATGAAAGTATTACAAAAGCTCTCCAAACATTCATTAGCTAGACAGGTGAAAAAAAGGAGTCATTTTAAAATGCCCCAAAAACATATTTCTAAGTCGAATTACGACTCACAAACTTGAGACATGATAGAATAATAATGAAACTACCCATTTCTATCAAAAACAGAAAATCGACTGATCCAAGCAAATTTACTATTTTGGGCTGTTTGCTACGTTGTGGTCCGTGCGACTTATTGTAGGTTTTGAGGCGGCGGGTCACAAATTTAAGAGAAAGATAAACAGCTAGTAGCAAACAATTTTTTTTTAGGCGAAAAGTTAGAGTTCGACGCCCTGACAGCTTTTCTGTTATTTTGACGTAATACTGCACTGTTTGTAACAGGGATAGGTGCAGGGAGGGGGAGGTTCCCCCTTTCCGCGCGAAGAGCGAAAGCTCTGACGATTTAGCAAATTTGAGAGAAAGATAACAGCTTTTAGCAAACAATCTTTTTAGGCGGAAAGTTATAATTCGACCACAGGACTGCTTTTGATTATTTGGACGCATCATTTTACATGCGAGGGAGCGGAGCTAGTGGCGTATCTAGGGATTATGGCGCCCGGGGCAAACAATGAAGTTAGCCCCCCCCCCCCCCCCCCCCCAGGTCCCGGTTAGTGTAGGGGGCAAAGCGACCGAGCGGCAAATTCTTCAATTTTAACCCTTTCATTGCGCATTTTACCCGGAAATTTTGCATTTGAGCGTAGAGAAGCTTGATTTTTATATATTGATAAAAGGTTTTTCTATTCACTCACTTCTACAATCGGGAGCAGAACGAAAACCCTATAGGCTTGAGACAGAGTCGAGAAATTCAGCAAGGCGACCTGAAGTTGAGATTTCTTTCAAAAGTTGAACCTTTGCAAATGCTGCTTTATACACTTTGTCCTATATTGGGAGCGCAATATTTAGCAGGAGTCATATGAAACTTACATTATATCGTTAGCGAGCAAAGCAATTACATCTTTATTTGTTTTCAACTTTTTGAACCCTTTAAGCTATCAAAGAACTATATATATATACACTGGGGAGTGAAATTACGAGATCCTGAATGAAAACAATCCTGCGAGGGAGGCAAAGCGACCAACTTTGGAAAATTTTCGCATTTTTCTAACCTTAAAAAACTAGATTTCTAGTGCATTACCTTGCGGATGGGGGGGGGGGGGGGGGCGGCGTGATCCGTAAAGTTTATGATTTTTCTTCATTTCCCCCTATTTTTTCTTTCTTTATATTCTGAGGGAGCGAAAGTACGATATCCTGAAAACAAATAATGATGCGAGGGAGCAAAGCGACCTAGCTTTGCCAAATTTTCGCATTTCAAACTTTCAAAAACTAGATTTCTAGTGCATTACCATGCGGATTTGGGGCGCGTGATCCGTAAAGATTATGATTTTTCTTCATTTCCCCTATTTTTCTTTCTCTTCTTGCTTTTTTTGCCCCCTGCATGTGCCCCTCTGCTCCCCTAGATACACCACTGAGCGAAGCGACCTGTCTATAAAACTTATAGAGCATCCAAAATGTTTTTTAATGAAAACAAATAATGCACGGATATACGCCAATGTTTGGAACCCCTTAATTTAGAATAACAATGCGAGCGAACGATTTTCTTCGATATTTTCGCATTGAAATAATGACATTTCTATTTTCCTCACTTCTAATCCTTAAAGAATTTGATGGTATTCAAGATCAAACATCAGTTTGGGTAATTATTAGTTTTCACTAAATGTATCATAATTCTTATCTTATCGACACCCATGGTAACAGGGGTGGGTGCAAGGAGAGGAGAGTTATTTCCCCCTTCGCGCACGAAGCGCGAAAACTTTGACGTTTTAGCAAATTTTGAGAGCCAGATAACGGCTTGTAGCGCCTTTTTAGGCTCTTTTCTCTCACTTCCCCCGTTTTTTCGCTCTCGCTTTTTTTTTTGGCCCGGTGCCCCCTGTCTACGCCAGTGTTCATATGCCTGTAACTCTTTCATGTTTCTTGCATTAGTCTACAACCGTGTCCGGACAATTACCCCCTGGAAAATCACCCCCGGAAAACTACCCGCCAAGGACAATTACCCCCGGGTAATTACCCCCGGAAAATTACCCCCCATGCACAATTACCCCCGGAAAATTACCCCGCAAGGACAACCACCCCCAGGACAATTACCCCCGGAAAATTACTCCCCAGAACATTACCCCCCCCCCCCCCCCGGAAAATTAACCCCAAGATTAACCACCCCCGAGGACAATTACTCCCCGGAAAATTACCCCCCGAAATTTACTCCCAAGGATAACCACCCGAGGGCATTAACCCCACCCCCGGATAATTCCCCCATAAAATTACTGGCCCCCTGACCTTACAGAAGTTTGACTTTTCATGAATTCTCGAAGCAAAGGACTGCTACTTTAACTGTTTTAAAAGGTTGATTTGTTGTGTTTACGCTTGACTAATGTCAATGTGGTGAAAATCTCTATTGTCACCATACTTTTAATTAAAAAAGTAATGAAATTAAAAATGTTTCGAAGATAAATCTACGTATAACAAGGACAATAAACTATTTACATTATCTATCACACTCCATGTTAATTTAGTTGCCAATCCCCAACAATTTTCCGCCTTAAAAAGTGGATAACTTTATCAGCATATTAAATAGTGTTCAGTTTTCAGTTTTATTTTCACTTATAACAGAACATTCAATATTTCAAAAATTATGACAAATAATCACAGAACTCAGTGCCATTACTTTAATGAATTTTGCAAATCATCATTTCAACTAAGGAGGACTGTATCGAATTATTTGCTGTAAACAGTAAAAATGGAAGGATCTACTGAGAAGCAGAGCTTGTGTAATAAACATATAATATATATATATATATATATATAAGAAGGAAAATAAGAAGGAAAAATAAAATATTAATATGAAAGTGCGTAATGACATAATCATAACACAACAAATAACATAACTGTAAATTCATCGAGGATTAAAGCAAGGATGTCTGTTATCGATGGGGCTACCTCCCCCATTCTAAAAAGTTAATTTAAACCTCTGATTAAATTTCTATAATAGGAAATTTAATAGGTTGCGCGCAGATCTATGAGCGAGTATACGCGCTATATCCTGTCGCCAAAAGAAAAGGGGACCCAACAAAGAAAATAGGGTGTAAGTTTTCATCATTTATGCATCCTCTGTAATTTTGCTAATCAACTGATCATGTATTTGCCTTTGTATGATCTATTTCATGATCTATCTCATGATCCATTTCATATTGAAGTAAGATATTATGCTTTCTGGTTCAGTAATTATTTCAGAATGAAATTTACCTTCAAGACTTATTAGTATGCACGGTGCTTAAAAATAAAGTAAATAATCTACTTTCTGGTACATTAATTTCATTTGATTTTGTAGCTCTTGAGCAAGATTTTCAATCGGCGTGCAGGAAGATGATTTTAGTTACATGAAACTTATTCTAAAAACGTTGATTTTGTGAAAAACAATTATCAAAAACGGTTAGAGCATGTAATTTCATGAAGAAATATCATTTAAAAAATATTATTGACTTTCTTTCTGGGGGTAGTTGCGGGGGGGGGGGGGGGGGGGGAGGGTAATTTTCCAGGGGGTAATTGTCCCGGGGTAGTTGTCCTTGGGGGGTAGTTGTCCCTGGGGGGTTATTTTTCGGGGGGTAATTTTACAGGGGATAATTGTCCTTGGGGTAGTTTTCCGGGGGTAATTTTCCGGGGGTGATTGCCCAGGGGGTAATTGTCCTAGAACCGTCTACGTCTTTATTACAAAACAAATACAACAGTAGAAAACTAATACTAAGTAATCTTCATATAACCTCATGTACTTGGACTCCACCGTTAGTGGAAACATGCACATTTAAATCTAATGATCACATTGTTCACTTTACATACTCTAATTCTGTTGTATTCATTTTTTTTTTTGAGCAGTAGTATTTTATATTCAAACACTTTCACATCCAAGCTTTTCATTTACATGCTTATTACAAATGAATATATACCAGAAACCTAGTTATTACAGTATGAAAATTGAATGCAGTAAAAGTGCATGTATTTTACAATCCTATGTTTACTCCTCTTTTTCACAATTTCATTTTTTCCCTTTAGTACAAAACTAACCAGACACTGGAAACATGCTCTAATATTACTTTAATGGATAAAAGAAATCTCTTCATGTCCAGATTTTACACATAAATGCAGCATTGCATTGCACTATCCGTGGGTATTAAAAATAAATCATAGCAGCATGAACATAGTAGACAATAAATATATGTAATGTATACACACACACACACACACACACACACACACATACATAATATAGTAGGGTCAAAATGCTTAAAGCTTTATCTTTTAGGCACTAAACATACATGTATACACACACATTCACAAAATCATCAAAATGGCAAAATACAATAATATGCCCAGTGTGCAACACAAAATTATTGAGTATTTCAGATAACAGAACACGACATTAAAATGACAGTAAACTAGATCCCTTTCAGCAGGATTTCTATAAGATTTACACTAAGATTCAGTAGAAGTGTCTGTGCCTCTCACTTTCCCATCCTGTCCCATTCTAGTCTGTAAAAGACGGGGCTGCAATCTACAAGCCTAGCTTTTTAGCAGTCCCCTCCGCTACCAACCTAGTTTGGTTTCAGTTTTTCTATGTCTATTGTGCGCGGTAACCAATAATTGGAAGTTTCATTGATTTGCTATGTACGATGTAAGCCTATGCATTTTATATTGTTGGAAGTGGAAATAAATGAAATGAAATGAAAAGCTTACAATGTACCTGCACACAGTTTTCCACGATGCCAATTAAAAAATAACAGCTTGAAATATAAAATTTGCCTATTATCCAAACAAGCTGTTTTTCAAAATCCAAAATAAAATGCAATTTTCCAATTATAATTTCAATTTAGCAATCACTGTAAGATGGCGCTGTTCGAATTCTACCAGTTTAATTCTACTTTAAATGACATTTACAGGCATCACAATCTTGAGAATAGACTGCCCACAAAGTAGAACTGAATGTTATTAGAGGCGCAGTTACTTGCTTCCGACTTCGCATAGAACCTGAAAAGGGGGACGGTCGACCCCATGAATACAAGAAAAGGGAGACGATAACAAATACACCCCCTCAAAAAAAACGACAACAACAAAACCAAAAAACAACAACAAACAAAAACCCATAACAAAAAAAAACAAACAAAACCAAACAAGCAAGCAACAAGCAAACAAGCGAACAAGTGACAAATGAAATGAATCAGAATATAAAACAAAATCAGTGAGATGACCTCACTTATCAGCTTAATAATCAATCATGACCTCCCCTCTATCTTTCACTCTCTATCACCGAGTTCAATCTTATCCCCTCTTTCTACTTTTCCTCTCATCCTTTCTTACTTTCCTTTGCTTGTTCAATTGCCCTTTATTTTAAAGCGGAACAAATGGTGATTTGTGTAAGCAATCACATGTAACATTTTATATTGAAACTCCCTTAATCGACTGTTCAGAGTACACTGCCTTGGTCTCATATCTGTTATTTCAGTTTGTAGTTCAATTTTTTTAATTGAAAAATTTTCTTCTTTAACTCTCTTTGCATGAAAAAAAAAATGATTCGTATAGTGTGCGCCGGGCTTTATGCAGATTGCTTGTTGAATTGCCCTTTATTTTAAAGCGGAACAAATGGTGATTTGTGTAAGCAATCCCATCCAACATTTTAAATTGCAACTCCCTTAATGGGCTGTTCAGAATACAATGCCTTGGTCTCATAAAAATGTTTTATTTTAGTTTGTAGTTCATTTTTTAATTGACAAATTTTCTTCTTTAACTCTCTAACATAATCTTCATTTTCACACAGGCTATTGTTGAATTTCCAATATGACCCCTTTCTTCCATTCCATTTATTAATTGTTTTGTTAAATAAGCGTAAAAATATTTAATGATGATCAGGGGCAACAGATGGAATTATATCGCACTTCATAACCATTTATAAAACATTATAAAAGACCAACGCTATATCAGTCAAATGCACAAAAGTTAGTAATATTTCAGTTTTCCAACAGTGAATAGAAATGAATGATCCCATAAATCTTTTGTTTTTGTAATTAAAAAAAAAAAATTCCAATTTGAATTATTAGAATGAATTAATGATCATAATATATAATTGCAGATAATTCGTTGGTATTTAATTCAACCATTTTATTGTATTGCATAAATAATTGTAAATTACCGCGTAACTTCTGCATAGGCAGTCTTCCTTTTCCTACTTGAAAGCAGCGGCTTCACCGATGTACGACGCTAACGCATAGCACGTTAGCACTTTTTGTCCCGCACCATATTCTGTGCAGATTGGTGCCATAACCGAGTAAAATCCAATGACATTATCAAGATCAGTGTTAGCCTTTTGACAAGGCCCTCGTGACTTGCTATTTTTTCTCGGCAAGTAAGCTAGTAGTGGCTGCATAACAAGACTAGCCGCCCAGCCCGGTGAATGCGCGATCAAGCGACGTGAGTCTGAGGGCCTTTTGGAACCTGGCCTGTATTTCTTATGCTATCCTTTGTTCCTAGCGAGGATCTGCTACCTTATAGGTAGGAGCCAATCAGCGAACGTATCTTCGCATGACGTCAGCATAAATTTGGTATGCAAATTCGCCTTCATCTCGAGCTAGCTAGCTCGCTCGGCACCCGGCGCTGCGGCCCGTGCAAGCTACATCAATCATGGAAAGCAAGCCCCGCAGATACCGTTGTGATTGGTCGATAATCCTCGGTAGGCGTGTTTTAGCATACGAATGTCAACTCGTGAATAATTCATATCGGACGATGGAAACCCAGGTTCCAAAAGGCCTCGCGACTAAAGTCGGGCACAACCGGCCCGTGCCCTCCCCCCTTTTGGAAGAGAAGTATGAATTTTGACCATAGACGATCCGCCATTTTCTCGATTGTGCCCCACCCCCCCCCCCCCCCCCCCCTTTTAGACTGAAGACGTTTTTTTTTTTAAATTTTTTTTGCTTGTCAGGGAATTATGGAGGGAAACAGGGCTCCCATAACCCCTTACTGAGCGATTTTTGAAGGTTTGGCGAAAAATATATTTTTTTTGCTACTACCCCCCCCCCCCCCCCCTCGGGTCTACCTTTTGACAAACTTTAATTTTGTGCCCCCTCTTTTACTCAATCCTGGATCCGCCCCTGCTTATACCTATTGTATTCTATTGCATATACACTCAGTTTCATGTAATACTGTATATGTAGTTTAACATAGTCCAGTTTTCTTTTTCTTTGTATGTAAACTATGGGGCGCCAAGTGTAGCATGACTGATTGTGTTACGAAATCAATGATTTCGTAACGAAATCAACTTCACAAAGTGATTTCGTTACGAAATCAACTTCACAAAGTGATTTCGTTACGAAATCAGCTTCACAAAGTGATTTCGTTACGAAATCAGCTTCACAAAGTGATTTCGTTACGAAATCAGCTTCACAAAGTGATTTCGTTACGAAATCAACTTCACAAAGTGATTTCGTTACGAAATCAACTACTGCAGGTGATTTCGTTACGAAATCAACTACTGCACTTGATTTCGTATCCGAAATAAAGAAACGATAATAGCTGCCGATACTTTACGTTGACTAGGTTTGGCCACCGGCCGCGGCATGCATACCTGATGCATACACGTACGTACACGTACACTGGATGTGTTCGGATGAACAGTTTGACTCTTGACTTTGAGGAAGTACTAGGCCTTTATAAGCCTAGGCCTAGTCGGTAGAGGGTAAGAAACTTGGAGAAACTTTGATGTTTGGACTAGTTTGGACTGCTTATTTTAATATAATGACTAACTTTACGATGAATTTTGAGAATAGGCATTCTCGTGAAATAAGCCACCCCGCATTCACTTTGTACATGCAGTTTATTGCGTGTAATTGCCTATGAGGATTCACATCCCATTGACTTTACACGGCAGTGTGTGTGTACACACTCGATGACCGGTGGCTATTTCACGAGAAGGCCTGAGAATATTATATACAGAATGCTTCGGTATTCAAATTTACTTGTTTTTTAAACTATTTTAAAGAATATTTTACTGGAATACGTTGTCCCGTGCCTATGAACTATACATAGCCTAGACTATAGACTCACGAGAGCTGTGCGATTACATTATTGTGTATGTTTCATGAACTTACACCTAGATCTAGATGACACCAATTTTTACTTTAGAAATTTTCAACTGACCAAAAATCAACGATTTGATGCTTCATATAGGCAGTTTAACTTTCTTAGTCTTTGCGACAGGCCGACAGCCAATCGCCCAACACTAGTACAGGCCAAGCGATGGCCGCGATCGAGGCCGAGCAGAGCTAGCGCTGTGTGACCGTGGGCGTTGCCCTTGGGCGAACGAGCTATCGCACGGTAACCTTTTCTACTAGTTCTTACTGCCAATATCAATGAAAACGTATAGGCCTAGACCAGTCCTTCTAGTATTAGACCCATGCCATGGCATGGGCCTGGCATTTATAAAACAATCTTAATAAGATTGCATTTGATTTGGTTGCATACATTGATGAAAAATATTGTACATTTCTAGGCCTAATTCTTAATTTCTCCACATATCCTCTTTCTTAAAATTTTAAAAAGAAAATGTCGACTGTTTAGTAGAATTTGCCCATGTATTTGCTTGTTAAGGAAATTTGATTTTCTTTCCTGTTTCTATCTACATTATTTAGATTTGCTGACTACAGACAGCTGGCTGTACACATCTTTTGCGAGGTTGGGGGAGAAGAGCTCTACCAAGTGGAGGCCCTCTTTGGTCTGCAGGCTTCCCTCTTGCAGAATGGAGGGGAAAGCCTGCAGAACAGAGTTGCAGGGTTCAGGGAGATGTACAGGATTTGTGGAGTAGATCTGCAAGCAGAGCCGCTGAAGCCTGGACTGAAAGTCAGTGCTCAGTGGAGGCGGATGTGTGCTGCTTCCGTTGGGAAATCGACCGAAAGAATTGTAAGTAACAAGGATCAAACATATTTGGTTACATTGCTGGTAATGCAAAAAAGTGTTTACTCGTGCATTTTGATATTTGTATTAGGAAGGAATTTAACCCTCTCTTCACTGGGGAAGACAGCACAGTACACATGTAGGAACCCTCTAGACAAGTTTGCACTTATTCTCAACTTTTTATAATTTTTTTTAGTTTACTGTGGTTGGGAAATTCAGAAAGAATTCCCCTCTGAGGTATGGGGAGCTCTGAAATAGCCTTGTGCCAAAAAAATAAAAAAATAAAAAAAATAACCCAGAATGAAATTATAATAATAACAGACATAAATTTCGGGTGGCTTAATTACTGACCCAACTGAGACACCACCTGTACTTGTGCAAAAACAATTTTTGTGATAAATCTACTTATGTTTTGATCATTCTCACAGGCAGTTGTATTCCAACATTCCAACTGGCGCTGTACAGCAGCAGCTGCTATGAAAAACTTAGCAGGGTATTTGATATGGAGCGAGGGAATGGGAAAGAGGTGAAGCAGTCGGTAAGTTTTGTTTAATAATACCTGTATCAACTCATTACCATGCAGTGAATTTCAGAACATTTTCGATATTTGATCATTACTTCAAACTTTAATGGTGATGCAATAAAATATTGTTGATGATATGTATAATGGACAACGGGAATTTCTTACTATTGTGATTATACAGTGCTTATAAAAAAAAATGCAACTTTGATAGCTTCAAATTAAAAAGCTATAACCATTGTGATCTTGAAATGCATTATTGGTTTTGACCCACATTCGTTGCGTCAGACCAAACTTGGTACAAGATAATTTTTAAATACTTTTTTTAAACCTGGTGCTCAGTCATCTGTTGCATCACAGTAATGAGTTAAGTATCACTGGACAGAATATAAGTTGTTCTTTATTATAAAATAAACTTGAAGCCCATGGAGGTTATAACTTTTTATTTTTATTTGATACGCATTGTATATCTGAAATTTATTATCTGACAAATATGTACTTTCAATTAATATTTAGAATTATTTCTACTTCTTCATTTTATCACAGTTGTTTTTGGCACTGCAAGGCCTCGGTGAGGGAGAGAGGTATACTGTTTTATCTGGAGTGGTATGTGGGGAGATCACCCTGAAAAATATGAAGGTGGTGGCCAGCACCAAGAAGCTGTTACAAGGTGTGAAAGCAGAGCTTGTTCAGCAGCTCAGAGTTTCTTCATGGGAGGAGGCAGTGAAGGACTACCCACTACACACCACGGAGGATGTCCTCAAACCATATCGTAATTATTAATAAAATGGCCTTTTATTGCAAATACTTGGAAATATTGCACAAGATACATCAACATATTGGACAAGTCAGAAACATGCCCAATATTTGTTGGATATCGAGTTCAGTATTTTCTGTATTGGCATCTAAAAGAGTGTATAATGTATTTTTCAAAATGAGAAATAATTTTACAGTGATGTTTCACATATTAAAATTTGATATTTTGTGGAATTTGTCTTTGCCTCAATATTTTCACGTTGTGCTTAAAGTCATGGTTATCAATAGAAAGAATATTGGATAATTGGAAGAAAGATTTAGGGTAAGCCTCCTAATAAGCCAGCTGGTAGATACAATCTGAGCATGAGCAGATAGAGGTCATCTGTGACAAATTCTAAGACCCACTGACACAAATATTTGATATGTGCTCAAGAATGTCACGTAATAATTATTCATTTATGCCTCAGGGGTACATTCCATGATATTCAGGTGGAAGTATTCCTTTTAAAAGAAAGAAACAAAAAGTTATTCTTGAGGCACCTCTGTCACTCCCAGGATGATTTTTCAGAAGTTCACAAAAAGGGGGCCCTTCATATTTAAAATATCTGGGGATATTTGGGATCATGTGGGATATGTGCTAACTACGAACTGGTCTATTGGCATCACTAGAAATATTATACATATATTTAGGCTCTGAAATCCACTATGGGAGGAAAATACAATATATTAGGATGCTTGAAAGTATTATAGTTGGCTGTGTAGATTATGTTTCCATGTTACCACAGCATTCTCTAAATCACAGGGGTTAATAGTATGGACATCATGGGTGGGCGTGATTAGATGCTACATAGACAGGATTTACAAATGTGTACTTCAGATGTATTTAAATTCCTGTCTTTTTTATCCTTGTAGGAATGGACTTCAATAAATCTGTCCCGAGATCTCAAATTGGTGGAGGCGGCAAAAGCCTGGAGAGGAGGAAGCCACACCAGGCAGGACGTACGGGCAGGGTTGCACTTTGCCAAGAGCTCCAGCAACTTTGTGCCAGAATGCTCAGTAGAGGTGGCATTTGTCAATGTCAGACAGGTATGCTTTATTTTTATCCGTCCCGCTTTCTTTTTCTAGTGATAACTCAAGAACCACTTGAGGTATGAACTTCAAACTTGGTACTAGTATGTATCACCGCAGGAAAATGATCTGATTAGATTTTGGGGCACGTAGGTCAAAGGTCAAGGTAAGGGGTCAATTTCTGAAATTGCATGTGTTAGCCTTGTTAACCCTTTCAAGACAGTTGACCACATTTTGTGGTTTGACTGAATAGATATTGATTCAGAGCTCTAAAAAATCTACCATATGCATAAAGTAGAAAGAGCAAAAATTTCTGCACACATTATGTCCATTTTTGCTGCATGACCATATTGCGTTTGGTGCCAGGAATTTTAAAAACAAAACAGGCTTTGACAACACATTGAGAGGTTCAAAACAATTATTTTTTTAATCCAAATTGGTACTAGTATGTATCACCATAGAAAGACGATCTGATTAGATTTTTTGGATACGTAGGTCAAAGGTCAAAGGTCATATAGGATTATGTGTTTTTTTACCTTTGTTACTGCCATATCTCATCTATTTTGTATTCATGACTAGGAGGAGATAAAGTGGTCAGACTTTTGGGTTATAAGGTGTAAGGTCAAATGTCAATTAACATGTACATGTAATTAGAGGCTTTTTATTGTGGTTCAATCAAGCTTTAAAACAAATCAACATGAATGTGCGATATCGTTCTGATCTGGCAAGGGTGGAGGCATAAATTTTTACTGCGCACAGTCGAGAATTCATCTAGTTGCTTTATGCTGCGGTATTTATTCATGTATGAAATCTGGAATCACAAGTCATGTGGATTTACCATTTTTTTTGTGCTGCGAGCCAGAATTAAAACAAAAAAAATGAATAAAATCTGTTCATTTAGAAGGATTGAAGTTTTGTCATTACAGTCATGTGCAGACAGCAAAGGGGGGGGGGGGGGGGGATTTCTCAGCTTTATATGTAATTTGATTTGATGATATCTTTCTGTTAGATTAGCAGTGGATTTCAAGCAAACTATTTTGAAGTTTGGCAAAGTGAACTTGAATGTTACTTTCTTGTCCAAATTTTCCAAGGGTGAGGAAGGAGGGGATTCCATTGTTGTTGATATTTAATATTTTATTGAGACATAAAAGATGCTATGGGTTTATTTCAACAAGTTTTTTAAATGTTCTTTTTTAATATTCTCTAGGTGTTGGGAAAATGACACCATTAATACTTCATAACTGTGCAGACGAAGCTGACATTTTCTACTCACCACAAGGCGCACACTAGTATGATTTTACATGTTAAACAAGTAGTGCTATAGAAAACGAACTATTATTATTATTATATTTGTCTTATACATGTACGTATTACTGCAGGATTCAGATATTACAGCAGCTGAAGAGACCTTGCAATATAGGACCCTGCTTGCTTACATCTGTGAAGATGTAGTATTAGCTGGCCGGACTGTCGATCATTTGCAGGGGAGGCAGCATACATATTCCGTTCTGCTGAATAAAGAAGGTTTGTGAACCCAAAATGTAATATTGAATGTAATAATGAAAATGACACCATTAATACTTCATAACAGACACTGACTGAATTCATGCTTTCAGCAGTATGCAGCTACTAAATTTGTTGTAGAGTAATTTTGGAAAAGGAAATAAGGAAAATTAATAATAGGTTACTTCATGATGAATAATAATAATACATAACATTTTTATTGCGCTTAATACAATGTTTCTAAGTGCAGAAGTATTATTATTACCCTGGCTTTAGCCCAGCTGCCCTATAAGGCGCTGAAAGCATTCAAGGAATAAATTCCTACCAGGTACCCAATACCACACTGGGTGGAGAGTGGCAGATGTAGATTAATGAATTTGTTATTCAAATTTTGGTGCAAGAAGTGACATCTTTATGAATTTGAGAAAATGCTACTCATGAAGTATTTGCAGTATGGCTCATAGTTAGCTAATATATAACATTTTCAATGCATCAATTTATGATGCATTGAACATTCAAAATTTCCATAATGACCCCCCCCCCCCCCCCGCGCATACTTATCAGACACTTTACCTCGCCAAGGTAATTTGAGGTAGACCGGGCATTTATTGGGCCCATACACAGGGCGAGTCCGCGAGTCAATAGTACGCTGCACAACGCGATCAATGACAAGCTCCTATCGGAGGCCGTTGGTGCCATTATTGTGTACAACTATACAACTATACGCCTATCGAGTAGATGCATAGTTGTATAGTTGCACAGTTGTATAGTTGTACAGTTTTAACCAATCAGAACACAGGAAACTATACAACTATACAACTATACAACTATACAACTATGCAACTATACAACTATACAACTATGCAACCATACAACTATGCAGCTATCCAATGCCTGTATAGTTGCCACGTTTGCGTGCCAAAGTGCCATAAATGACGCGCAACTGTACAACTATGCAGCTGTGGAATAGCTGCATAGTTGTATAGTTGTATAGTTGTATAGTTGCATAGTTGTATAGTTTTGACCAATCAGAACACAGGAAACTATACGGCTATGGCGGTTGAGTCTGTTCCGCCATAGCCGTATAGTTGCATAGTTGCATAGTTGTATAGTTTTGACCAATCAGAACACAGGAAACTATACGGCTATGGCGGTTGAGTCTGTTCCGCCATAGCCGTATAGTTGCATAGTTGCATAGTTGTATAGTTTTGACCAATCAGAACACAGGAAACTATACGGCTATGGCGGTTGAGTCTGTTCCGCCATAGCCGGATAGTTGCATAGTTGCATAGTTGCATAGTTGCATAGTTGAATAGTTTTGACCAATCAAAACGCGAGAAACCATACAGCTATAGCGGTGGAGTCTAATTTACACTACAGATCGATATAATATATGCGCATTTGTCCTTTAAGGGGTCCTTTAAGGTGGGGGATTGGCTCTGGGACTGGGTTAAATTTTTTCTATGTGATAGCTAGGTTATGGATGTTCTGATTAATTGTAAATTGTTCTCCCTTAACGTGAAAGGGATCAGGGACAGGGACAAAAGGGAACGTATCTTTTTGTGGTGTAAAAATATAGGGGCGGACATCGTTTTCCTACAAGAAACCTTTAGTACTAGGGATTGCGAGGACAAGTGGGCTTCAGTGTGGGAAGGTTCCAGTTATTTTAGTCATGGTTCTAATCACAGCAAAGGAGTTCTCGTTTTAATTGCGCCGAGGGAAGATATTGAGATATTGCAAGTCTTAAAAGACAGTGAGGGTAGATATATTTTTATAGACTGTAAGTTTCAAGGTGTTAGGTTGATTTTAGGCAATGTGTATTTTCCAACAAGAAATTTTGAGAATGATCAATTTCAATTTCTTCGAAAACTACCCAACAATTTGGCTTAGTTAAATAAAGATAAATACCCGGTTATAATAGGTGGCGATTTTAACATGATTAGGGACACTGAATTTGATTATAACGGGAAGTCTTTAAACAGGATTTCGAAAAGATTTAATCGAGAATTTGGAAAATTCATGGAAGATTTGCAGCTTTCGGACATTTGGAGATGTAGGCATCCTTTAAAAAAAGCAATTCACTTATATGCAAAATAATCCCTTTATGCAAAGTAGACTAGATTATTGGATAATATCGGAATGTCTATAGAGGAAATGGTTTTGAAGTGCGATACAATTCCATCTGTTGCCCCTGATCATCATTCAATATTTTTACGCTTATTTGATAAAACAATTAATAAATCGAATGGAAGAAAGGGGTCATATTGGAAATTCAACAATAGTCTGTGTGAAAATGAAGATTATGTTAGAGAGTTAAGAGAATTTGTCAATTACAAATCGAACTACAAATTGAAATAAAAGACAAGAGGTTGTTAAGGGATTTTTGAAAATGAAAATTCGGAGCTTTACACAATTTTCGAAAAAATTGGCTGATCAAAGAAGAACAATAACAGATTTTGAAAAAGAAATACAGTTTTTAGAACAACAATTGACAGAAAGCACTAATGTAAATATTTTAGAAAAATTGGAAAACACCAAAGAGAAATTAAAGGAAGTTTATGGTTATGTAAATGAAGGAATTAGGATTCGAGCACGAGCCTCGTGGTACGAAAGTGGAGAAAGGGATTCGCGATATTTTAATCAGTTGATGCAAAATAACAAAAGAAAAAGTACTATTAAAGTAGAATTTTAATGATTTTAAATATTGGCTTAATACTTATTATTGCATAGATGGCATAAATTAAACAAGGTTATCCAAATTCAACGCTTGGAAACATTTAAAGTAATGATTATTATCAATTATAAAACGGTAAAATACATCCCCCGATATAGCAGCTGAAGAGCTCCTCGAACGCTGCTGAGATATGTGACGACACACCATGGACGAGTCCTGTCTAAGCAGACGATGTCCCATAACATCTTACACATTTTTCAGAGCCTATTTTGTCATCTCCTCTTCACTTATTTCTCTTCCTTCACTAGCGTCAGTCTTAATGTTAGTCTGTTGCCTCACTCTTAACTTCGTGTATGGTATTATTTTGATGAAAAATGCAGCGTTAAAAAATAAAGGAATCAGTCACTTGTAAACAAAATAAGACGCCATTGTGATTGTATTTTCAGCTGCTTGCACCGGGGCATGTTCGGCGTTTCAAGAGGGAACGAATACCATCCTGCTATTATTCGGAGGGCTTTTCAATTTGAAAGTGGGGTTTATTTCATTGATCATTGACCCTTTCCTGTGTATTTACAATCAAACGGTTTTAGCTATCAGAATCAGTTTCACTTTCCCTTTATAATGGTGTGAAATAAGGTCATGTTTAAATACACCAAACTCTTTATAATTTGATAAATAATTGCATTGCAATTACGTTCATTCATTATAGGACGTCGTCTGCTTAAGCAAGATCGATCCCGAGTGTGACGACATCAAAACATCGCTATATTTCTGGCGAATCCTCGGATATTCCAGATGCTGAGAAGAGCTTTTATTTGTGTTGTTTTTATAATCATCAGATACGCAGTTGACATAAAACTTATACGATTGCCATATGTAAGCTTCCCAGTTTCTAGTGATACATTAATTGCCTTATTTGTGATTTTCTTTGAATAGCTACTTTTAGAAACTTAAAACCTCAGATGGTGTTATCTGTTGCGATGAAAAAGGGATAACTGAAGAAATCCGGAAGTTTTACAGAAGGTTGTACGGTAAAGTAGAGTACGAGTGCTCGGATAACTGTTACGATAGTTTTTTTCAAGGTTTACCGAAATTGACAGAAAAATCTCGAGAATACTGTGAAGGATTTATAACTAATAAAGAATGCCTAGAAATCTTAAAAGAATTGAAACAGAATAAATCACCTGGAAATGATGGTCTTTCTTTAGAATTTTATTGTACCTTTTGGCCGGATATTGGAGATTTAGTTAAAGATGCCTTGAATGAAGCTTATAGATCAGGAGAATTAGCATCTTCACAAAAACAAGCAGTAATTACGTTAATCGCTAAAGATGGGAAAGAGCCCTTATTATTGAAAAATTATAGACCCATTTCCCTTCTTAATGTCGATTATAAAATCTTAACAAAAATCTTGGCTAAGCGAATCAAGAAAGTATTAAATGAAATCATTATGGGAGATCAGGTGGGTTATATGAAGGGGAGGAATATTGGTGAGGCCATTCGCATTATTGATGATATTATTTTTCATACATATCCCGTTATAATTTATCCGGTTTTCTGCTGGCTATAGACTTCGAAAAAGCTTTTGACTTGGTTTCACATCAATTTCTTCAAAAAGTTCTGTCTTCATTTTGGTTTTGGTCCATCTTTTCAAAAGTTTTATACACGAACACTGTTGTGTATTAAATGAAGGAAGGTCCACTGGTTATTTCAGAGTAGAAAGGGGAGTAAGGCAGGGAGGTCCTCTTTCTCCGTACCTTTTTATCTTATGTATTGAAGTAATGGCACACAAATTACGAACAGATAAATTGGTGGAAGGAATTAATTTTGGAGATAAGGAAACTAAACTAGTACTTTATGCCGATGATATGACAATTTTTGCTCGCAATGAAAAATCAATTGATAGGTTAAAAGTAGTATTTGCAGACTTCGAAAAACTTTCTGGACTGAAAATAAACAACGACAAAACTAAAATATTAAAGGGACTGGCAAGTCGTAATCCATGGGCCTGACCAGTTGGCCTGACTCGGGGAAATTCGGATACATTCAGGTCCAATCGTGCGCTACCGAAGGAATGTTATTGCCGAATTCCTCGCTTGATCGTTAACTCGAATCCCTACATACGTAACCGACCAATGAGATTCAAATACTGGAATAAAGAACGGGCGATCTTGTTTACTCAAATCTGGGTCAATGTGCGAACTTTTATTAGCTGCGCGCGATAAATTGAAGTCGCTTTGAACTTTGATCCAGAGAAAGGAGCAGCCAACATTAAAACCGCCCATAGATTGCGACTTGTCGCTCCCTTTAAGGTTAGGTTTATGCAAACGTTTAGATTGTGATTTTTCTTTTGGCGAAATAGTTGACTTTCTTAAGGTTTTAGGGGTTTTCTTTTCCCTTGATGAACATAAGAAAGAAGATGTAAATTACAAAGAAATCTTGAGTAAAATAAAAACACTTTTAAATTTTTGGAAGCAAGGGGATTTCACACTCATGGGAAAGATTCAACTACTGAAGGTGCATATTTATTCTAAAGTTCTTTATCGGGCGTCACTTACTCCTGTTCCAAAATGGGTTTATGATTCACTGGATGAACTAACTTTTGATTTCATATGGAAAAGAAAGACAGATAAAATCAATAGAAATACAATGTTTTTAGACTATAAGCATGCAAGGGGGACTGACGATGATAAACTTTTCTGCACGTCAAGTGAAATCGCAGCGAATTATGTGGATTCAAAAACTTCTAAATAAAGATGAAGACGTGAAATGGAAACAATATATTTTAACTTTGTCACTAAACACCTGGGTGGTGATTTAATATTTTCATGTGACTATATACCAGGTTTATTAAAAGTGACAGCTCCACAATTTTATATGGATTTATTAGAAGATTGGGTGAATACAAGACACATTGGTGATGTGGTAATTTTCAATAATAAGCTTATTCGATATAAAGGAAGTTGTATACACGATAAGAGGTTGTACGACAAAGGAATTTACAAATTAAAACATATTCTGGAAAACGATGGTAAACTAAAATGTGATAGACACTTTATCGATTTAGGTGTAGAAGTGAATGACATCGAAAAGATCAAGCACTTTTATGCCTGTTTACCCTTTTGTTGGAAAAATAATATTAGAATGGAAGAAAAAATAATTCTGGAACTGATTTCACGTTGGGAAAGAAAAAAACTAATATAACTGATGTAAAATCAAAACAAACAATCTATGTACAACTAATAAAGAAAGATGGATTTAAACCTTTGGTTTTTGAGAGAATTGGAAGGAACTATGGTTTTTCCTGCAAGGAAATAGAAAACATATTTTTAAGACTAAGAGAGTGTACACTTAATAGTCGATTAAGAGAGTTTCAGTTCAAACTTATACATAATATATTATATACAAACCACCACCTCTTCCGTTTTGGTCTTGTCTCGACTAACTTATGCTCATTTTGCGAAACAGAAGAAGAAACATATAAACATTTATTCTATACTTGTGAATTTGTACAATCAGTGTGGGAAATGTGCACAAGATTTTTAGATTTTGAAATACATAACTATAGTTGGGAGGAAATTCTGTTTGGGAAGGAGGAGAGAAATAAAGGAAAACATCAATTAATGAATCACGTTCTAATTCTTGTTAAATATCTGATTTATAGAAATAGAGAACTTAAAAAAACCACCTTCATTTAATGAAATAAAGAATAGTATTGTAGGGGATAAAGTAGAAGAAAGGAAATTGGCAGCAATGAGGGGGACTCTTACTGTCCATTTTTCTAAATGGGAAAACCTGAATATTAGACAAACTATTGGAACCCAGAGCCAGTCGTCCACCGGTTAAGGGGGGGGGGGGGGGAATAAGGGGGAGGTTGGATAGGGTAGGGTAGGGTTGTTTGTTTGTTTGTTGTTTAAAGAAAACTTTCTCTCAGGACAAAGGGAGTATAAATTACGACATTGTAAAACAAAATTGTTGCATTATACAACTGGATATGTTTATCTCATTAAGATTTAAGTTTGTTTTTTTTCTCTGGAAATATGAAATTTTATTTGTTTGATGTATGGAAATTGATCATGTAAGGAAAAAAAGGGAAACGCTTGTCAGTAGGAGAATTAAGAGTATATGATTAAGGATATAAATTTATCCGGTTTTTGTTTATGGATGTTTTTCTTCAATATTCAAGTAATATTAATTTTCTTTTGAAGCCTTTTGTTTGACGAAAATTTATATTGTTTTTGGAATATCATATTTCTATATGTGTTACATACGATGATTGTAATTTGTATCAAGAGAGAAAAGAATAAAAACTGATTATAATAAAAAATAAAAAAAAATTGTCGGCTTGGATGTCACTCCCCCCCCCCCCCCCCCCCCCCCCCCCGCCATTCAAAATGTTCGACACTGTCATGTTTCTCTTCTTTTTGCTTCTGGTAAGTACGGTAGACATGTTCAATGATTTAAATTTCATTCAGAAGGTGCACGCATGGCCATGGAGCTAGCTCAAGCTCTCCCATTGACTTTACCGTCTACCCATTGCTTTGTTTGTGCATGCACTTGAGCAGCTCACAGTGTAACTTACGTCATGCATGCAGAGCCCTAATTCACGATAATTTTAATATCCATATACTTATCGATCTTCTCCGTTTACCCTCCCCTGGCCCCATTATTAAGGTCTGTGACTACTCGATTGCCACTGGCACTGCCAATAAATGTGTCGCAAAATGATAAATATGACTTGCTGTAGAGTGTAGGTCTAACTCTAAGTAGATCCTAGTCCTAGATCTAGATTTGAGATCTAAGTTAGATCTAACTTAGATCTAACTTAGAATAGATCTAACTAGGTCTACTGCACACATTACACTCCTAGGTCTTTACTAGACCTAGTCTAGATCTAGATCTAACTTGTAGTCCATTTAACTGGACCACACACGGCCAACTCATTAACTGTACAAAATCATGGTCGCTATAGTGGCTAGTGCGCTTTCGCACCGGATGACTTACGGCCAAATTGGCGCTAGTGGCTATAGACCGAAAATTCTGTCTCTCATTCGTTAGCCTCTTATTTGGATAGGGTCGGCTCTTCACTTAGAGACAGAAACGCTCCATACACTCGCCTGTGCAAACTTACTGTCTGCCGAGAGACAGGCATGTCGTTGTTAAAATGTGGATTTTACGAGTTTTAAAAATATTTGTGTAAATTAAATAGATTAGGCCTAGGCTCTATACTTAAGCGAACATGTTCAACTTACCAATTTGACTGTTTTATTCCTTTTTGCTACTTTTTCAGGTAATTCAGGGTCCAAGGTTTTCTCCGTTTGAAAATCTTCCAGCCGTATTCAAGTGCTATAGTGTGTAAGTCAATGTGCATTCGGTTTGCACAGGCGAGTGTATGGAGCGTTTCTGTCTCTAAGTGAAGAGCTAACGAACGAGAGACAGAATTTTCGGTCTATGGGAGAGCTTGAGCTAGCTCCATGCAAGGCCATGCGTGCACCTTCCGAATGAAATTTAAATCATTCAACATGTCTACCGTACTTACCAGAAGCAAAAAGAAGAGAAACATGACAGTGTCGAACATTTTGAATGGCGGGGGGAGGTGACATCCAAGCCGACAAATACGAATATCGATCTGTAGTGTAAATTAGACTCCACCGCCATAGCTGTATGGTTTCTTTCTCGCGTTTTGATTGGTCAAAACTATACAACTATGCAACTATGCAACTATGCAACTATACGGCTATGGCGGAACAGACTCAACCGCCATAGCCGTATAGTTTCCTGTGTTCTGATTGGTCAAAACTATACAACTATGCAACTATGCAACTATACGGCTATGGCGGAACAGACTCAACCGCCATAGCCGTATAGTTTCCTGTGTTCTGATTGGTCAAAACTATACAACTATGCAACTATACAACTATACAACTATGCAGCTATTCCACAGCTGCATAGTTGTACAGTTGTGCGTCATTTATGGCACTTTGGCCCGCAAACGTGGCAACTATACAGGCATTGGATAGCTGCATAGTTGTATGGTTGCATAGTTGTATAGTTGTATAGTTGCATAGTTGTATAGTTGTATAGTTGTATAGTTGTATAGTTTCCTGTGTTCTGATTGGTTAAAACTGTACAACTATACAACTGTGCAACTATACAACTATGCATCTACTCGATAGGCGTATAGTTGTATAGTTGTACACAATAATGGCACCAACGGCCTCCGATAAGCTCCGGATAGCCATTGTCTCGTAGGATTTGCTTGATGCGAAGAAGCTCAGGGTTGAGCTTACACGGAGAACAAATTTGCAAGGCGCGGCACACTAAGCTATTAATCAAACCAGTTTTATACGATGTAGCACTGTACGAATCCCATCGCGTGTACTGGCCCGTAAACGTAGGTTTACGATATACGGACGTGGGAAGTTTGCCGTCACTCTTCTCAACCAGTACATCCAAAAATGGAAGCGTGTTAGACTGCTCCATCTCACATGTAAACCGAAGCGCCGGATGAAGCGAGTTGAGTTGTGTAAGAAAATCTTTGCACGCAGCGCTTGAATCAAACATAGCAAAGGTATCATCAACGTAACGAAAGTAGGTGAGCGGGGTAAGGCTAGGATCAGTGATGTTTTCATGAAGGCGGGCTTCATGAAAGCCAACAAAGATATTAGCAAGCACGGGGCCCAACGGGGAACCCATAGCAACACCATCGATCTGCGAATACATGATATCATTAAAGCTAAACTCGACAGCACTTGTAGCATGTTTCATTAGTTCAACAAACACGGATTCAGAGATAGGAGGTTCATCCAAATCACCATGGTAGAGGGCGGAGACACAGATGTCAATGGTCTCCTTTAGTGGCACGTTGGTGAACAAACTACAGACATCAAATGAACGTTGTTCATTCAGTCGAGAGATCCGCTATTGTGCCGACAAAAGGAGTTTGTACAAGCGCTTCGATTATTTTAGCGTGCCCGGATCCTACCCGGGTCGCTTATACATACCCTTCCTTGACTTTTTGTATTTTCTTGTATTCTCTCATTCCTGCGTTGTGACCCGATGAGTGCAGGTCGAAAAGCTTCGTCACTATGAATTTGTTAAATGTTATCTTTAAGTTTTGTAGTACCAATCGTCTGTTTGTATATTGTCTTGTCCCATGAAATAGTCGTCAGTGGACAATTTGTGAGTTAAGGAAATGGTGATCTATAGTTAAGGATTATTTGTAATGTTGTCCAGCACAATTAACATTATTATTTGTATTATGTCAGAAATTCCAGTATATAATGTAGGCTTAGACATAGAGTCCCCAATATCTGTATCGCAATTCTCCTCTGTTATGAAGAATTTCCTTTGAGTAAATCTTGTCCACAAAGTAATCATCTTTCAGTGAACAATGGTCGTAACAACAGGTCTTTATCAATGTCTTTTTCTCTTTTGTTTTCTCTTGACTTTGATTGTCACTTCCAGATGCAACAGTTGCAGCTATTAGACTGGGGAGAAAATCTGTGACAGTGACAGGATGGCAGGAAGTTGAGGAGCAAATTCAGATGATGGTGCGGCAATCTACACTTATGGACAACAGTATACTATTAATACATGGTTGGGAGTGCGTTGGTGTGATCTGGCAACACAAAGGTTTTTATTGTGGTGTACTATACGCACAAGGCGCAAGCCGAGTGTGTTTGACACCACGATAAAAACCTGCGTGTTGCCAGATCGCACTAATGCACGAACTCACAACCATGTATTAATAGTTTTATAAAACAGGTCGGCAATATGATTATGAAGTCTATAAGAATGGTTACGAACCCCATAGAAACGCCAAGAGTCGCACAGTCATGGAGGCTGCCGTTTGCTTTCCTGGATGACATCACAGAAGCGCGCACAGCCTAAAAAAGTCATGTAATCCCTGCACTAAAATGACAAACTACGCGATTTCATTGCGTTTTAAGTTTGCACGCACCAGAGGTACGCGTATGTGCAGCTCAGCCGTGGTTTAGAGCATTTTTGCCGTATGTTATCACTTTTTTTTTTTGCACGGTCACATGGTGTTATTTGACCAATGAGGATGGCTACATCATTGAACCCGTTTTATAATGATCCCTATGAGTACAGCGACAATTAGGTTATATGTAATGGTATATTATCTCGTCGTTGTTTAACATGTCATAGTAATGTATGAGATAAGAAAATGCATGCAGACATGTCTGTGTGTATTTGTGTGAAAGTGAACTCCTGCTAATTTCTCTTTTGAATGGTTGATGCATGAAGAGGTATTTTCATCCACAGTATTTGGACAACCTTATATTTTAGGGAGGCAATTCATAGAATCAATTGTTCTTGTTTTGGAATTTGAAATGTCTGGTTTGGGGCATTTGATCACAGTGGATAAAAATTTCTGGTTTTGGGCATTTGTACAAAGCGGATAAAAATTTCTGGTTTTGGGTGACAAGGTATTGCTATATAGGCATACACAAGTGGAGTCATTTGTATATAAATGTATTTATGAATTTTATTTTTGTAAATAATAAATGAAGCTTGATTTGGCATTTTGTCATAAAAATGGATAAAAATTTCCAGTTTTGGGCATTTGGTCAAAGTGAATAAAAACAGGGTTGGCGATTTTTTAAAATTTAAATCAGATTTTTATGCCTCCGCCCACCATATGTGGTGCCGGAAGCATTATGTTTTTGGGTCGTACGCCTGTTCCGTTTTCGTTCTCGCGATAACTTCAAAACCGTTTTTTTTTTAAATCAGTTTGTAACTTGGTTCATGTATGCATACGGGAGGGACGATGAACTGATTAGATTTTGGGGTCTCAAGGTCAAAGGTCATAGAGGTCATTATATACATAAAAATGGTTCATTCTTGTGATAACTTGGGAACCATGTGGCGGATCAGCTTCTAACTTGGCCCATGTATTCATATGGGAGGGACGATGAACTGATTAGATTTTGGGGTCTCAAGGTCAAAGGTCACGGAGGTAATTATATACATAAAAATGGTTCGTTCTCGCAATAACTTCAGAACTGTTTGACAGATCAACCTCTAACTTGGCCCATGTATGCATATGCGAGGGACGATGAACTGATTAGTTAGGTCAAAGTTCAAAGGTCATAGAGGTCATTATGTACATAAAAATGGTTCGTGATGTATGGAGTCTAGGCCTACCTATTTTAGAAATTTCAAGGGGACAGTGGTCTATTTGCTATAAAATATCTATTTCCTTGATGTATTTGATGATTGTAAGTCATCAATGGTAAGTTTTTTATTTGAAAATGAAATGAATAATAAATAAATTTTCTGTCTCCTGTTCTTTTTCAGTGAAAAGTTTTGTAATTTTGTTGGACCAATCCTTTTGAGAGTGTACATGTATGCCATACATTTCCAATCTGGTGATGGCGGGGGCATAAATTCTGACCGCGCGCGGTCGAAGATACATCTAGTTTTGATTTAAATCGGATTAAATTTTTCTTTTTTTTAATTTCATCAGAAATTATGTTCAATTAGAAAGAAATCGTAGCGTAATGATAGCATCAATCTTGATCTTATCATAAATTTTACCCCTAGCATTGTTTTTAACAGTTTACTTTGTAATTTAGCCTAGTTAAAAAAATATTACATATTATTAACCAATAACAATTTATGAAAAATTTCCTCCAGAGGCACCAAATGTGTACATATATTTCAAATATGAAATTGCCTATAGAGAATTTTTATTACATCATTATTTCCTCATACATATTACTTATCAAGGTTAATTAAAATTGGTGCTTTAAGAAAATGAAATCTGTGTTTTACATGTGAATCGAAAAGAAGCAAAAATTGTCTTCCTATTTCAAATTCAAAATTGCCTTTGTGCCTCCACTCTAAAGGAGCGGGGGACATTTTTGGACTGTGCATTCAGAGTTCCATCCTTGAGTACATCTGACTGTCTGTTTGTTATATTTTTGTTATCACATTAACTTCAGGACCACTAGATTGGATTTTAATTGAACTTCGGTCAAGTAGGTACTCTTAGGCAGCAATGATCTGAATAGACTTCAGAGTTGTCAAGTGGGCATGAACTGTGATGCAAGGATAAACTGGTTAGATTTCAGAGTTAAAGTTATGAAGAGTTTCAGAGTTCCTTGCAAAAATGTTAATTAGTATTGTTACAAATTTCAACTGAGCAATTTAACTGCATCACAGGCAATATTTATGCCTCCACACTCCCATAACAGTTTAAGTTCTTTGTAACAGGCTAAAACCTTGCATCTAAATTTGAATGTCTCTTGTGTGATCAGCAATAACGACAATGCAGTAACAAGGTAAAATCAGACATGTACAAGGCCCTTACACTGTCACTTGAACTTCAAAGTCTAATCAGCTTATTGGTATATATTTGACCCAGGTATCATTAAAAACCAATCAGCAGCTCTAAAGTTCTAGCAGTAATAAGAAATAACATATGGACGTATACAAACGCACAGTATGTATGCAAGTATACACTTGGACACCTGCATGGACAAAAACATGAAAATATGAAAACAAAGATGCCAATGGATTATAACAGTGCCCCTCCCCCACATCCAGCATACTTGAACAAATTTTTGTAATACTATCAACCCTGTTACCCAACCATAAATATGATTTATTTTCTTACATCTTTTTTGACATAATATGGAAACATTTTCTCATAGTACAACATTGTCTGTGAAAGAGATTTAAATCAGTGAGTGATAACTTATGTGAATGAACGAAAATGAGAATATGTTTTGGCCATGGACCTGTATTAGATGAATCATTAAAGTTAATTTGTAAGTAGTCTTTTCACCTTAAAGGTTAAACATTGTAAGTTTTCCTTGTAAGATTTCACATATAAAGTTAAATCTTGTTTGATAACAAAATAAAATCACATCAGAAACATTATTCTCAAAGCCTAAAGTTTTTGGAAGTGAAGTGAATTAGTGATAAACATTCGCAAAAATATCCGGGTTTATTCTCTTTTCCATTTAAGATTTGTCTGAACAGGAGGATTTTGTTGGATTTGTATGGGTACAAATGGAATTGTGAAAGCATTTATCAGCATTGTTGTGCCTTTCAATGCCTGAATGTGCAAATTTGCCATTATTTTCATTTGAAAAATCATTTTAAAAACCTTAAACATTGTATATAATACACAAGTCTATGGGGATGATTTAAATCAGTGATTTAGAAAAAAATATCGAGGTGATTTAAATCAAAGCGTTTTAATCCGCCAACCCTGAATAAATATTTCCGGTTTTGGGCATTTGGTCAAAGTGGATAAAAATTTCCAGTTTTAGGCATTGGGTCAAAGCGGATAAAAATTTCCAGTTTGGGGCATTGGGTCAAAGGGATAAAAAATTCCAGTTTTGCAACATCGTTTTACTATTGAATAATGCAAATTGTACATTTTAGTTTTATTATTGTATGTAATTCATTTTTTCATTATTTATGTAAATAATGGGTATAACTGGATTTTGTAGTAAATCATTAAATTGTTCTTTTACAGTTTATTTGTGTGAGCAATAAAAATATTTTTCTCAGTATATATCTTTTCATTTTATTTCTTGTATTTGATTGAGGTTGTGATTATAATGTGCATGATAATGACAGATGAATCAATTGAGAAGTAAGAATGAGTATTGCAATTATGATATACAGTACAAAGAGAGAGAGAGTTAGGACTTGGAATGAGATGTAAAAGAAATTTAGCAATGAATAGGCCCAAGTTTCTTAAATAAATCAATTTAGAGGCAAAATATATTAAGAGAGACATAGTTTTTGCGATGTGCTTTAGTTTAGGGCAACAGTAACAATTTACCAGTAAATGAGCATAAAATTGCTTCACTTTATCTGCATTCTTTGACATTTCCAGACCTATTTACCAAAGCTACCAAAGTTTGATTTCCTTTGAAATAATTTGTTTTATGTAGTCTAGATCTAGACTAATTGCTAGGCTTATGTTAGTTCTAGGTCTAGCTAGATCAGTGGCGGATCCAGGGGGGGGGGGGGGGAGGGGGGCACAGGGGGCACGTGCCCCCCCCCCCGGCCCCCCAAAAAAGCCTTTTTTGGGGCTTTTTTTTGGTTGTCCGGAGACACAAAAATACTGAGGACCTTTTTTTTTTTGGCTTGTCAGAGAATTTTGGACTGAAAAGGAGAGAAACTGAAACGCTGAGGACATTTTTTAAAATTTGTTTTGCTTCTCATAGAATTTTGGAGGGAAAAGGCCTTTTTTGGGGGGTGTGTGCCCCCCCCCCCCCCACCCCGTTTACTCATTCCTGGATCCGCCACTGTATATGTTACTATATTTGAACGTTATACTGAGAACCTATACGTACGTTAACTGGTACTTAGTTCTAAAAGGGTCTAGATCAAGACACGTAAACTCTATTAAGATCTAATTATAATATCATACATATAATAATATAATATCATACACATACCGGGGGGGGGGGGGGGGGGGTGTTTAAACACCCGGAACTTCCTCTTTTGGCCAAACACCCAAACACCCCCCCCCCCCCCCCCCCCTTTGGTACGCTTCGGTACACCTCCTGATTTTGTCCAGGGGGTGCACCCCCGGCCTGCATCTATCATTTAGATCAAAGATTATTAATAAGTATGTAGATCTAGCTGTAAGTTCATGAAACATACACAATAATGTAATCTTTATTTAAAACAACGACTATACCTCCTCAAACTATTCATCCGAACACATCCAGTGTATGTATGTGTATATGCATGCCACGCCGGCGCGGCTGGTGGCCAAACCTAGGCCTCCATATCGGTGGTATGTCAAGGTAAAGTATCGGCAGCTAAGTATCGTTTCTTTATTTCGGATACGAAATCAAGTGCAGTAGTTGATTTCGTAACGAAATCACCTGCAGTAGTTGATTTCGTAACGAAATCACTTTGTGAAGTTGATTTCGTAACGAAATCACTTAGTGAAGTTGATTTCGTAACGAAATCACTTTGTGAAGTTGATTTCGTAACGAAATCACTTTGTGAAGTTGATTTCGTTACGAAATCATTGATTTCGTAACACAATCAGTCATGCTACACTTGGCGCCCCATAGTACACAGGGCTCTTTTTTCAAGCAGCCGTTTAGGCTCTGAAAAATACCCTGCTTTTAAACAAAACATAATGATAAATGAAATAAATAAATAGAATAAATGAATATTAAATGCTATGACTATTCTGTCCCTCTTTGTATGGGACAAGAAAACATAATAATAAATCAAATAAATGAATAGAATTAATGAATAATAAATAAATGGGACAAGAACACGACATTAAAATGACAGTAAACTGGATCCCTTTCAGCAGGATTTCTATAAGATTTCAATTAAGATTCAGTAGAACTGTCTGTGCCTCTTAATTTCCCATCATGTCCCTTTCTAGTTTGTAAAAGCTTAGCACGTACCCACACACAGTTTTTACACAATGCCAATTAAAAGATAACAGTTTGAAATATAAAATATGCCTATTATCCAAACAAGCTGTTTTTCAAAATAAAATGCAATAAATTTTCCAAATGTAATCTCAGTTTAGCAATCACTGTAAGATGGCGCTGTTCGAATTCTACCAGTTTAATTCTACTTTAAATGGCATTTACAGGCATCACAATCTTGAGAATAAACTGCCCACAAAGTAGAACTGAATGTTATTAGAGGCGCAGTTACTTGCTTCCGACTTGGTCGCATAGAACCTGAAAAGGGGAGACGGTCGACCCCATGAATACAAGAAAATGGGAGACGGTCGACCCCATGAATACAAGAAAAGGGGAGACGATAACAAATACACCCCCTCAAAAAAAACCCCGACATCAACAAAAAAAAAAACAACAACAACAACAAACAAAACCCCATAACCAAAAAAACAAAAACAAAAAACAAGCAAGCAACAAGCAAACAAGGGACAAATTAAATCAATCAGAAAATAAAACAAAATGAGTGATATGACCTCACTTATCACCTTAATATTCAATCATGACACCTGCCCTGTATATCTTTCACTGTATTATCACCGAGTTCAATCTCAATGTTTTTTTCTTTAAATGTCCTATTTTCCATTTTATTGTAGAAATACAATTGTATTTGTTATGACGTTTGCCTGTACTATTTCCTTGCTAATTTGTTAAAGTAATTTTAATTTAGAGAAAATTAAATTGGATGAATAGGCAGTATGAATGTAAATCTACCAAAATTACATTAATGATAATACCTATATCTTTACTTCCACTAAACTAGACCTACTAAAGTTATGGAATGGGTTGATCATTATCTCTCAGAAGACATTTAAGAAATTACAATTTCAAGAAAGGGCTCTAAATAACTTACTCGAAGTTAAAGACCATTGTGTGTGTTTTTTTTTTTTCATTTTCACACTGACATAGATCTTATTTAATATTATTAAATAGCAATATAATCCTATTTGGGGAAAATTTTCTTCTGAACTTACATCACAACAAATATACAACAGGACAGATGATGAGTACACTGTGGAATTGCGCGCAGTTAGAGCGGACGGTTCGTGGTGTAATCATGAAGCGCGATTGCTCATCCAACCTTTACCACGAACCATCCGTAGTTACAGAGGACGGTTCGTAGTGAAATCGCGTAGTGCGATCTCGCAATTCATCTTTACCACGAACCGTCTTATCACTTTAAAAGTTCTAGAAGCTGCTATAACCAGGCAAGGAAATAATGATAGGTAATATACAAAAGCTGAAAACCTCTGCTAGCCGGCAATACCTTTCATTTTCAATATAGTCTGTATTATTATGCTGAAATTTTCATTCTAAAAAACCCTTTCCTTTAAAAGCGTTTTCTGCGAAAATGAGTTTCGTCTCAAATTGCGCACTAAGGACGGTTCGTAATGCGGGTGACGAAACGTAGTTCGTGACCGAAAAATAAAGTTGCTTCAAAACAGCTTTGCGTTTATCTCGCTTTTTGTAACCTGTTTTTGTAACCTGTTTCTGAAACCTTTTTCGGAAAGCACAAATTTGCGACTTTCCAAAAGGCTTTCCGAACCCCATAATCAAAACAGCTTTGCGTTTATCATCTCTAAAAAAATCACTGAAAGCCCTTTGGAAAACCTGTTTCTGCCGAAAGAAAGAGTTGATAAACGCCAAATGAGTGTATGAATGATTAGAACATTAAACGAATGGTGACTGCCTTATCCTTCATCTGATTCTCTTCAAAATTTCACTGATCTCTTTATCACATATATCTCAGCTTTTATTAAAACCAACTTAATAACAAAGTCTACTTTTCCTTCAAACCTATTGTAGATGTAGAGCAGTATGTATGATGGCTCAACTGTTCTTATATTGTGGATAATGTGTACTCGTGTATATTGTCAATGAGTGCTGAGTAATTTATTTTCTAGTGTAGGCAGCATAGGAAAAACTGTTGCCATTGGAAAGCAATAATAGTCACTTGCAAAGTTTAACACCACCTAATGGCGAGAGATTTTTGAACTGCATAGTGCACATCAGTCTCACTGCAAAAAATAATTTGGTGTCTCAATACAATATTCTGTATTCTGAAGTGAAAACAAACTCGGTTACATGAACTTTTCCGAGAAATTGCATGTAACAGCAGAAGGAGTGCACTAAAAGAAAGCCGTCAGTGAAGATAAGGAGGTTAGGAATGGTAGGTTAACGCTGGCGTCAAGTCTGTTGATAGTTTAATAAACATTCCTGACGAATATTGATAAGTTGTTGTTTCAGTTTATTTAGTCATGACCCTCCCTCTATTTGTATGCAACAATAGAGAAGTCGGTCTGTATGTTTTCATCCCAGAATCACTTTACCTCTTTTACATAGGAAAGCGTGTCTGTGGACGTATATCGACAATAAAAACTGTTTGCGAACTTTTTGTCAACCTTTTATGAACCTGATGAAACCCAAAATTTGCTACATTGGCAAGCATTCGCCGCTCATTGAGATGGTCCATTTATGAATGTACGAATCGTCACCACATCAGTGAAATATCGAGAAGGGGATATTTTAAGAGCAACTTTTGTTTTATGGTATATGAGTAAACTTTTTGTAAACAAGCTATTTAGTTTTGTTTATTTATTATTATTTTTTTCACAATTGCGTCAAACAGGTTTTAGATTTCGTTTTGAAATACAAATGTTTCAAGTGTATGTTCGTTCTATTGCAGTTTATAACAATTTAAATTTTGCTTTCGACATGATCATGAAAGCCGCGGAGGTACTCAGATGAGTTAGCAAATTTCTTGTCAATCCCCCCCCCCCCCCCCGACCTGTTTCCATCATATTGCTTTTTATGCTCTTATAAAGTAAAAGTAGTTTGCATTTATGATTGTTCTTGTGTGTGAATAATTGTGACATTATTTTTCAAAGTTAAAGGCAGACCTTTCGGTTGTGAAATTTTCCTTCATTCAAGAAATCAATCATTAGTTACAAGTTTGATTTTCAAATATGGTCACTCGTTTGTTGTTTTTTTCTTCATGTATAAAGTGTACTCCCTCAACGAATTTCATTATAACCTAATAAAATTAAATTATACGTTGCTAAGTATTTATTACATAATCAATGCATATTTTTTTTTCATTTCTCTCTCTCTCTCTCTCTGTATTATCTCTCTTATTGAAATTGCAAAGGGTTTTTTTTTTCATTTTATTTTCAAATAAAGAGACGTATATGTACTTGTATTTAAATTCATTCAAATATCTACGCTTATGCCTTATACCATAAGGGCTCCGGATTATCACAACTACGTATACCGTAAGCATTTTAAGAGCAAACATTCATGTCCGAAACAATCAACAATTACCACAAATAAAGACATACGACTTCACGCAAATGTTTACTTTATGGTTTCAAGAATCAGATTTCATTGTCAATATCCCCCTTTTAAACATGGCACATAAGTAAACATTAAGAAAACCATGTAGTGATAAAATTATCGCTAACGCCTTCGCTGATCTAAACATTGTACATGTATGAATACACTTGGGTGAACATGAATTTATCAGCTAATAGTCCAAAGTGATAATTGTATTTCCAGTTCATAAATAGATGCTTATCTTGATAATCAGTCTGGAGTAATATATGAATTAAACCTCTAGCGAGGTGTAGAATGGTCGTTAATGACCAAAATCTTAGGCTAAACAACAGATGTTGAGTACTTGCATTCATATTACCCAAAGTCACATGCAAAAAAGGTGTATCTATAGTTTGTATTAAACAACCCTCCCTCACAAAATAATGCAGAAACAATTACCCGGCTTTCAGTTGGGGAAAGGGGTTGCGTGGACCTCCAGTCTACTTACAAATCACCTTTACGCTTATTGAGCATGTTGGGAGTGTGTTTGTACTCGTAGTATTTTTGTGTAAAGAGTAAATGAGTACTTTTTAAATTCTGTTCTTTCTTTTTTCTTTTTGGATTAAGTGTAGTGGCATGTGACGCTTATTCGGAGCTAACCATTTTTTTGGGGGTCATTGATTTATAAATGAGGTTTTAATATGTAGTTTGTAAATGACACTTCTTGTTTTCTCGTCCCCCCCCCCCCTCTTTCTGTCTAGCTCCTTCTCTCTCTCTCTCTCTCATTTCCTCCTCTCTTTCCTAAAGACACGTGAAATCTCCGGCCAAATTAAGCACTTTAAACATTTAATTAACCCCCCCTCTCTGTATTTACCGTCCTTATTATCATGATTATTTTTGTGTTTGTGTATGTGGAGGGGGTCGTATTCATATTTCCCCCTTTTTCGTTCACTACACAATACACGTGATACATGATGATAGATATACGTAAATGCACTTATTAATGGAGTATGCCTCTTACAGTTATTTTAAATAGGCTAAGACTCTAATCATCATAACAGACAATTACGTGAAATAGATTAACACTATCGTAGCAAGTTTGTCAGGAAGTAGAAACCTACATACATGTATATAAAATAACCTGATTCCTCATGCAGTCATATTTAGGTTTTCAGATTCAATGTTTTAATCTTCATGTACAATAATTGATTCAATTTGAATTCTGTTGTCATTTTACATGTACATAATGCAAATAATCCCACCGGAGATCTTGCACAACTCAAAATCAAATAGACATTTTATGGATGTATAAATACACAGTATACATGTATATGAAAATAACAATATATCGGGAAAACAAACTTTAAAGCAAGTCGTCCTTAAGTTGAATACTTCATTAACAAAATCATGAACGAAAGAATTACGGGTATATACACGTTTAATGTACAAACGTTTGGTTTTGATTGTTTAATCTAGCGTAAACATAGTGCATTTCCTTACAAATTTCCAAATAAACAAGAACGTAGTTTATTGCACGTTTTGTATTCACACAATTGGATTAAAATGCATTTTATTGATCAATATCACTTAGGAATATTTTAATATTATTACATAATAATACGATAAACATGTTGCCAAATATGAACCCTGAGGTCTACAGTATACATTATACATGTAGTATATTTCAGTTTAGTTTAATGTTATCATTACATGCATTTAGCAGAAAGTTATGGAAATTAAAACACAAATATGCCAAATTTTTTTTTATCACAATGACGTTATAATGCTGGCTTTATAACGTACAGCGTCATTTAAATGTGTCCTCCGTTTAAGAAAAAAAAAATATGGCGAAGATTCGATTATGAAGTTGTTAATCAGAATAATACAAATAATATTTTTAGATAAACTTATGTTTCACATGGCTTATATACCGTATTCAAACATTTTCATATAAAAAATCCAATACACATTTTGTTATATTTCGTAAAGTACAAATTCTGATTATATCAATAAAATCTCTAGCGAGACACACACAAAAGTTGGGTCAAGATCGTGGCATAAATAAAGAGTTCATACACTGCACCATCTCCAAGGTCAAGGCCATCATGTCATTAGATCGGGGACCGTGGACGCCAGGCAGGGGTCGATAAATTTTGGATTTTGGGCCATTTTCAGTTCTTCAAAAAGCTAGTATTCATTTTTGGCGCAATTTCTGACCATGACCTTGAGGGGTCAAGGTCAAGGCCATCATGTCATTAGATTGGAGACAGTAGGCGCCAGGCAGGGGTCGAACATTTTGGATTTTGGGCCACTTTCAGTTCTTCAAAAAGCTAGTATTCATTTTTGGCGCCATTTTTGACCGTGACCTTGAGGGGTCAATGTCAAGGTCATCGTGGCATTAGTTCGGGGACCGTGGGCGCCAGGCATACGTTAAAAAAAAAATCCGATTTTAGGCCTTTTTGAATATCAAATGAATATCAAATGAATATCAAATGAATATCAAATGAATATCGAATTACGAATAAGGAACATCAAAACAACTTCACAGACCTTTATAATTCTTGTTATCTATGGTATTGAGAATTTATCAGAAAATTTACTATACGACACTTTCATACGACACTTCAATCGGGAAAAATGAGCCACAGATGACAAAGTTCTGTTGGTGTAAATTGATGCTTGCATTTCCATGATTATTTTATTAAAGGCTCCCAGATCATCCCCATTCTGTTACCAGAAATACTCGTTGCTCTGTTGTTAACTGCATGATAACGTACCTTACTATTAATCACCTTTTATCATTTTGCACTCACCACTTCATTCTGTTGACGATCAGCCATGTATGAAGTCTTTTTTTTTATTGCTAGGACAGGCAGCAAGTGCAAACAAATTCGTTTAACAAAGCATGGAAATGCAAGTATCAATTTACACCAACAGAGCTTTGTCATCACTGGCTCATTTTTCCCGATTGAGGTGTCATATTAAAGGGCAGAAAATGAACTTTCTAGAAATATGATTATCTCTTTGAAACTCAGATATCGGTGGCCAAACTACTTTTTGGTAGCCCTCCTTCATATTGTCTTTATTCACTCATGCGTGAAGTATGTATGAGTGGCATTAAATGAAAGAAGAGGTTCGAAGCTTTACAAATACGTGTAATTTATTAATCATAATTGTGATTAAGATATGATTAAACATCGATAAATCTCGGTTTCGTTTTTTCTGGAACGCACTATATAAATATACACACACACACACATACATAGCTGTGTCTGGACATGAAGTGAGAGTTTGTTACCCCCTTATTGTCGCTTTCAATATGATTTATATGTAGAAATCCAGACTATTCTTTTTTCATTGAAGTTAGCACGATGTAAACATGAGGGGTTAGTCAGATGGCATACATTTATCTGTATATATGAGAGCTTGGTATCATTACATACACTCTCAGTTGATGTGTTGTAATGATAATAATAATAATAATGATAATAATAACAATAATTTTTGTACTTATCTAGCCTGAAAAAGGCACCCTAGGCGCAAAATGAATGAAAAACATAAGAAATGTTACTAATCAATGCAAACTATGATTAAAAATGGACAAAAATCATGAAAACAGACATAACATTATCAAAGGAACAGTACAATATTAATAAATAATAACGACTTATTAATTTCCTTTTCATGCGTTATATAATTCATCTTTATTTCAGTAAAAGAAAATCAAAGAAGTTACATTGATATAGACAGGTCCTCTGCCAGAAGAAGAGGAACATTTTCTCAACTGGCAAGAGGCAGGGTCACGAACGTATTAACGAGAACAGAAACGACAATAAAGTAATTAATGATAACGATAACTATATTTAAGGCGATAACGTATAGGCCTACAGTGTATCAATATTATATATATATAAGATTAATGAGTAATCAATCTTTATAATTTGAGACAATTTAAAGAAAAATTATAGAATCTTATCATCAGTGATTTATGAACAATAAAAAAATATATAATCTCTTACAAGATATCAAACAAGTCAGGTGTCAAAATGTACTGAATAGTTAATTCATTGAACATAGAAGGAAATTATATTGTTTATTTCTCCTTATTCCAAAAACTAATTGGTTTGGAGTTTAAGGATATTATTATAGATAAGACCACGGCTAGGGGCACTGCCATTGAATAATTCAGGGCAGTTATTGATTAATTGACAAGAGAGACAACATCGAACTTCAGATAACTTAATTTGATGTCATAATTTTAAGCCTATTATAGTGATTTCTCGACTTGGCCGTCATAAATTCACATTTTGCAATAAACTGGGAGCAGAGCTTGAGAAAATATGTTGCTAACTTGCTGGAACAGTAAGCATTTTTGGATTGATCCAGGTCGGTTCATCTTTTGAGGTAAACAGAGAGTAGCTTGACATTACACTCAGTTTGCTTACTTTCTCCAATACTGTTTTCATGCTTCTAACCTGTTTCATTATTCTTCAGTAGGGATTTGAGTCTGCCCTTATTTTCTTTCGAGACATATCCCCTTGGACCTATTTCCACGCAAAGGAGATTGCATGAGTAATTCTGCATGGTATCTGATATCATTGGGCAAAGATGCATAACCATTACATTTGCCCGTGTGCCGACATCTATGTTCGGTTCGAACGGCACCGTCAGCTCTTCTATTACAACTTCTTTCTCTTTTTGTTGAACAGAGAACTAGATCAGGCCGTATTGGGGTTTGGGAGTACATTTTGTGGAATTGTGGGTTGGTTTGGTCTATCAGGATGGTCGGCTTGCAGAGTGTAATCTTTTATTAGAGATTTTTGTAGAAACTGGTACATGAAGTTCAAGATACTGTCGTGCTCCATGTATATCTGCCCTGCTCTAACATAACTTTACACCGGTTTAGGACATGGAGTAAGGTCTGTTTGTTACCGCCTGCTAGCAATTCGCGGATAATTTTTTTTCTCCCATCTTTAAGTTCGAGAAGGTAGGAAGACAGTCAATAGACTCCCGTACAGCGAAACTTAGAAATTTAGTTGGGAGGTCATACATTACACTTTTTCATGTGAGGTTCTCTTCCTCGAGCCTCATAAGCTCTAAGAAGTGACCTTGCTGTAACAAAGATTAATTTTTTTATTTCCTTAATAACTGAAGCGATGTTTGACTTTATTTTTGGCCATTTCCTATCCGGTGTGGCATTAATTGCAACACTGACTACATCCCTTGCTTCTACATTCACATATGATTTCCTAGCATACGTTTCTTCTCTAAATATACAAGCATTCATTGCAGCTTGCACTCTGTCGTCTGCTCGAATTTGAAAGTGCGAATTGGTCTGCGCATGACACTCACTATAGACTTGAGAAATAGACAGGATGTTTAAACCTTGCTGACTGTGGATAATAGCAAGCGTTGCCCCATTTTGAGGCATATTGAGCCATTTCTGTAAAGGATAACACCCGAGTAACTGTCCGTTCGTGTGTGAGAATGGGCTGAGGGCGTAGCCCGAAGCCCATTCTCACCCACGAACGGACAGTTACGAGTTGTGTTATATGATTTAACACCCAGCTCTGACGTCTGCCTATTGTACTTTCACGACATTATTTTCCACGATTGGAGTGATAACATGTGTTTATTAGTGACCACATACTGTATTGTTGGAAAGTCAAGCGTAACAGTGTTATGAACCACGACAAAAAAATGATCACATTCCAAACACAGTACATTTGAATTTAATCACTGCTGCATTATACACTTGACCAGCGATTAACAATAACACGCCATTCGTACAAAATAGTTAAATAATACCAATAAATCAAATGTGAATGGGTTGCATGTATCACGGATCAACTGTTTCATCATTCATTCTCTCATTGGTCAGCGATCAGTTACGTTGTCAAAATTTGAATCAAGATGTTCAGCAGCGACAGTGAAAGCGAACTGTTCCAAACGCAAAATACATTCAGGGACTCTGAAATCGATGTTAGTTCAGATGCTATCGTTGAAGATATCTTAAATATGGAGGAGTCAAAGCCATCAACATCAGGTTCCTTTCAACATATACAACATGACGCTGAAATGAGACATAGGTATGTGTTACTTTCATTTATTTTTTTATTATGTTCCATTTGATCCTGTAAACAGACCCCGAAACCGCTAGACAAGAATATATAATGAATGAAGGAATAAATAAGAAAATGTATTTACAAATCCATCTAAATAAAATTATTTTGATTAGGCCTATGTTATACATCCTTCTTACAGATTCAAGTATGAGCCGATAGTGTCTGATATTTCCGACGATGAGTTGATTGCTGCCAGTATTGCTGTAGAACAGATAGAAAGGGAGAAAGCAACAAACAAACATGATCTGTCAAGTTATTGTGTTTCTTTTATTATTTCCATTGTGCATACATTAGTTGTTGCTATATCAGGCAAGCTTTGCCCAGACCTCGGGCAAGCCATAAAATCTGAATACATTTGTGAAATGGTCTATTGGGTCGATAACCAAGATAAGATTAAAGTTTCAACTAACTTGAATTACGATTTGTCAGCCATCTATGATTATAATAGTGATAAAATTGTAGTATTAATTTTTTCAGCTATATGTACTCTCCTTTTCATGCCCAACATTGTTTTCTACGAATGGAGCGATGATATTCATAACACGCCATTCGTACTACTCAGTATAACAATTGTTGCGAATGGCGTGTTATAGCATCACTCCATTTGCGGAAAACAATGAATGTACTCTCCTTTTTATGCACTACATTGTTTTGTACGAATGGAGCGCTGATAATCATAACAAGCCGTTCGTACTCTTCGCTACAATTGTTGCGAAAGGCGTGTTATTACCGATATCACTCCATTCGTTGAAAATAATGTCGTGAAAGTACAATAGACAGACGTCAGAGCTGGGTGTTAATAATGAATCTGGAGCAACAACTGTCTAGACTCGATCTCTGCGTCTTTGTGAGGTCATGCACAGAGAGCAAAAACTTAACTGCATGTAGATAGTATTTCGTGTAAATCTTGAACTTGTACGGGAGGAATTAATGAAGAATCTTTGTTGGTTAGCATGGTTTCCGTTCTCGCTTTAATCTTAGTCATGCAACCATGTGACGTAGTCCATGCACCAATACACTTTTTCTGACGCATTCTTCACCATCGTTAACGGTCCACCATCAATCTACCTCTTTTACTGAACCACCACTTATTGATAGAGTTTTTCATTTAGGTAGTTTTAATTGATTGATTGATTTGCTTTGATTTATTTCTGCATTTTTCCAAATATACAAAGCATAATTGATATACAATAAGTGAACGGAACATAGTAACACAATACATGATAATATAATCATCAATACAAAGAATATATACTTTGACATAACAAATTATAGAACGCAAAGTAAAGGAAAACAAAGGTTTGATGAAGAAAAAATGCAGGAGGTTTCCATCATAAGCATATAGCTTGACTGGGATGGGAGCCTCGAGAAGATTTTATACGATTTTTGGACATTGTAACGGTTTAAATAAGCACAGAAAAAAAAGGAAAAGAAAAGAAAAGAAAAGAAAAGAAAAAAAATACATCTGCAGTTTCGGGCGTATGGAAGTAAAAGTAAAAGTGTGTGCACGTGAGTGCATAAGTGTAGAGATGTGTGCATGTGCATCTTGGTTGATCGATTGTTTTATTGTTTTATTATGTAGGGTGTGTATTGAAAAAGTAGTTCAACCCTTTTTTTTTTAATGAATGTATCAATATCAAACTAGAACCCTAAATAATTGTTATAATATAAAGAACGAAAAAAAAAGTTGGGTTGACCAAGAGTTAATTCTTTTTTCCAGTGGCATTTTTGTTAAGTTAGATTAGATTAGATAGGTGTACTTTAATATTTAAATAATAAATATTTTTAATCGATGTTTTAAAAGAGTAACTTGAGGAACATTGCTTTAGCCATTGTGGTAGGGCGCTCCAGACATCCGGACCATGGTGCCTGATTGACTTTGTGCTAAAATAATTCTGGGATTTTCTAAATGATAATCTACGGAGTAACGAGTAGGATATGCATGTATATTTGAATTCAAGTTGAATATGTTACAAAATAACGAAGGGAGTTGCTTAAATGTGAATATGTACATAAACATTCCTGTTTGAAAAGCATGTATATCCTGTATCCATAATGTTTTTAGACGCTTAAATAAAGGATCAGTGTGAGAAAAATAAGAATCAGTTACAATGCGTAATGCCTTGAAGTAGTAATAAGTAGTTGAAGTAGTAATATCGAATTTAATTTAGTAAAACAGCAATTACCCAAACAATGTTGCAAATACATTATGTGAGAATTAAGAAATTATATAATATCATTAGGGACCTTTCAGTTATTAAGTTTTGTAGTTTGTAAAGAATTCCAATGTGTCTGGATATTGATGTATGAATGTTACGTGTGTGTTCTGCCCGGGTTAAATTTGAGTCAATTGTAACTCCTAAAAATGTTGTAGAGTGCTTTTCTACCAGAGGCAATCCATCAATTAGTATATTACAATCTACATTCTGTGCGTTTGCCTGTCTAAACTGAATAAAATTAGTTTTATCAATATTGAGAACCAATTTATTACATTTAAACCATAAAGATATGCTTTTTAACTCAAAATTAAACCTATTTATAAGTACATTTGAATCATGGTGAGAATAAAGTATACTTGTGTCCTCAGCAAACATAACGAAATTCAAGGATAAAGAAGAATTAATTATATCGTTTACATAAATAATAATAATGGACCCAATATTGATCCCTGTGGTACGCCACATTTTATATATTGTCTTTGGGAATTATAAGATTGTAAATTAACATATTGTTGTCGGTTATGTAGATAATCTTTGAACCAAGATAAAGCTTGTCCTCTTACACCATGATTATTTAGTTAATATTCCATGATTAATTGTGTCAAATGCTTTCGATAAATCCATGAATATGCCTATAGTATGTTCCTTTTTTGCAAATGATTCTATAATTTTGTCACACATGTGTAAAATCAGTAGTGTAATCAGTAGAGTGTCCTGGTCTAAAACCAAATTGATTAGGGATCAATAAATTATTTATATTCATAAAATTATATAATCGTTTATAAATTATTTTTTCTAGGATTTTAGAGATACTGGGTAACAGAGATATTGGCCTATAATTACTCATTCATGATGAATCATCCTTTTAAACACAGGGATTACTTTTGCTACTGTGAGAGAGTTAGGGCATTTACCGTTTAATAGTGATAAATTAAAAATAATGAGTTAAAGGGGTAGCAACGTAGTTAATAATAATGTTTCAATAAATAAACACCTATACCATCATGTCCCGTAGATTTACTCGACCTAAGTTGTCCAACAATATTTAATATTTCCTGATTATAAGTTGGATTAAGAAATAAAGAATTCTCACAAGGGGGGGGGGGGGGGATAAAAACGTTATATTAGAGGCTAAGTTCTGACCTATATTAATAAAATAATTATGAAACGCATCCGATATTTTACCAAGATCGCTAATTTGTTCGCCATCAATATTAAAACTATCACTAAGACCTACCTTTTTCTTACCCATGATATTGTTTATAGTTTTCCATACCGAATTAATGTTATTTTTATTTTCTCTTCTAATATAAAATAATGTAAAATTCATCGACTATGTAATTCTGGATATTTCATTAGCTTCTAATGTTTAGTTTTGTGATTTGTTACAAGAATAACTATTATTACTTTGTTGTTGCTTTTATAATTATTACTATTGTTGTTGTTTTAATTATTATTTTTCTTTTTGATATTATTATTATGATTAATATGATTATTATAATTATTATCATTATTATTATTATTATTTATATTACTGGCATTTTTAATACAATTATATTAATAGCATAATTTAGCGTTCCTGTTTTTGTTTTCTTATGGTTAGAATTTTTAATTCGGAGTGTAATGCTACGTTAACAAATAGGCCAGTTGCTGCGAATTTCCGCGAGCTCCAACTCGCTGCAACTCGGGAATAAATAGCACATTTTCGAGTTTGCAACGAGTCTATTTGCGTTTATGCTTACTACTGAAGGCAGAATGAGCGTTTTGAAACGCTCATCGTAAACGCAGTTCCACGGGGTACTGTTTATGTTTCCCTTCTCCAGGCGAATTTGGGCTATGCAGCTGTGCATGCTACGTTGACCCCGGGAGGGCAGGTCAAGTTGGGGCGCGCGCTTTTTGGAAACTGTGTGTATACTGTGATATTTTCGTGTCGCGATCTCGCACTCGACTATCGCCTTTCTCGGTCTCGATTTACGGTTATTCTTTCAGCTATTTACGTCAATTTTTTTGGTTATTACGTCCATGGACTTCCTACCATGGTGGGGAAAAGTGAGAGCCGACCAACACTGTCACAAGTAATTATAACGGACAGTCTCGCACATCTCCCAACTCAACATTCCGTTGAAATAGATTTGCCACAAAATATCGGTTCGATATAAATCTACCTTTTTCCTTAAATTTTGTCCCCGCACATTTGCCCGGTTCTCATTGGAAACCCTGCAGCCACAAGCTGGTCTGCCAATTTCTAGTAGGCTATATGCATGAGTTTGTTCCTCGTCAACCCATTCAAGTCATCTTGTATTTCGGGCTCGGACCAAGCGAAGAGAAGGGCCCTCACTTCCTCTTCACTCTAGTTCGAGCCCTTGACACTCATTTTCCCTGTTTATCCCTGTGTGAAAGCAGATAGTGGTGAGTGCGCCTTACAGCTGACTCCCACTGCTCTCCTCAACTATCACTCTTCTTTTCAGTTTCAGCTGGAATTTTGATTTAAGTTTACTACCAGTCTGATTGTACTGGCTTACTGACACCACAGGACAACTTTGGAGTCAAAACTCGTCTTGTTGATGTAGTATTTTGGAAATTAACTTTTCCTGTTTTGGGCTATATCAGCCACAGTACTGCATGGTCTTGGAGCCATAACTCCACTAAAGTCCATTGTGATTCACCCAAGTGTGCTTTGATCACAATGAAGCATTTTACCATGAGCCTCCTCCTTTCACTGGTTCTTTTGTGTTTGTCCAACACCCTGAATGAGGACTTTGCTTCTTCATCTATTCATGCTTGGACAGTGAATAGATGCCATGACCACCACTGTCATCACTACGCAGGGAAGAGGATTTTATACTATAGCAACTCAACCAGCATATTTCGCACCGAGTTGGCAAAAGCTGGTGATGTACATCCAAATCCTGGCCCTGGTGAAAACGCTGAGGATCATGAGGTTTCTTCAACATCTTCTGCACAGTGTGTAACACAAAGTATCAACCGAAGAGTGTCGTATGGCAGACTTGAACTCTTGGACCTACGCTGCATTCGACGAATCGACCCAGGCACTTGGAAGACAATCAAGACACTTGGGATCTCGAGGAGACGCCTTAGCCACAGAGGCTGCAAAGGAAGCAGACGCAGACTAAGGCATGCTGAAACGATCAACAAGGCTTCCCAAGATCCTCTGGTCCCACCTCTGGGCTCCGGACAATGTCACATGGTTCTCTGGAATGCTAGATCGCTGAATAACAAGATGCATATGGTGTCAGACATGGTAATCTCACAACATGTGGATGTCTTAGCACTCACTGAAACATGGCTCACAGGAGATGCTCGTGATGGCCGGGTCTTGTCCGATTTCTCCAACGACCTCCCATCTCACCATTTTATTCATTCACCGAGAATGAAGAGATCAGGTGTTGGTATATGCCTTCATCAACGCTTTACTATTCCTGGAAAAGACGTTGGAAGTCTTGAATCTTTTGAATATCTCAACGTTCTCATCACGGCCGAACGTCAAAAGCCTCTTCGCCTGGTGGTAGTCTACAGACCACAGAGAACTATTGACCGACGGTCAACATCTTCCATCTTTCTGGTTGAATTTGCTACCTTTCTTGAAGGATTGGCATCTGAATCCAACTATCTTGTGATCTGTGGTGACTTTAATTTCCATGTGAACGATGATAAAGATCGAGATGCACTTCTGTTTCTCGACTTGATTTCATCAGCTAATTTGATACAGCATGTTGACTTTCCTACCCATCAAAGGGGCCATACTTTGGACTTAATTCTTACCAGAGCGTCTGACGATGTGATTTCTAATGTTCATTCGTCACATTTGCTTCCTTCTGACCACTCATCCGTCAGCTGCCACCTTAACATCAAGAAGGCAGATCCAATGAAGGTTGACATTAGTTTTCGCAAACTGAAGGATATTGACATCCAAGTTTTCGATGAGGATATTCTCGAGTCTGAACTTTATAAGTCACCTGCCTCTGATCTTGACCAGCGGGTCCTTCAATATAACAGGGTACTCCAAGCTCTTCTGGATAAGCATGCCCCTTTGATTACTAGATGTGTAACTGCCAGGCCGCACTCACCATGGTTTACTGATGATCTTCGCAAGAGTAAGCAGATGGTAAGACAGTTGGAGAGAAGATACCGTCACTCCAGAACCGAAATTGACCGTCAGATCCTGAAGGATGAATGTCATATCTACAGCTACCAACTCGCCAAGGCTAAAAGAGAGTATTACACTGAACAGCTTGATGACTGTGATACTCATCAACTCTTTCAAAGAGTCAATCATTTGACTTCTATCTCTGCAAGGAGGGTCCTCCCACTTGATGACGACCCTCATGAATCTCTTCCTGATCGTTTTTCCAATTTCTTCAGCAATAAGATTGATGCTCACATCAGTTTTTGAAGCACTCGGCAACGTTTTAATACTTTCTCTCCTGTATCGCAGGGCCAAGTTCAGAGAGTTATCAAAGAGTCTCGATCAACTTCCTGTCGACTCGATCCAATCCCTACTTGGCTACTTAAGAACTGCATCAATGAGTTAACTCCTGTTATTACATCCATTGTCAATGCTTCCCTCATTGATGGCCATTTCCCTGATTCTCTCAAGAATGCTCATGTAACTCCACTCTTGAAGTCACCGAAGCTGAGTCCTGATGACCTAAAGAGCTATAGACCGGTCTCTAATCTTCAGTTCCTTGGAAAGATTGTAGAGAGACTTGTGTTAAAACAAATTCAGGAATACTTATCTGAGCACAATCTATATTCTGAGATGCAGTCAGGATACCGACCCCATCATAGTTGCGAAACTGCCCTGTTAAAAGTCTCAAACGATATTCTTCTCTCTCTGGACAAAGGCGATGAAGCGATTCTGTTGCTGTTGGATTATTCTGCGGCCTTTGACACCGTGAGCCATGATGCTCTTCTGAGCCGTTTGCATGATAGATTTGGACTTAAAGACTCTGCCCTGGAGTGGTTTCGTTCCTATCTCACTAACAGAACCCAGTCTGTTGTTGTTAGTGATTATGAGTCACGGGTCAGCTCTTCTAGCTTCGGAGTACCTCAAGGGTCTGTGATCGGCCCGTTAGCATTTACACTCTTCTCATCTCCTCATTAGAGGATGTCATCAAACACCATGACATAAAGTGTATGACTTATGCTGATGACACTCAAATTTACCTTGTATTGAGAAAAGAAGACCAATCTCCTGCTCTACAAAGACTCAGTGCATGTTTCTTAGATATTAAGAGTTGGTCAATACAGAATGGTTTAAAGTTGAATGAAAGTAAAACAGAATGTCTACACTTTGTAAGCAGACACAGGACTAGTAGTTCGATTAGTGCTATTTCTTTGGACGATACTCCTGTACAATGTTCTATAGGTGCTAGAAACCTGGGTGTCATATTTGACATTAATCTATCTTTGAAGACTCACGTGAATAATGTTTGCAGATCAGCCTCGTATGCTCTGCATAAAATTGGCAGCATCCGGCAATTTCTTACAAAAGAGACGACCCAGAGACTCGTTCAGGCACTTGTTATGTCTCGCATTGACTTTTGCAACAGTCTTCTGTATGGTCTTCCGGATGCACAAATCAACAAACTGCAGAGAGTACAAAATTCAGCTGCTAGGCTTATCGCTAAGCGTCGTTCACGTGAGTCCGTTACCCCACTGCTGAGGGAGCTCCATATGCTAAGAGTCCGGGAACGAATAAACTTTAAGATCCTCTTGCTTACCTTCAAATGTTTGAGAAACTCGGCTCCGGCCTATCTTCAACAGTTAATAACAGAATACTCGCCTTCTCGCAATTTGCGCTCAAGCAAGAAATCACTCTTAAAAGTTCCTCCCACCAATACCCAGTCTTACGGTTCTCGATCTTTTCATTCAGCATCCCCTCAGCTCTGGAACAATCTACCTCAATGCATAAAACAAGCAGACTCAACTGAAAGATTCAAATCCATGTTAAAAACTTATCTGTTCATCAAATAGTTGTATGCCTAATTAGCATATCCAGCTCTCTCAACCTTTTACTAATATATTTTGTACGTCTGAAACTGTTCCTTTCTTTCTCCTCTTTCCTTTTCTTAAGCGCTTAGAGACATTTTTATGTGATAAGCGCTATATAAATATTGTAAATTATTATTATTATTATTATTTCAACACAATGATATAAATATGGAAAAAAGTACTAGCATTATTAAAAAAAACCCTGTGAGATCTTGCTCGGATGATGTCTATATGTGCATGCCTTAAGCTTGAGAAAAAAACACCAAAAAAAAAACAAGCATTGCATAATACTGTGCGCCGTTACCGGCGCGCGGATTTTCACGTGAACCAGAAATATGTTTATTATGACGTCATTTAAACGCGTTTACAAATGATCGTGCGTTAATGCTTCCCCAGAAACCGTCTTTCTGGAGAAACGGCGATCGTAAACGCACCTTTTTGTGCGTTTACGATCGGCCTTCACGATCGGCGATTATACAAAATTGAGAAAGGACGCAACCGTCTTTTGAACTAAACGCGTAACAAAAGCCTCATTCTGGCCTGAAAAAGGTGAGCATAAACGCACTCTAATAAGTCGAATTAAATAGAGCACAGTACGAGTAACAACGAACAAACAACGAGTAATGCCGGGTATTGCTCGAGTGATTCCGCTCGTGACTCGAGTTTAACAGAGTGCATTACGAGTGAGATCGAGTTAATACGAGTTGTCACGATCTTCATAAGAGTAATTCTGACCTTGATACGAATAAAAAAAGCGGGAGTTCTTGAGCCATTTTCTTTTTTCCAAGATGGGTGACCAAATGGATATTGAATTCTAAGAAGACAAATGAAGAGTTTCACTAACATGAATAAAAAGAACCGCCAAATTCACTTTTAACGACTTCCAGTTAATCATCAGTATTTAGCCTACCACTTGTAATTTTCCAAAACAAATCACTTTGTTGGACATTATGGTGAGGCTTTTGCCTGCTGTCAATTGTAGCATACTTGGAGGAATAAAACCTCGCAGTTTTAATGTTGTGACTTTGAATTTTATTTTATAATCTTACTTTCTTTTTCATTATTGCTCCTTTTTTATTAAAGATGCGCCGATCGTATTTTTCTTTTTTTTTGTTTACAATCAACCGTTATAACTACGGTTCATTGAAAACAGGGCCTTGAGTGAAGCATTATTTCCATTAGTGATAAATCTACCGGGACTACAACAGTCCTTTCAAAATGTATTCTAGAATTAGATATATCTATACTGTGTTTATTTATTTCATACGCAGTTACGCACTGATTTTTATATATTTTTTTTCTGAGCAGATCTCAGTTTTTAAGAAAGCACACAAGCTTGAATTAAACAATTATCGACCAATATCTTTATTACCCTCAATATCTAAAATTCTTGAAAATACAAGAGTGGCCAAATTTTTAAACAACTGTGAGGTATTTTTAAAATACCCGTTTGGTTTTAGAGAAAAACATTCTAAAATCCATTTTACATTTTATCCATAAGGTTTCAACTGGCATTGAAAGTCATGAACACACTATTGGACCTTTTCTGGACTTTTTAAAGGCTTTCGATATGGTTGACCATAATATTTTGCTGTATAGGTTATGTCATTATGGTATATAAAGAGGTAAAGCACTTGACCGGTTCAGAAGATATCTTCACAATAGGAAACAATATGTAGTTATCAATGGATTTGAATCAGTAACTAAAGAACTCCAATGTCGGGAACCTCAGGGATCTCTCCTCGCCCCTTTGTTGTTTATAATTGACTTTCATAATGCTTTCAGTGTGTTATCTTTAATATTATTTGCTGATGATCCGAATGTAGGCCTATTTCTTTCTAACAAAGATCCCAAGTTACTTCTGGAATGAACTAATAAGGAGCTCAGTATTGTGCATGATAACTGGGTATGTGCCAATAGACTATCTCTCAATTTGGAGAAAACTCGTTGTATGTTATTTAGTAATTCAATCGCATCTCTCGATGGTAATGTATTACTTAAAAACACCACAATAAAAATGGTCGAAGAGTTAAAGTTTCTTTGTTTACTTATTGATAATAAGTTATCTTGGAAACCACAGACTGTTTATCTAAAAAAATTACTCCCTAGAAATGTTTGCATTATAAACAAATTAAAATCTTTGTTTCTCTCACATGTAGTACTTTTGTTGTATTCCACCTTGGTTTTACCCTACATAAATTATGGTATTCTTGCTTTGGGCAACTCTACTAAGTCTTAATTGGATAGACTCTCAGTTATACAAAACCGGGTGATGAGAATAATTTTGAAAAAGCTTAGACTAGCTCCGTCTAAAATATTATTCTTTGAAAATAAAGTGTTGAGATTCAACGATTTGTTTTATTACCAGTTAGGCAGTTTAATGTATCAAGCACGAATTCATGAATTGCCTCAGGTATTAAAATCAATGTTCAAAACGAATGATGGCATACATAGGCATTCTACACGACACTCCTCTTTCTTTCATTTACCGCTTCTTCGTACTCACCTTGCCCAGAAAACATTAATTTACACAGGGCCCTTTTATTGGAATCATCTTGATTCAAAATCTAAAGCAAGCTTCCTCTCTTAAATCTTTTAGAGGAAATCTTAAACATCGAATTAGCTCTTACAGTATAAGTCCATAACGATTGTATTTGCTGTTTCTGCCTGTGTCTAAACATAACAAAAACAAAAGCCTTATTTCAAGACATCTTTTTAATTATACTGACAAATATTATGTGTATCTGGATTTTCTACTACTAAAACCCAATGGGCTGACATTAACAGCTAGTATACATTGTATGCTTTTTTATGTTGATGTTGAGTGATGTTTATGTTTGTTTATTTCCCTTTTCTCACATATATTGTCTCGTCTCTTTACTGCCATATCTGTATAATTACATACATGTATTTTGTAATTTCTCTTTTATTGGGGAACCTATTTTTTAAGCTGTGCTTTTCCTTAGGTTATCCCATGATATTAACTAATGTAATTTTCACTTTTGATTATATTGAAATTGTTATTGATTATGATATCTGTATTCGATAGTTGAACGATGTATACTTCCAACTGTAATGTTCATGGCAGATTTCGGCAGTATCATGAAGAAAAAAAATAATTCATTCATTCATTCATACGTCAAGGTTTAGTCTCTAATAATGCAGTTGATATAATCGCAAAGTTAATACTTGCATATATTATGCAGTGCATATTGTCAAGGGCGTCATAAGACGACACATTTTCTCAGAGGATGCAGACGTCGTGATGCACGTTCGTTCGCACGTGTCTCGCCAAGTCGGTTTAAATCTCCCAGAATATTTTTCAGCTCAGACAAACTGCCACCAGTCTGGTCCTTCCAGATGCCAAGACATTTCCGCGTCGCTCTCTGACAGTCGTTGTTGAACTCTGTGAGGATGTTGCTGGCTTGGTTGAATCCCAAACCAAGCTTGTTGCAAAGCCCAATGTACTTATTTACCGGGAAGTCTACAGAGAGTTTATCTAGCCAATCATCTGCCACTGGGTCTGCATGGCTTTTTACAATAAAGAAAATGCATATTAAACTGCATTACTTGGGAAAAGATGTTAAATACAATACAAAATGTGTTCAAATCTGTTTCGCTATTAAGCTAGGAAATGTGCTCTTAGACTACAAAGGAAAATTGCTGACATATACCCGAATCTCCCCCTTTGTTAGATTCTCCATTGTTAAATTATAATTGTGTTCAAAGACAAAACGACAAAATTATCTTTAAAGATTAATGAACATGCTTAATTGTTTCAAACGAATACGCTTTCTCAGACGGTACTTTTCAAAGTTAGTCTTGACAGAAGTCGTTTTTTCTACTGCTAGAATTTTAACACTTCATTGTTTTATAACCCGCCAAACGGAAAAGTTTGGAAGATTAACACAATTCTGAAGTTAATTGAGTTTCAAAATACGAACCGAAATTCAGACATCTATTCATCGTGTATATTAATTGAATTCGTTCAGTCATGTAAACTGTGTATTGTGTTTTGTGATATGTTTTAAAAATAATACCTCGTCAGGGGATTTAAAATAAAAAAGCCGCCAAAATTCTTAAATTACCATGAGCCTACTTATGGTGGCTAACTAGTAATGGCTACAGTCCACGAGACCGACGGACGACAGGACCAACCGCCCACTAGAGTGACAGTCCACAAGCTTTCTGTCACACTTATGTACAATACAATACAATACAATAAGCATTTAGTACGCCCTTCCCATAAGGCTCGGAGCGTTTACAAAATATTTAAATTATAGAACACATTATATTTTTTTTATATAAACACAAATCAGAAAACTCTTCAATCGTCCATGTGGGAACTACCAGGTGGTTTTATGGAGACAAAATGTAATGAATGTACCTGTTACAAAGTTTGATAGCGGATTTAAAATAAATATGATTTTACAGCTTTTTTAAAGGTCATTATGGATGCTGACTGTCTAATGGTCAAGGGGAGATTATTCCATAGCCTCGATGCAGTAACTGTGAAAGTCCTATCACCTGACAAATTTCGGGTCATTGGGTAGCTGAGCTGAAGGTTATGATTTGAGGATCTGAGATTTCTACTAGGTGTATATACAGTTAAGCATTCAGATATGTACCCTGGAGCCTGGTTATTGATAGATTTATAAACATAAAGAACTAATTTGAAGATGATACGTTTTTGAATGGGCAGCCAGTGAAGGGAACGAAGTAAAGGTTGGGAAGAATGACTTCTGCCAACCTCAAAAACAAGACGTGCAGTCCAATTCTGCAGACGCTGTAGACGGTTTACATGAGATTTTGGTATAGAGGAAAGAAGCCCATTACAATAGTCTAGTCTGGAAAGAATAAGTGACCTTACAGCATGATGACAAGTAGTTTGATCAATAAATTTACGAATCCTAGATATGTTCCTCAAATGAAAAATCACACTGCGGCAAACATTGTTAATGTGTGTTGACATAGTCATGTTAACATAAAAAAGGCACCCAGATTCCTTATTGAATCCGATGGATGTATAGAAACTTCACCAACTGACAGTGTTAAATCTGGCAAATTTTTGTAATTGTATGGTGATGCAGCAATGAAAAATTCAGTTTTACTATCATTGAGTTTTAACTTATTTGCTGTCAGCCAGTTCCTTATATCTGATATACAAGATTGTAGTGAAAATGGCCTTATCCAGTTCCCCAGGAATTTTAGGATCAAATGCTACATAGAACTGAATGTCATCAGCATAAACATGAAACATTATGGTACCGGGCGATGTCGTCAACTGGGAGAATATAAACTGTGAAACCAGTGGGACCTACAACTGAGCCCTGGGGTAAACCAAACCTAGAAATGGTTGGATCTGAAAGTTCCCCATCTATGTCGACTTGTGCTGACCAGCCATCAAGATAAGACTGAAACCAATTCAACGCAGTTATGTATTTTGTTATGTTGGCATATTTTCCCTTTGCGCATCCAAAACATCTTAGAATTCTAATGTATCGGGCAGCATTGAAACAAAAACAAAAACAAAACAAAACAAATAGACAAATTAACTACGCATGCCAACAATAAGTAACATAATAAAGAATATACAGTAACGTGAAATGGTCAACATTCCCTTTTCTCTTTCCCCCTTTTTGTTAGGGGGGGGGGGGGTGTACAATGGAGCATCAATTTAGGCTGTTATCTGTTAATTGCAGTAAGATAATTTATATTACATTTAACAAAAATGTACAGCCGAGGCCAGAAATATCGGTCTGGTGAATCCTCATTAAAGTTGACAAAGCCCCGCGAGACTGACACGGCGGTCTCGATAGTTGTCTTTCTCACGGTCTGTTCGGTTTTCGAAAGGCGGAGAGAAAAGTACAAGTAATCACAAGCGTATTCCTTCTTTTAAAGGCTATGATTGCACATATTAATGTCCCTGTCACACATCACTGGATCGGCCCAACGTACAAGAAACGGATGGTATTTTGTTTATCCGTTGTTCAAATCGTCAATCAGGTAAACAAAGTGTACATTTCCATTTTGTTGCAGGAGCGTACATGCACGGTCCAGGGGCGGAATAAAACGCACAAACAACGAACCTGGAGCGATTGTATACAGGAAAGTGCAACCTGCGCAAACGTATGAGAAACTTTTGGTGTGTTTATCGAGGGAACTCGATTTCTAGAAATTAGAAACGGGTACTTGATTCGCGAGTATAGTCGCGGATACGATCGCGCCCATGAATGCGGTTTCTCAGGAAGCCGTGTTTATCGTCGCGACTCAAAACTGGGATAGCCCGTTGCTTTGCATCGCACAGGATCCAGCTAAATGACCTAGGAAGTAAAGGTCAATTCCGGCACGCGCTTTTTCAATTTCTCCGAACCGCGCCTATCGGAGGCCGTTCGTGTCATTATTATGTACAACTATACAACTATACGCCTATCGAGTAGATGCATAGTTGCATAGTTGCATAGTTGTATAGTTGTACAGTTTTAACCAATCAGAACACAGGAAACTATACAACTATACAACTATACAACTATACAACTATGCAACTATACAACTATACAACTATGCAACCATACAACTATGCAGCTATCCAATGCCTGTATAGTTTCCACGTTTGCGGGCCAAAGTGCCATAAATGACGCACAACTGTACAACTATGCAGCTGTGGAATAGCTGCATAGCTGTATAGTTGCATAGTTGTATAGTTTTGACCAATCAGAACACTGGAAACTATACGGCTATGGCGGTTGAGTCTGTTCCGCCATAGCCGTATATAGTTGCATAGTTGCATAGTTGTATAGTTTTGACCAATCAGAACACAGGAAACTATACGGCTATGGCGGTTGAGTCTGTTCCGCCATAGCCGTATAGTTGCATAGTTGCATAGTTGCATATTGTATAGTTTTGACCAATCAAAACGCGAGAAACCATACAGCTATGGCGGTGGAGTCTAATTTACACTACAGATCGATATATATGCGCATTTGTCCTTATAAGGGGTCCTTTAAGGTGGGGGATTGGCTCTGGGACTGGGTTAAATTTTTTCTATGTGACAGGTTATGGATGTTCTGATTAATTGTAAATTGTTCTCCCTTAACGTGAAAGGGATCAGGGACAGGGACAAAAGGGAACGTATCTTTTTGTGGTGTAAAGATATAGGGGCGGACATCGTTTTCCTACAAGAAACCTTTAGTACTAGGGATTGCGAGGACAAGTGGGCTTCAGTGTGGGAAGGTTCCAGTTATTTTAGTCATGGTTCTAGTCACAGCAAAGGAGTTCTCGTTTTAATTGCGCCGAGGGAAGATATTGAGATATTGCAAGTCTTAAAAGACAGTGAGGGTAGATATATTTTTATAGACTGTAAGTTTCAAGGTGTTAGGTTGATTTTAGGCAATGTGTATTTTCCAACAAGAAATTTTGAGAATGATCAATTTCAATTTCTTCGAAAACTACGCAATAATTTGGCTAAGTTAAATAAACTAGATAAATACCCGTTTATAATAGGTGGCGATTTTAACATGATTAGGGACACTGAATTTGATTATAACGGGAAGTCTTTAAACAGGATTTCGAAAAGATTTAATCGAGAATTTGGAAAATTCATGGAAGATTTGCAGCTTTCGGACATTTGGAGATGTAGGCATCCTTTAAAAAAGCAATTCACTTATATGCAAAATAATCCCTTTATGCAAAGTAGACTAGATTACGGATAATATCGGAATGTCTAGAGGAAATGGTTTTGAAGTTGCCCCTGATCATCATTCAATATTTTTACGCTTATTTGATAAAACAATTAATAAATCGAATGGAAGAAAGGGGTCATATTGGAAATTCAACAATAGTCTGTGTGAAAATGAAGATTATGTTAGAGAGTTAAAGAAGAGAATTTGTCAATTAAAAATTGAACTACAAATTGAAATAAAAGACAAGAGGTTGTTATGGGATTTTTGAAAATGAAAATTCGGAGCTTTACACAATTTTCGAAAAAATTGGCTGATCAAAGAAGAACAATAAGAACAGATTTTGAAAAAGAAATACAGTTTTTAGAACAACAATTGACAGAAAGCACTAATGTAAATATTTTAGAAAAATTGGAAAACACCAAAGAGAAATTAAAGGAAGTTTATGGTTATGTAAATGAAGGAATTAGGATTCGATCACGAGCCTCGTGGTACGAAAGTGGAGAAAGGGATTCGCGATATTTTAATCAGTTGATGCAAAATAACAAAAGAAAAAGTACTATTAAGAAAATTAAAACCTCAGATGGTGCTATCTGTTGCGATGAAAAAGGGATAACTGAAGAAATCCGGAAGTTTTACAGACGGTTGTACGGATAACTGTTACGATAGTTTTTTTCAAGGTTTACCGAAATTGACAGAAAAATCTCGAGAATACTGTGAAGGATTTATAACTAATAAAGAATGCCTAGAAATCTTAAAAGAATTGAAACAGAATAAATCACCTGGAAATGATGGTCTTTCTTCAGAATTTTATTGTACCTTTTGGCCGGATATTGGAGATTTAGTTAAAGATGCCTTGAATGAAGCTTATAGATCAGGAGAATTAGCATCTTCACAAAAACAAGCAGTAATTACGTTAATCGCTAAAGATGGGAAAGAGCCCTTTTTATTGAAAAATTATAGACCCATTTCCCTTCTTAATGTCGATTATAAAATCTTAACAAAAATCTTGGCTAAGCGAATCAAGAAAGTATTAAACGAAATCATTATGGGAGATCAGGTGGGTTATATGAAGGGGAGGAATATTGGTGAGGCCATTCGCATTATTGATGATATTATTTTTCATACATCCCGTTATAATTTATCCGGTTTTTTGTTGGCTATAGACTTCGAAAAAGCTTTTGACTTGGTTTCACATCAATTTCTTCAAAAAGTTCTGTCTTCATTTGGTTTTGGTCCATCTTTTCAAAAGTTGTATACACGAACACTTTAAGTTGTGTATTAAATGAAGGAAGGTCCACTGGTTATTTCAGAGTAGAAAGGGGAGTAAGGCAGGGAGGTCCTCTTTCTCCGTACCTTTTTATCTTATGTATTGAAGTAATGGCACACAAATTACGAACAGATAAATTGGTGGAAGGAATTAATTTTGGAGATAAGGAAACTAAACTAGTACTTTATGCCGATGATATGACAATTTTTGCTCGCAATGAAAAATCAATTGATAGGTTAAAAGTAGTATTTGCAGACTTCGAAAAACTTTCTGGACTGAAAATAAACAACGACAAAACTAAAATATTAAGGTTAGGTTTATGCAAACGTTTAGATTGTGATTTTTCTTTTGGCGAAATAGTTGACTTTCTTAAGGTTTTAGGGGTTTTCTTTTCCCTTGATGAACATAAGAAAGAAGATTTAAATTACAAAGAAATCTTGAGTAAAATAAAAACACTTTTAAATTTTTGGAAGCAAGGGGATTTCACACTCATGGGAAAGATTCAACTACTGAAGGTGCATATTTATTCTAAAGTTCTTTATCGGGCGTCACTTACTCCTGTTCCAAAATGGGTTTATGATTCACTGGATGAACTAACTTTTGATTTCATATGGAAAAGAAAGACATATAAAATCAATAGAAATACAATGTTTTTAGACTATAAGCAAGGGGGATTGAAGATGTTAAACTTTTCTGCACGTCAAGTGAAATCGCAGCGAATTATGTGGATTCAAAAACTTCTAAATAAAGATGAAGACGTGAAATGGAAACAATATATTTTAACTTTGTCACTAAACACCTGGGTGGAGATTTAATATTTTCATGTGACTATATACCAGGTTTATTAAAAGTGACAGCTCCACAATTTTATATGGATTTATTAGAAGATTGGGTGAATACAAGACACATTGGTGATGTGGTAATTTTCAATAATAAGCTTATTCGATATAAAGGAAGTTGTATACACGATAAGAGGTTGTACGACAAAGGAATTTACAAATTAAAACATATTCTGGAAAACGATGGTAAACTAAAATGTGATAGACACTTTATCGATTTAGGTGTAGAAGTGAATGACATCGAAAAGATCAAGCACTTTTATGCCTGTTTACCCTTTTGTTGGAAAAATAATATTAGAATGGAAGAAAAAATAATTCTGGAACTGATTTCACGTTGGGAAAGAAAACAACTAATATAACTGATGTAAAATCAAAACAAACAATCTATGTACAACTAATAAAGAAAGATGGATTTAAACCTTTGGTTTTTGAGAGAATTGGAAGGAACTATGGTTTTTCCTGCAAGGAAATAGAAAACATATTTTTAAGACTAAGAGAGTGTACACTTAATAGTCGATTAAGGGGTTTCAGTTAAAACTTATACATAATATATTATATACAAACCTCCCCCCCCCCCCCCTCTCTTCCGTTTTGGTCTTGTCTCGACTAACTTATGCTCATTTTGCGAAACAGAAGAAGAAACATATAAACATTTATTCTATACTTGTGAATTTGTACAATCAGTGTGGGAAATGTGCACAAGATTTTTAGATTTTGAAATACATAACTATAGTTGGGAGGAAATTCTGTTTGGGAAGGAGGAGAGAAAAAAAGGAAAACATCAATTAATGAATCACGTTCTAATTCTTGTTAAATATCTGATTTATAGAAATAGAGAACTTAAAAAACCACCTTCATTTAATGAAATAAAGAATAGTATTGTAGGGGATAAAGTAGAAGAAAGGAAATTGGCAGCAATGAGGGGGACTCTAACCGTCCATTTTTCTAAATGGGAAAACCTGAATATTCGACAAACTATTGGAACCCAGAGCCAGTCGTCCACCGGTTAAGGGGGGGGGGGGGGAATAAGGGGGAGGTTGGATAGGGTAGGGTAGGGTAGGGTAAGGTTGTTTGTTTGTTTGTTTTTTTTTAAGAAAAATTTCTCTCAGGACAAAGGGAGTATAAATTACGACATTGTAAAACAAAATTGTTGCATTATACAACTGGATATGTTTATCTCATTAAGATTTAAGTTTTTTTTTTTTTAACTGGAAATATGAAATTTTATTTGTTTGATGTATGGAAATTGATCATGTAAGGAAAAAAAAAGGGGAAACGCTTGTCAGTAGGAGAATTAAGAGTATATGATTAAGGATATAAATTTATCCGGTTTTTGTTTATGGATTTTTTTTCTTCAATATTCAAGTAATATTAATTTCTTTTGAAGCCTTTTGTTTGACGAAAATTTATATTGTTTTAGAATATCATATTTGTATATGTGTTATATACGATGATTGTAATTTGTATCAAGAGAGAAAAGAATAAAAACTGATTATAATAAAAAAAAAAACTGTCGGCTTGGATGTCACCTCCCCCCGCCATTCAAAATGTTCGACACTGTCATGTTTCTCTTCTTTTTGCTTCTGGTAAGTACGGTAGACATGTTCAATGATTTAAATTTCATTCAGAAGGTGCGCACCACGCATGGCCATGGAGCTAGCTCAAGCTCTCCCATTGACTTTACCGTCTACCCATTGCTTTGTTTGTGCATGCACTTGAGCAGCTCACAGTGTAACTTACGTCATGCATGCAGAGCCCTAATTCACGATAATATTAATGTCCATACATATCGATCTTCTCCGTTTACCCTCCCCCTGGCCCCATTAAGGTCTGTGACTACTCGATTGCCACTGGCACTGCCAATAAATGTGTCGCAAAATGATAAATATGACTTGCTGTAGAGTGTAGGTCTAACTCTAAGTAGATCCTAGTCCTAGATCTAGATTTGAGATCTAAGTTAGATCTAACTTAGATCTAACTTAGAATAGATCTAACTAGGTCTACTGCACACATTACACTCCTAGGTCTTACCTAGTCTAGATCTAGATCTAACTTGTAGTCCATTTAACTGGACCACACACGGCCAACTCATTAACTGTACAAAATCATGGTGGCTAGTGGCTACTGCGCTTTCGCACCGGATGACTTACGGCCAAAGTGGCGCTAGTGGCTATAGATCGAAAATTCTGTCTCTCGTTCGTTAGCCTCATATTTGGATAGGGTCGCGACGGCTCTTCACTTAGAGACAGAAACGCTCCATGAACTCGCCTGTGCAAACTCACTGTCTGCCCAGAGAAAGGCATGCCGTTGTTAAAATGTGGATTTTACGAGTTTTAAAAATAAAATAGATTAGGCCTCGGCTCTATACTTAAGCGAACATGTTCAACTTACCAGTTTGACTGTTTCATTCCTGTTTGCTACTTTTTCAGGTAATTCAGGGTCCAAGGTTTTCTCCGTTTGAAAATCTTTCAGCCGTATTCAAGTGTTATATTGTGTAAGTCAATGTGCATTCGGTTTGCACAGGCGAGTGTATGGAGCGTTTCTGTCTCTAAGTCTAAGTGAAGAGCTAACGAACGAGAGACAGAATTTTCGGTCTATGGGAGAGCTTGAGCTAGCTCCATGCATGGCCATGCGTGCACCTTCTGAATGAAATTTAAATCATTGAACATGTCTACCGTACTTACCAGAAGCAAAAAGAAGAGAAACATGACAGTGTCGAACATTTTGAATGGCGGGGGGAGGTGACATCCAAGCCGACAAATGAGAATATCGATCTGTAGTGTAAATTAGACTCCACCGCCATAGCCGTATAGTTTCCTGTGTTCTGATTGGTCAAAACTATACAACTATGCAACTATGCAACTATGCAACTATACGGCTATGGCGGAACAGACTCAACCGCCATAGCCGTATAGTTTCCTGTGTTCTGATTGGTCAAAACTATACAACTATGCAACTATGCAACTATACGGCTATGGCGGAACAGACTCAACCGCCATAGCCGTATAGTTTCCTGTGTTCTGATTGGTCAAAACTATACAACTATACAACTATACAACTATGCAGCTATTCCACAGCTGCATAGTTGTACAGTTGTGCGTCATTTATGGCACTTTGGCCCGCAAACGTGGCAACTATACAGGCATTGGATAGCTGCATAGTTGTATGGTTGCATAGTTGTATAGTTGTATAGTTGCATAGTTGTATAGTTGTATAGTTGTATAGTTTCCTGTGTTCTGATTGGTTAAAACTGTACAACTATACAACTATGCAACTATGCAACTATGCATCTACTCGATAGGCGTATAGTTGTATAGTTGTACATAATAATGACACGAACGGCCTCCGATACGCGCCCACTATTGTCACTGTTTTCATGCTTAACTCGATTTCGAATCCGTATCCACCATCAAATTAAAATACAGGAAAAGTTCATTTTGCTTTACCGTTACGTTGTTGTCTGCTGAATTAAGCCATTAGTACATCACAAGACAGTGCATGCAGTAACAGTGCGTGGATCGAACCTGCATAGACACGTGTACTGTGCTGTTTAGTTAGCTAGTAGGCTAGTACGTAGGCGCGCGCTTTCGTCCTAACCTGAAACGGGAGTGTGAAGTTGCGAAATGTATTCGCGAATCAAATCGGGTTGTGTTTATCGCCGGTACTAGAGTCGCGTATCTGGCTCAAACGGTAATCAAATCCCACCTTTTTTCGGGACTCAAGTCTGGTAAGCTAATGAGGTAATCAAGTCGCGTTCGTGTTTATCGAGGGTTACGGCCGGTAACTGGTAAACTAATCAGAAGGTAGAATCGCCCCGATAAACACACCCGAAGATGCACCGCGTGCACACCAGACAAAACGCATGAGGAGCGAATGAGTGATGCTTGAAACGTAGATAGAACGTACGAGAACCATTCACGTGACGAGATATGTTGCCCATCCAAGAACAAGCCGGTACATATTCGTTAAACATCAATTCCATGTCCTGTTCATGTACTGCAAGTGTGCTGAATATATTATTATGACCATGTAGATATAGTGTAATCATCAGTTATGGCCGTCCTGTTCGTTTGTCATCCGTAACTACATGCGTTTTGGTCGGTAGTCGTCATGTGGGTATGCAGTGTGTGGGCGTTTGATGTGCTGTACATGTCCATTCCATCCGTCCCATCTCTTGCAGCAACGGACCCTGCGACCGTAGCCGATGGAACGTGTGGAAAATTACCAAGTACAGTACTTATATAGGAGAAAACGCACAGCCATCGGACAAGGGCCGGATCTCGCTATCCATTTCTGGCGAGAACAAAAATTATGCTTGCACAAACTTTTCTGGCCGCTTTGACAGATATCACGGTCACCTAACGATGAACGCCCATCCAAAGGATAACAAGGACATGAAACGCATTTTAACGGATATCAACGGATGCCAAAAATCGACATTCGTTTCTCATGCGTTTGCCTTATCCGGAAAAGTGTGACAGGCGCGTTCATTTTGTTTGTTCATGGAAAAAATAATAGTCGCCTAATACCAACGAAATTGAGGAAATAAAATTTTGCAGGGAAAATTAAAACGACTTTTTCTCAAACTGGTTTAACAATATTGGTTTTGCAACAGCGTTGTAATAACTAACCGAAAGTTCAATCCCTTCTCCATAAAAGAAGAAACAAACACATAATTCACTCTTTTAAGTTGTAAATAGCTGTTTTCTTCAGAACTATGTAACACGTTAAGCGACTGCAATGCTTTTTGCATGAAAAAAAATTAGCTATTCATACAAGTAGCTGTACTTACCTAAATGGGTCAACGTAGTGAGAGTGCGTAGCCCTGCCATCAAGATCTGAAGGAGGTGATGCTGTCACTCCACCTAGTGTTGAAACATAGGGGGTTAGCTTTTTAGTTCTACGGGTATGAATGAATGAACGAACGTGCCATGTTTCTTTTTAAACTAATATCGGGTATAATTTACCCAGCTCTTTTAGAGTGTGGGTAGTGAAAAGAAAAGAAAAATATTGCTAGATTTGGAAATGTGTGCAACTTAGGTTTAAGCACACTGAATTTTTAAATATATTTTTGAAACGGATAATATCTTGCAGAATATGAAGTATTCACGATACATTGGGTTGGGACTTTCTTGATTGCCGCTATAACAAACACCTGTGTAAAATGATTTATAAGATTTTGCATAATTTCACCCCAAATTATATGTCTGACAATATCACAGTAAGAACTTCCAATTACACACTCCGCTCCTAATCAGAATTTATATCTCCCAAAGCCAAAGTCTAATCATTTTAAAAGAACATTTTCTATTTGTAACCAACTACCCAATGAAATACGAAGGGGGGGGGGGGGGGTTGTCTGGGTTTCGGTATAGTCATTTTAATTTTATTAATTTATTAATTTTTAACTTGGTTTAATTGTAGTTTGCAAATTTGATTGTTTTTTTGTGTTTTTTTTTATTTTTTTAATTTTTTTTTAAAATTATATAATTGTGTTATGATATAATTTTCAATATATGTGCTATGTGGGACCCCAAGGAAGAACAGCGGCATTTTGTAAATACTGCTGAATTTGGGTCATCCTCCGTTTTTTAAGTTCATGTATACGTTGTATTTTATGAAATGTATGTGGTTTTCTTAATACGGAAATAAAAACAAACAAACAAGCAAACAGACTCACCAAAGACTTTTTTAACGTCAGTAGAATCTGTAGCATCTAAACACTCTTTGCATTGGGCGAAATTTTCACATTTCAGCAAGTCCTGTAGTGATACCAATGAAAGCGTATCGTGTTGTCTACAATTTTCACACGGCAAGCCCATGGAAAATTCTATTCGCCTTGCCCACGTCTGCTTCAGCTCTTCCAGAGATTTCTCAACAATTCCAATAAACTGCAATCCGTGTTATTAGACAAAATAAAGAGAAAACATATGTTACTTGCTTATTAGCTGAAAAAATACCTTATAGACTTACCCCACCGTGTTATATGCTATGACACGTGAATCGTTAAGATTCAGCGATGCATAATAAACATAAATAGAGAGTTTACATCCAAAATTTTACAACAAAAATCCTATTCAGTTAATATCATTTTCTTCCTTTGGAACATAAACTATTTTATATTGTTCCAGTGTATAAAGGTGCTGAAAATGATAATCCTCAGTGGCCGAAAATTATTGGTTTCGTGGCTAGAGGCCCGTCTGTATAATGGCGTACTTGTACATAATCATACAATGATGACGAACATTTGTATACGAAAGGAGCCTTTGCTTTTCCTGTTTAGGGGCCAGCAGATCTCAAGACACGGTCATGCCTAAGACAACGGAGCTGGCAACTGAAGCGATCAAAGGTAAAAAAAACCCCGCCATATTGAGAGCAGATGGTATGTCAGTGTCCTAAACTGCTGTATGATTTAATGTTTGCAGTCGGTTTGCTAATACGAAAATGAGGCAATGCCGATAAGCTACCGAGAAATGGTCGCAAAAAGATAACCACACACAGAGAAGACAGATGCCTTTGCCGCTGAACTCGCATTACTAGATTCAAGTCAGCCGTAGAATTTCAACGATGGAATCCCGAAAACATATTCATTCAAGGAAACTTCGCAGCCGTATTTCCCATCGGAAGCTACTCATTTCTCCCGACAACAGAAAGACATTAGGCCATAGGAATGCAGGATTGTAGGGTGGAACACAACTGCACCGTTTTGTCTTCCCTGATGAATGAAGGTTCTGTATGTCATTCTTCAATGACAGGGCACGTGTGGGGCAAGATGTCGATACGGCTTACAACCTAAATATGCATCATTGGAACCCGAACTCCCCTTTTTACAAGTAGATATGATTAAGTGTGTTGTGGGCGTGCGTGCCTCTTTGTGTGTGCATCTCTTGTCGAGGTCCCCCACAAATGAACTAAACACAACAAAAAAGGTATTCCCCTTAATCTAAATTGCGTAACTTATTAACGAAAAGGTTTTGAGCAAAATATCTTGGCAGGAGTGTTCCTACACTTATTAACTAACTTTTCTGTGAAAATGAGATTGTTCAATCGCGTCATGCATGAGTGAGCAAACTTTGACGGCAAAAATGTCACTTTTCAGAAGTCACAAGGGTCATTTTTTATGCTGTATTAAATTTTTAGCACTTCTTGGGCGATATTTTAAAGTGTGCTCACTCAACCATGACACGATGACGACCTCTTATGTTCACACAATATGCGATGATACATTTTGTTTAAAAAAAAAGTTGAATGGATTCTGCACTTTCAAATTCAAGAGGGTTGACCTTTTTTTTAATTGTGCTCACCCAACCATAATAATGAGAGAAGTGTCGGGATATCTCGTTTCACAGAATACCCAAAATGACCCTTGTGACTATTGAAAAGTGACACTTTTGCCTTTTATGATTGCTCACTCATGCATGACTCAATGGATCAATCTCATTTTCACAGAAAAGTTAGTCAATAGGTGTAGAAACACTCATGCCAAGTTATTTTGCAAAAACACCATTTCATTAAAAAGTTATGGTATTTTGATAAAGGCGGGGAGTACTTTTTTTTGTGTGTTTATTAGCAATTATTTGATTGTTAATATTTACGTCTTTGTCAACTCCGGTGATGCTGCAACGAGTCTTTCGAGTCCCTTTTGGTCTAATTCTGTAGAGTGTTACCTAAAAAAAAAGGAAAAGAAGATCTTTTTCATGAAGTTGCGGGACATGTCTTAGGATAATGATATATGACTCATAAGAAAATAGTACATTGGTCATTTAAAACGAGCATCGTTTTCAATAAAAATATATATTTTTATGTTTATTTGTCAATGCTACTTTGTTTGTGTATCTGTTTAATCATAATATAATGTCAAGCTTCAAAGGGCACGTGTGTAAAATATATTCGCAAATAGTTTAAAAGTTCTGAGATGGAGATTTACAGAATATAAACACTGACTGAATTTGATATTCCATTTTTTTCTTCTTCTATTTTTTTAATTCAGTCATTGTCCCTCTCTTTATAGTTACACATGTATATCCGATATAAAATTCACGCGTTGGCATGTCATGGTGATACATACATTAAACAAAATTAGTTTCATGCTTTAATGCAATCCGATCACCGGGGTAATAATATCTCCTTTGTAGGCGCCTTGAGCATCCTCTGGGATGGATACGTGCGCAATATAAATGTAGCTATTATTATTATTGTTATTATTATTATTATTGTTATTCATTTATCCTTGTCACGAATTTTCGACGCTTCCTGTCGTTTTTCTAAGTGACATTTTTTTTTCAACATTTGCAACAAATTCAACAGGGGGAGGGGGGGGGGGGCGTCTCTAAGAAGTTTAATTTAAGCGACGCTACAATTATTTCCAAGGCAATGCGCAATTACTTTATAAATAACACATTGTCTTGGAAACGATTTACAGCCCAAATAAGCACTCTGGTGACTCCACTATGCAATTCTTCCCCACAATGTGTAACCGCACAACAAGGGTCCCAAGTCCTTGTGTTGCCATAAAGCCATTATGGCAATAGCCGGGAGGGCGCATTGTTATACATAATTTGTATATATATATATATATATATATATATATAGTACAAATTTTAATAGGTTGGACAGTTTTGAACGAATTTGATGTGAGGCCGATGTAGAACGAACATCGGCAGAAAGTTCTTAGCCCTCGTTGAACAGCACTTCCCAAAAGAGCATCATCTTCACAAAATCTGCAACAGGAGCACATTGAAAGTCAGCTATAGCTGCATGGACAACATGGCCACCATAACAAAGGCCCACAACAGCAAGATAACCAACACTTGTCCAGACCAAACCAAGGACTCCTACATCGGCCTCACATCAAATTCGTTCAAAACAAGATATGCAACACATAAATCAAGCCTCACCAATAGGGAAAAACGACACCAAACTGAGCTCAGCAAGTATATATGGGGACTGAAGGATGAAGGCATACCCTACTCACTCACATGGAGGATCGTAAGACACGCACAACCCTACTCACCCAAAACGAACCGGTGCAACCTGTGTCTGTGGGAGAAATACCATATCATCACGGCCAAGAAACCCGCAACTTTGAACTCAAGAACAGAACTCATTTCAACATGTAAACATAAGAAAAAGTTCTCCCTTTCGGGGTATGGTTAACCCCCTGAACCAGCACCCCCCCCCCCCCCCCCCTGCACATGTAATATACTAGACTCAAACTACCCCACTCCAGGTTAAGCCTCTTAAGCCACCAGTACTATTACCAGTTCTATTGTACCATTATAAAAAGCCACTTACATGTATCTTTTGTTTGCTTGCTTGACTGCACTAGAATTATATGTTTATCTTAAGCTGTACTTTAATAAAACATTGTATAAGTTGATTTAGTTGCTGATGAGGCTTCGGCCGAAACAGACTGTCCAGCTAAGTCACTAAAGCAACACTTTCCAGCCTATTAAAATTTGTACTATATGAGCTCCTATATATAGTTGAGCACTTTCAGCCATTGCAGTTCACGCCTTACTTACCTACTATATATATATATATATATATATATTTACAGCCCTGGAAAAAAATTATTAGACCAACTCCTTTTAAAGGCTTATGTAGAAAGTGTTGGCTATACCTCAGTAATTGAACTTTCAAACTAATTTCTACTAGCTAAGTCATAATGATTGGATGAATACTCCCTAAAACAATTACCCTATACAATAACTAACCCCTGGGACAATCCCCCCGGACAATTATCCACAAACGACAATTAGATATAATGGCATAACCTCATTTACCCCCAAATGGATGGATACTTCAGATTACTTCAGAATTAGAATATATTAGAAGATAATTGTCCTGGGGATATTCTCAAAGGGTACGAAGGTTTTGGAAAAATGTTCTGACAGTAATGGTCTCTGGGATAATCGTCCAGGAGGTATACCAGATTGTCTTGTTAAGCCATGTTCACTTCTCTACAGGCAGTTTCTTTAGTTCTTGGTGGAAAATTGTTACATGTACATTTGAAGACATCCAGCCATGTCTTCTGGCATTCTGTCTAAATGTATAAGGGGTTGCATTTTTTTTCTCTTCACAGCAGCTCATTCATGTAGCTAAAATATTTTCTTATTCGATAACTTCAAATTTCTATTGTCTTCAATTTGTATGCAACGTCAAATATTCTCAGTAGAATCATGAGCAGGCCGTAGTGCTCAAACCAAGACATCAATTGCCTATTATGTGGTCAAAACCCCTTTCTCATAAGAAAATAAGGGGGGGATTTCTTGGGAAATTTGTCTGGGGCAGTGTGGCCTTGCCATAGTCGTCCTAGGGTAATTAATTGTCACAAAGCTAATTGCAATGGGGATTAAGTAGTCCATTAATAATGAGAGCTGTTAATAATCATTTTCCTAGTCCATGCATAGACAATGGACTTAATACTACCTGTATGCATCCAAATGCAGGTGGTCTAATAATTTTTTTTCCAGGGCTGTATATATATATATAGTGTGTGTGTGTGTGTAATATATATATATATAATTGTAAGGAATTGACATATACAACAGCTTTGGCAACTCTCGTGGAAATGAATACAATGTGAAAGGAAATGAGAGATATAATGGTTGCGTAACTTAAAACCAAAGTTCCCCAGAGCTGTCCTCCCTTTTTGAATTTTTGAAATTTTTGGCAAAGGTTGAAAATTTGTCTCCGCCAGGATTCAAACCCGGGTGGTTGGCTCAGAACGCAAATGCCTTAACCACTAGACCACGGAGACGGGTCAGTGGTTTCGGCGACACCAGATTCAATTGACTGACAGATCTTCAACCTTATTAATTAATTCTTTTGTCAGGGGCAGGTGAGTTTTGAACAAAGACAAACCGCATGTCTGAATCCAAGCGAATGCTTTCAGATACATGTATACATTAGAATAATTATAAACAATTGTACAACAGTTTTGGCAACTCTCCTGGAAATAAATACAATGTGGAAGGAAATGAGAGAATAATGGTTGCGTAACTTAAATCAAAGTTCCCCAGAGCTGTCCTCCTTTTTTGGAATGTTTGCAAAGGTTGAAAATAATGTCTCCGCCGGGAATCGAACCCGGGTCGTTGGCTTAGAACGCCAATGCCTTAACCACTAAACCACGGGGAAGGGTCATCGGTTTCGGCGACACCAGATTCAATAGACCGCTTCTGTAGTGTATACAAATTTATGCACAAATATTCTCTGAGCACCTAATGACGAGCTATTCCATGAACCTGCTTTTTATAAATGAGCCGCAATGCTTGGAATCCAGTTTGCATATATTATTTGTTGCTATGTCCGCCAAGCTTTCGGGTCATGTGCGTATGTGTGTACGCGTTGTATTATTTGCACGCACGCAAACAGACCAGACAAAATATGGCATAATATTGCACGGCAAGTTTAGTGCTGTAGCCTGTGGGGAATTCAGCGTTCCGTGCAATATCATTTCATATTGCACGCGCAAATCAAGCGGACAAAAATATGCGTTTTCAGTGCGCCGCTAAAATGCCTTAAATAGGTAATAATATATTATTAATACATGGTTGGGAGTGCGTTCGTGTGATCTGGCAACACAAAGGCTTTTATCGTGGTTTACTATACGCACGAGGCGCAAGCCGAGTGTGTTGGACACCACGATAAAAACCTGCGTGTTGCCGGATCACACTAACGCACGAACTCACAACCATGTATTAATAGTTTTATAAAACGGGTCGGCAATATGATTATGAAGTCTATAAATATGGTTACGAACCCATAGAAACGCCAAGAGTCGCACAGTCATGGAGGCTGCCATTTGCTTTCCTGGATGACATCACATAAGCGCAGCCAACAAAAGTCATGCGCGTTTCAGTGTGCGCATGTAATCCCTGCGCTAAAATGACAATTAAACTACGCGATTTCATTGCGTTTTAAGTTTGCACGCACCGGAGGTACGCGTACGCGCAGCTCAGCCGCGCATAAGTCCTTTTTTGCACTGTCACGTGGTCTTATTTGACCAATCAGGATGGCTACATTCTTCAACCCGTTTTATAATTCAAAATAGTGAACTCCGGATCATTCAATATTAATACAGTATTTTACACAATCATAGCTTATCCCAGTTAGATAACAAAGGGTTCAAGATATGTCATGATGTGAAGAAATAAATGTCTTGGAAATCATTGCTCTCAATAAACTTTTAGTGCTCTGACATTAATTGATAATCTCGGTTGTTGATTTTTTATAATTAGTTTAATTAATGTTTTCTTTGAAATATAACATGTATAACAATGTGTAGTATTTCAATATAAGTGCACTTGAAAATATATTTTTTATCCGTAACTATATATAAATACATATGCATCGATATAAAATAAGTAATAATATTAATACCTACTTTGATTTGACTGGCGTAATTGCCACCAATTGCATTCGACATCACAACTCTGTTCATCTCGTCGGCGTAGAACACCATATCACGGCAGTGAAACGTTGGTGTGTACGGAGCCTTTTCCATCGACCACCTCGCCATTCTCACGTAAAATTGATGTAAATACCCGTCTATTGGGGAAATATTCATGTACATATATCAAACAATATATGTATTATATATATATATATATATATATATATATATATACCAACAGCTACGTCTGCAGATGTACTCATTTTGTTGCCTCTATATAATTAGCACCCGAGTACACTACCCCACCATGTTAAAAGAGTGTGAGCCAATTGTTGCTCTTATATATATATATATATATATAATGTGAAAGAAATGCGAGAATAACGTTGCGTAGCTCAATCAAAGTTCCCCAGAGCTGTCCTCCCTTTTTGAAATTTTTGCAAAGGCTGAAAAAATGTCTCCGCCGGGAATCGAACCCGGGTCGTTGGCTTAGAACGCCAATGCCTTAACCACTAGACCACGGAGACGGGTTAGTGGTTTCGGCGACACCAGATTCAATTGACCGACAGATTTGACAAATCTTCAACCTTATTAATTAATTCCTTTGTCGGGGGCAGGTGAGTTTTGAACAAAGACAAGCCGCGTGCCTCAGCTGGATCCAAGCGAATGCTTTGAGATACATGTATACATTAGAATAATTATTAACAAGTGTAAGGAAATAACATATACAACAGCTTTGGCAAATCTCGTGGGAATAAATACAATGTGAAAGAAATGCGAGAATAACGTTGCGTAGCTCAATCAAAGTTCCCCAGAGCTGTCCTCCCTTTTTGAAATTTTTGCAAAGGCTGAAAAAATGTCTCCGCCCACATATAATACACATATTATATACATATAATATATATATATATATATATATATATATATTATATGTGTGTGTGTGTGTGTGTGCGCTCGCCCGTGTGTGTGTGTGTGTGGGCGTGTTTAGCAGTATGTCCGAGGACATTTTCGGACAGAGAACAACAAAAAAATCATGACAGCAATGGTCCTCGGAAGCCGGACAATAGTCCTCGAACGTCGAACAATGAATTTGTGCTTTATTCCGTCGACTGTCCGAGGACGGAGGAACAATAGAGGAACAGTACTTGTCCTCGGAAATAAAGCCATACAAGACTGTGTGTGTGTGTGTGTGTGTGTGTTGTAACACAATTGATGAAATGTTACATAATAGTCGGAAAGTAATGAAGCAGGGTCGAGAGAAAATTAGCTGAGATGTACTATAAAAACATGTACTCTAATCCTGGTATAGATCGCTATTCACTTGGAAGAAACAAGTCCTCATTATAATACTCGGACTGGACTATTCTCTCTCGTACAATTCACCGTTGTCGGGCTATTCTCTGTTCTCCATTCTCTATTCTCTATATTATTCGTTCTTTCTGATTTTGGATCGCGCAGCAGTATTTATGAGGGCAAACCAAACTCGGCCGAAGATGAGGGGAGAAGTCTGACCCCAGCTGAGGACATCTGACCTCATCTCACGGTCAGTCAATAGGCCGAACGCGACCTCCAGCTGGCCTTGCGCATTTACGTATCATACTGCGTATCCACTTTCTCGGTCAGGCTAGCTTGCACGCACAATTTTTTTGTTCCATAGTGATAACTCAACAAGAAAAGATAAATGAGATAGCAAATACACAATTATCCCATATACATGTAATGCCCACATGCCGTCGTCAATATCACATATTATTCACCTCCAAAAGAATAGTTAATTTGTTTAAGAAATACAGAGTGATCTTAACAAAGAAAAAAAAGGGTTTATGCAGGTAATCAAACTTTCCTAACCAAGGGTGAAATACAAATACATGTACATGTATTACTCTAAGAAAAAATCCACTCTGAATATTTATTAGTTTCTCCCTGACTTTCGTGAACAAAGCAGTGTAAAACGAACGAAAAAGAACTACTAGTACTACATCTACAATTCAAACCTGGCAAGAAACGCTCGAAATCAATGATGAATGCGAATTCATCATCCTTGTCGTGTCTTTCAACATCTGTAAGACCTGGGCTTGAACGGCATGGTACGAAGAAGCAATCCTTAAAAATATAAGAAGGTAATTTGAAACAGTTAACACTTTTAATTTATATTTAAAACCAATGAGAAATGCCATTGCAGTTAATCGTTAACAGCCAATCCGCATCACGTATGCAAATAAGGCTTATAATGCAGATCAGTGGCTTAATAAGCCAAACGTTTTAGGTTGCTGAGCCAGTAAGAATTCAATATACTATACTCCTACATAGATCTTTTGAAGGGGGGGGGGTGTAATATGATGGACACGAAGTAACATCAACATTAAGAGTCTTTACAAGGCTGAATTTAGGAACTCAAACTAAGAACAACTCGTTCCATTTATTATCTATATGTGAAGCCGCATTATAAACTTTTATATGAATGTTCATGGGCATATGATATATAGATCATGAATTAACATAGATATAAATGACATCATATTTCAGGGGGGGGGGGTTGCATTTGCTAAATGTTGCACATATCCAATGCCCTTGCCTAATTAAATATTCTACTTTCCGACCTTGCCAGAAAACTTTACGTTTTGTAGTTTAAAATTGTGCATTACAGGCTACTTTTATGCACACAAGTAATGATTTAGGCTATTATGTGCTTCCTGCCCCCTGCTCCACATAATTATGAAGCCTCTCTGATTCTTTAGAGCTTGGTATATGGCTCTTTTGTGGATTTTATGGCACATTTTGTAAGCGACATCGGCATGGATAGGTAAAAGTGGGCACTTATCGGAAGGGAAAATAATACTACTAGAAGGAAGCAAAAGGGGTTACTTAACAAGGAACATTTTCCAGACATGAGAAGGGCCACTTATCAGAGGGGAAATTGCACTATTAGAAAAGAAAATGGGCACTTATCAAAGCACTTATCTGAGCTTAAAAGGAGCACTTATGAGATGGTGAAAAGGGCACATCTTTAGAAAGAAAAAGGCCCTGGGCATTTATACAAAAGAAGGGGCACATTTCATAAATAAAAAGAAGCACTTTTGGGGAACGTGAAAAAAATGAGAGGCACTGTATCCCCCCTCCCCCCACGGGAGCGCCGCTTCTGATGTTTTTCTTTTTTCAGATTTACTTTCTTCTCTTTTCTTTCTTTGCTTCCCCTTTCTTTTATTTTTGTTGGGGTCATAATTATTTATCTATATTTTTCGTTGATGGGGGTGGGGGCACAGCCCCAAGCCTCCCCCACCCGTATGCCAGTGTGTTGCAGATTTATTTGGCATCTTGTTTGCGTACTTGAGTGATTTGCGTGCACTGCAGGGTAATTTTGCAGTGTTGCGCTTTCGTTACGATAGAGAGCGACATCTTCTGTTGTCATGGCAGAATGCAATTGTATATTCTCCAGAATTCGCTTTTATTTTGAATACATAAACTAACACAATTCATAGTTTTAAAGCTTTATTTTCACAACCCGGATTTACTACCTCATCTGAATGGTGCGTGATCTTATGTAACGTAATTACGCGCAATCGAAGATAATCATGAAATAATTGGTATTCTTGAAAGAGTTATATCTTTTGTTGTGTCTTACATTTAATTCCATGCTTTTTACAACAAAATGAACAGCTAGAGGCCTTTTTATATAGACGGCATTTTTTTCTAGCTCAGCTTAAGACAGTATGCTTGACCAGCAAGAACGAAACTTTGTGTGACTTCAGATCACAGAAGATTTACGTCGGCAAGTCTCCACTATAGCAGATGATTTTAATACACGTGCTATTTCCTTAAATCCTGGCACTGGTACACCTTATTATTTAATGATTTTGACCCAATGGGGAAAAAGGAAATCTACTCTTTCTACGATACTACAATTTTGTTGACGCAAGCGTGAAAAATGGCACTGTTCCTCATTTTGCCAATATCCAAGCCCGCATTATCCATCCCCGAAACCTCATGATCGGAATATTGGTATATTGACCAAGCAACTTCAGATTCTCATCTTCAAAATTCGTCAAAAATCATGTAAAACGAGCTACTCTACGCAACAAAATAAAGAATGGAACAATCCCATGCAACGCTCATTTTGCAAGCACCAACCACTCATGCATACGCCTGAATAAATATAATTATCTCGTGCTGCGGATTGACTGTTTGAGAGTTTGAAAGGGAAAATCGATACGTATTATAAGTATTATACATAATTATATAGCCATATACCTCATGTTAAATATGCTCTTTCAATGATGTTCTAAAGATTTCTGTTTTACTTTTTAAAAGAAATAATTTAAGATTGTAGCTATGGAATATCACTTTCTATCAACAGTTTTGTATATCCCAAAATGTTTGAGTGATTACATGAAACCACTTCCAACCTTCAATTCGGATGACCAGGGATCCTGCAAATCAGGTCAAATTTCACCATCATGTCAATCAACAAAGGCAGATTGCTTTGATTTACATGCAACTCTTCCCACACAGACTCAAGCAACGTCCTTGTTAGGATTCCTTTTCCAGTCAGTTTTTTCCAGTCTCTGCCTAAGACCCCTTTCTAATGCATAAGTATACAATGTGAAAATAATGAAAATATTGTTAGAATTATTCATTATGTCTATGGCATACGAAAACAAAATCAAGAATGTTTTTTCTGTCTCTCACCCAAAACCTGTAAACCTGTAAGCATGTAAACCAAAATATGGACATTCTTTGTTTACTATTCTATATTCAAATTGCGTATATAATAAATAATGAAAAATGTTATTGAGAAAGGGCGAGGGGGCATAGGAAGAAATATAAGGCTAATTAGGACTTTTACGAATACCAAGTGCGCATCCGAGCTAACAATTTAGGAACATTAGAGGGATTTTTAAGGTTAAATCAGTGCTAAGATCTTTATAGTGCATACTTAGTTAATTTCGGTAATTTGAAAATAGCATCGGTATTGGTTGTTGATATATATTTTTATTTATTTGTTTCTTAAATCATTTAATGTCACACAATGGTAGCTATAAGATTTCACGTTGAAATTCAGACACTGATATTTTGCACACTCAAAACCCTGGCCCTTTATTTTGTTCAGTCCAGTTATGATCTTTGTTTTAAAAATAATTTTCTATTTACCAGTTTTGAGTTTTCCACGACCCTAATGATGTTACTGACGAGGCTGTTCAAAAATTGCGGGTTAAGCACGACAAGGTCACATCCACGTTGGTATACAATATCGCCTGAATTGTGGTAATATTGCAATACGAGTTCGACTTCTCTGGGATCTTCAATGCCAAGACCAGCCATTAATTTACGTGCCTGATGATACAAAAGAGTAAAGAATCAGTAACTACCTCAGATTTGATCAACATAAATTGAAAATTCACCACGCATATATCATTTCACTGAAAGAGTATTGATTTATCATTGGACTTAAGGTAATTTAAAATCCTCATCTTTCATAGAAAACTCTTTATAAGGCAGTTGGCCTTGATCATTATTGATATGATGATGATGATGATGATGATGATGATGATTATATTGATGACTATATCTTACGCGCCATCAGCTTCCCTTGGGATGGATATGTACTCGATATTAATGTAGATATTATTACATTGTGAAAGAAACTGTCTTTAAGCAATAGACCGCTTCTGTAATGTATACAAATTTATGCACATATATTGGCTGTGCACCTAGTGAAGAGCTTTCCATTAACCTGCTTTTTATAAATGAGCCTCAATGCTTGGAATCCAGTTTGCATACATTATTTGCTGCTATGTCCGGCAAGCCTCCGGTAAGTTTTCAGGTTGTCAGGAACAACCTTTGTTTGAAAGGTATGTATAAAATTTGCAAACATTACCGAAGCGGTCTATTGGAAAAGTTGATCATGTCTACATAAAAAATGATGTAGCGGAGGTTTTGGAATCCTCAGAGTGATAAGAAATCAACCCAATATTGCTCAAAAGCACATGCACCACACACAGAAATTGGTGTATGGGACAGCATATATATGTGGTATGAATGTTCTGCCCGAACACTTCAGCTATTTTTTGTCATATTTCAAATCTAAGGGCATCTGAAGAGAAATCCTTTTCAGGGGACATTTCTACTATAATGATCTTCCAAACTGATATAAAAGGAATGAGAAAGCCCACAAATTATTTTTCACCTTTCCCAGAAGTCAAGCTTCCCTTTAAAGGGAGCCTCTTTGAGTGCAATGTCAAAAGGGTGTTTTTTAGTTTTTGTTTCTCTCCGAAACTCTTATCTTAAGTTATAATTCTTTTTCTTCGGGGGGGGGGGGGGGGGGGTAGAAGTCAATTTATCATCTTATCTAAAGTTTGACATTTGTTTTGCCCTAAATGACTAGTCTTTATGTTTGAATTTATGGTAATTAAAATATAAACTAAAATACCTCTTCAATGTGTAGAGTATCTTGTTCAAGAGCTCGAATCTCAACTGAAAATGTTCGCCACACCAGGGGGAAATCTTCTTTCATATACTCAGATTCCTGTATTAAATTGTCGATTTTGTCACGAATCACAGCCACCTATAAAAAGAATGACGATTCGGATTGCAAATATATATAATAAACATAATAAACGAAAGATCATTCACCAGGACGCTATACTTAGATAATACTTTTGGAAAGAAGCAATGGGGAAGGACGGCCGATTAAAATGGTCTGTCGAGTATGACGTATGCTGATGGACGCACTGATCTCTACTGCATATTCATTAGCATCCACGCAATTGTTCTGAACGTCAAGATACGACAAAATACGACAAAATACACTGCTCGTAAACTTCGCATGTGCACTGTTTTATGCACTTTTCACCACTTCTGCAATTTAGCTTACATATTTAAAGCCTAGACGACGGTTTTCTGGGCTTATTTCTTCTCTATTCCCCGAAATGATCTATATTTTTAACATTTTTGTGATGCGTTTGGATCGCAATGCACAGCGATGTTGAACAAGATGTATCTGTTGTACGGGAGTATAGCTGTGTAAGTGAGTCAGTGAGTGAGTGACCGAATAACAGGCTGGTAACATTTTCATGGTAGTTTCAGGCATGATATAGGGCTAATGTCACTATCATAGCGAATAATATTTTTGTTTTCATTTATGCAATGTATGAACGACAGGTTTTTGAGTTATTTTTATTCTTTATACGATGTAATTATCTAAATTTTATCCCTTTCGTCACGCATTTCGATTGCGACAATGCAGCGATTTTCGGACAGGCTGTATACGTAAGAGTTGCATATAATTTTAGCCAACCTTGTGTGAATTCTGGAGAGCGTTTCATGAAAGGACTTATCACATATTTTTTCGTGTCAATGATTAAAAATAGAATCATTTTATTCTTGGGGTTTTAAGCTTTATGATGATATATAAATGTAATATATGAAGAAAATGAATGAATTTATACTTTAACAGGGTTGAATAAAAAAAGGGGAGGGGGAAACAACAATCAATAATCATCAGAGCGTCTATTACTTCTTAATCTTTCAAAACAGCCGGGAAGTTGGAGGTCGAAAAGGTCGACTTAATGAGCATGGTCAAATTATGATGCTGTTTTTTAAGCTCGCTATCTAACTGCAAATATAAAGGAAGGCTAGCCTTTAAAAGAGACAGTAGAATTAACGTGTCTAGAATAACATGTTTTTGATATAATTTCAACTAACCAAATCTTTAAAATGATTAGCTATATAGAAGCTAAAGATTTATCAGTGAACTTGCCTCATGTTCCGAACAATTAGCATTGTCAATCTCAAAGATTTCCTCGTGAATTAGTCTTGCGTAAGCTTTGCCTCGTATCATCTCCATAAGTTGTTCCTTAGAATGATTGACCTGTGAATGAAGAAACTATAGTTTTAATTGAGAAAGATCTGAAATGTTACGTTTGATAAGACATTTAAATTACGTGCAAGTGAGTTCCCTTCCGTATAAAGGTTACTTACTATACGAGTGCCTTCACATTTGGTAGAGGCATTTTGAAGATTTGAGTTCCAAAACATCACACATCTACCATTTTATCAATATTTTAATTTTTTATTTATTTATTTATTTTTTTTAATTTTATTTTTTTATTTATTTATTTATTTATTTATTTATTTATTTATTTTTTTTTTTTTTGGGGGGGGGGGTTGTGCATGGTTGTATTCATTGAGTGATTTTCCACTCAGTGTTGGTGTTTGGCGTTATTGTTTGGAGACAACATTCTGCTAAAATGATTAAGGAGCCGATATCGCTAGCTTACCACTGCCAATGGCGTCACCGCCATTCTCGATATCTTGTTTTAAGTATTAAATTAGTAGTCTGGTAATTCTAAAAGCAATACTTATTTGATCTAGAGTGCATTAAGAAACTTCACAGAAATGGAACAGTAAGGTTAAAAAACAAATAAACAAACAAGTAATCAAAACTACATCAACAAGAACATTCTCGTCGAGCGATCCCAACGAGACGAGAGAATCGTCATGATCGTCAGGGAACGCTCATTACCATAAATCGTTGAGGTCTGTCCTACAAGTATCAATGCATATCCACATAAAGTAATAAAACAGTGAAGCGATTTCAGAACAATTCATCGTTATCGTTATTGTAATCATAATGCCTGACTAGCCCTAATGCTGTTACGTGACGTAAAAATATAAAAGAAACTAGAGTTGAATAAGTACAACTATACAGGTAGGTTGGGGAAATGCGATAGAGTAATACTATTGATGTATGAAGTAGGCATATTCCTACATAACAGCTTTGACGCGTGCACAGTGCAGTGTCTTAAAATATCAAAATGATGTGAAATTTACTTTAGAATACAGTATAGACCATATAAAAGCATTTTTACATGCCCATACTAGAGGTTTATAATGCACGCAGCAATTGCAGATATTCAACGATGAACTATAACACATGCAAAGTCTATTCCAGTCAATCTAAGGCATTTTCTACCGTTTGCGCGCGTATGCGCCTGTTTGAGAAAAACATTCTAGAAATCATGTAGGACCAATTAAAATGATATAACAGTCCAAGATAAGTAATTTTTCGTGCTGTATAAGGAAATTAAGGCCATTGACGTGCGCACATGCGCAGAAATGTTGAAATGTTTAAAATGGCCTGAAACATGCCCAAAATTGATTTATTGATTTATTACCACCAACAACATTTAATTACAATACATTTTTTTTTTGTACATACAATGATATTTACATATAAATGAAGAAAAGCATTGGTTGGTAAAAGGGGCCAGATAATAGCACATGTGCTAGTCGAGCCTGACCCACAACAACAACCAAAAAAAAAAAACAAACAAGTATTTTGGTAAAGTTCAATTAATACCCAAATTAAAAATAATAATAGTTTACAATGAAGTACAAAAAGTTGAAAGTAATAATGTAAAATACATTTCTTGTACATATACAGACTATATACATAAACGTTTTCATTTATGACTTGCGTCGTTCTGAATTTTGGTAGACGCAACTGTCCACTTTCCTTTTGCCTTGTGGAGTACCTATGCTGTATAGTGTCACAGTAATTTACTAAAGTATGAGGCAAGTTGTTATTATACAAATCAAACATGAAAGTAGAAATTGACAAGTCATGCAAATCATATACATTAAGGATTTGCAAACTTTGGAACAAAGGAGTCGTATGAGTTCTCCATTCACTGAATGTTATAACACGGACCGCCATTTTCTGTGAATACAATATGCTTCTTAGGCTAGTCTTATAAGTGCTTCCCCACACTTCCATTCCGTAGGTAATGTGTGGTTGTATAAAGGCTTTATATAGCAGTATTAAAATGCCCTGGGTACAAAATGTCGCAACCTAACTATCACTCCAACTTTCTTTCTTATGCACTGATTTACAAAACGAATGTGATTATTCCAAGACAGATGTTTATCAATGTTGATTCCAAGAAAAGTGGCAAAATCAACTTCTTTGATTTCCTCACCAGCTATTTTCAATTTACCATTCATACCTATTTTTTTCCTCCTGCTACTTATAAGCATGAAATTAGTTTTCTTTGAGTTTATTGTAAGTTTATTGGCTATGCACCATTTTCGTATCTTCTGTATGTTGTCATGCATCAATTTCGACCTGGTCAGCTGGAAAAGTATTGTTCGAAAAGGTTTCTAATCGTTGGCAAACAACCGAAAATTGAAATACTCAGTTACTGAAGGCAAATCATTTATGTAGATAAAAAAAAAAGTTGGCCCTAGTACTGATCCTTGTGGAACACCACATTCTATCTCTTTCTTTTTGGATGTTTGTCCACATTGAACAAACTGAAATCTGTTACTAAGATAAGTTTTTAACAATTCAAGTGGTAACGCTCGAATGCCGTAATTGGAGAGTTTGTCTAAAAGTATATCATGATTAATGGTGTCGAAAGCTTTCTTAACCCCTACCATGCCGTGGGCGGCAAATCCCGCCCAGAAATGTGAGTGTTGAACATTTTGTTTAGGCTCAGAATGGCTTGAAAATTCTTCCTCATACAGAAACCTGTGCTTCCAATATAATGTTTATACCTATGTAATAAATCTTTGCCCAGTTTGCTCAAGAAAAAAACTCATTGAAAGTTAATTTTCCACCCTCGAAATTTCATTTTTGAAAATTGCTCAAATTCTGGTGGCATGGAAGGGGTTTTAAAATCAATGAAAACACAAAGGATAACTTTCCCCTCATCTATAGACTTCAAAGTTGCATTTATCAAATTGATTAATGAAAATTTGGTACTATATTTCTTCCGAAAACCGTACTGATGGTAATAGAAAGCATCATTAGTTTCTAAAAACTGTATTAATCTGATATTTATTAATTTCTCAAATATTTTACCTAAGACAGGTAGAACCGATATGGGTCTATAGTTACCTGGATCCTCTCTCGAGCCTTTTTTTATGAAGGGGAATAACCTTTTCATTTCATCTGGAACCTTGCCAGTCTCTAATGATGAGTTAAAAATATATGCCAGTGGATGTGATATATAAGGAGCACTATATTTGATTAATTTTGATGGAATATTATCGTGACCACAAGCTTTTTTTGTATCTAGTAACAATAATTGAGTTCTAACTTCCACCGCAGTTATTGGTTTCCAAAATAGAGAATGCTCATTATAGACCATTTTGAGCATTTTCAGATTTTGCGCGCGAGCAACGTCACCGACGCGCGCGTATGTGCACGCACCCTATGTACAATTAATTTCCTTTTTAACTAACTTGCATCATGCCAAATATGGTTATGTTATGACTTTCCATTGCAGAGATATAGCATATGTCGGAATTTTAAAAAATGGCGCCTAGATGACGTCACGGTGCATTGACTATGTTGAAAAAATGTCTGTGCTGTGACAATAACCATATCTACCATTGTACAAAATTTGAATACATTTGAATGAGCCGTTTTGGAGATATTGTGCGTACAAAAAAAGTGGGTAGAAAAAAAATAATAAAAATAGAAATAAAAATAAAGAAAAAATAGTACAAAAACATAAGGTGGTCTGTACTTGAAGTACAGCCACCTAATAATAATGATAATAAACAAATAGCTGGAATTGGTTTTCTTAGTCATTACTTTTATTAATTGATAGGTAAATACTTTGTTATTTGATCATAGATAAGAAGATTATGCAAAATAGCTTATATAAGGGGAAAGAATCCAATATTTACAATATCATACAAAATACTTTTAAGATTTCGCTTACCGTTTTCTTGGTAACTTTTCGTCCTTTCCGAAACGTCCCAACCAAGATGACCTTCGGTTCATAATCCTTTCCTTCGCCGCTCTGAGCAATTGGAACAGCATGGACATAGATTGACATCAACCAGAAATCTATCAAGTCGATTATTGTTCTGTGCGTCACCGGAGGTGCCCCTTTTAACTGTGAATAATAACAGAAAAACCGTCAAGCAACCCGTTATTAGCGTTTACGGGTGAATACCACTTAATTACGGTCTGGTAGGAAGCAGAAAAACAAAGTAAGCAAAGTAAGTAGAAGTTCAAATTAGTTAAAGAATACTCTGCCATGGACGGAAGAATCAAGCAGATCGCATGTAGTTGATATCGATGTTATCCTAAGTCAATTTACGGTTATCATTTTTATTAAATCGCTGTAAATAATACATAAGCAACGGACTTCAGCATTACTGAGAAAAACAATTGTTAATTGGAGAAGCTGAAGAAGTGTCCATGCAGAACCACAATAAAAAGGAAGAAGAGGATGCTTAATGTGACCCGACATACATACAATACATTTTCTGAAAGTAAAGATTCTCAGCTTTCCAATGGTATATCACTTGCCTAGTTTACTCAACGATAACACCTTTAAATATCACATTTAGAATTAGAATGTAACCAGCAATCAATAACTCCTATTCAGAGAAAATGGCCATTTAAGTTCGGAACAAAAGAGTGCTAAGCCTTCGCTCTCTGTGTGCGCCCAAGTAAAACTGGGTATTCAAATAGCCATAGCAACTGGTATGAAGGGATTATCAGATTAGGCTGAATTTTGGCAAGCTGCTCCAGGAGGACCTATTCATTACTCACTCCAAAAATCAATTTAATACCTTTAGAGGTAAAGTAGTAATTTGGCATTGAATGAAAGTATTACAAAAGCTCTCCAAACATTCATTAGCTCTATACAGGTGAAAAAAAGGAGTCATTTTAAAATGCCCCCAAAACATATTTCTAAGTCGAATTACGACTCACAAACGTGAGACATGATAGAATGATAATGAAACTACCCATTTCTATCAAAAACAGAAAATCGACTGATCCAAGCAAATTTTCTATTTTGGGCTGTTTTGCTACGTTGTGGTCCGTGCGACTTATTGTAGGTTTTGAGGCGGCGGGTCACAAATAATGTATTAATCATGTTCATTAGACTGCATAAAGGAGCCTCTTTTTGCATGTGTCCCTCCCCCACTTTGAAAGACGCTGCATGGTGAAGAAGCTGGTAAGAGGCGTTAACAATCATATGCAAAATGAACAAAGTTACGTTAGGCTATCTTGCCCACCCCCCCCCCCCCCCCCCGCGAATCCGCAAAACGGATAGACGCCCCTGGCTTAGGGTCTCTTTTATCGAATCACACCAAAGGATCTGGAAATATGTCACGTTCGAGTAAGCAAAGGCCACTTTTGGGCGCAAAATTGGTATTTGTTCTGACTGGTGTTTACAAATTTGAGAACCGATAAACAGCCTTAGAAATTATCACATTCTGATTATTAAAAGGCAATTTATGAAAGAATAGACTTTGTTTTCTTACATCCTTGCATATCCTATCAAAACGTCATGGTTGGCTGGGAAAGCCAGCTTGAATTAAAAACTCGCCAAAAACTAATATTTCAAAAACAGTAAAAAAAAATAGTTAAACTAAAGAAAGTGGTTAATTGTTCACTGAAACGCAAACATGTTGATGAGATATATAAGTACATAGAGAGAACAAAACATGTTCTTTCCCATTACAAGTCAAGGTTTGTCTACAGCAGGGGCGGATCCAGGATTTTGTAGGGGGAGGGGGGGGGGGCACACAAATGCAGGTATGTCAACTTTTGGAAACTGCCTGGAAGAAGATCCGTATTTTTTGGGTCTCGCCAATGGTCTACAGTAACCTTTTTTTTGGGGGGGGGGGTTCTTTTTTCCTTTCTCTGAAGCACTGTATACATTCAGTACATAGCGAGAATCATTTCACTTAGCATATTACATGAAATTTGTCAAACGCTGTTTTTTTTTCAACCACATATGTTAACCCCTACCGTGCCACCCATTCTGTACATCCCCCCACCTTCTCTGGACACCCAAAAAAGGCAAAGTCAGACTTTAACCTTCGTGCATGTTTATCACCATTATATCATACCTTCTCTTCATCATACACATTTAATTTGTACACAAAATATAATATTCTCTAATATATCCTTTCAATGAAAACATTAAAAGTAATTCATTTTCCACCCCTAAATAAACAAACTAAATAATTTAAAAATCTCACTGTTTTGGGTAAAAACTCTCATTTTCTTCTCTGTTCATAATGTAAACCCTATTGACCCATTTCAGAGCACGTGTAATAGGAATGTTCCATTCAGGAAAAATAGGGGTGTTGCATTAGCAAGTTCATTGGACCAATCCAAGTGAAAAATAGGGGTTCTGTCAGAAATTTAAGGAGGGTCTAGCATTACAAAAACTAAGAGGAAATATGTGACCCGCCGCCTCAAAACCTACAATAAGTCGCACGGACCACAACGTAGCAAACAGCCCAAAATAGTAAATTTGCTTGGATCAGTCGATTTTCTTTTTTTGATAGAAATGGGTAGTTTCATTATCATTCTATCATGTCTCAAGTTTGTGAGTCGTAATTCGACCTAGAAATATGTTTTTGAGGCATTTTAAAATGACTCCTTTTTTTTCACCTGTCGAGCTAATCGATGTTTGGAAAGCTTTTGTAATACTTTCATTCAATGCCATATTACTACTTTACCTCTAAAGGTATTAAATTGATTTTTGGAGTGAGTAATGAATAGGTCCTCCTGGAGCGGCTTGCCAAAATTCAGCCTAATCTAATAATCCCTTCATACGGGTTGATATGGCCATTTGAATACCCAGTTTTACTTCGGCGCACACAGAGAGGGAAGGTTTAGCACTCTTTTGTTCCGAACTTAAAAGGCCATTTTCTCTGAATAGGAGTTATTGATTGCTGATTACATACTGATTCTAAATGTAATATTTAAAGGTGTTATCATGGAGGAAACTAGGCAAGTGATATACCATTGGAAAGCTGGGAATCTCTACTTTCAGAAAATGTATAAAACAAAAAAAAATAATTTTGGCGACTTATTGTAGGTTTTGAGGCGTCGGGTCACATTAATAATTAGGATGATATCATGTGTCACAATGTAACTGGAATTTCTAAATTTCTAAATCTCTAACTCCTAGTAACCTGTCCAGTTAATAATAGGCAGAGAATTTAAGTGACATGTGTGTTGTGAAAGGCTCTGTTAAGCTGAATGGAAGAGGTATTGTTAGTTGGCATGCAAGTCAATTGTTTGTTTGTTTATTTGTATGTATTTATTTCCGTATTAAGAAAACCACATACATTTCATAAAATACAACGTATACATGAGCTTAAAAAACGGAGGATGACCCAAATTCAGCAGTATTTACAAAATGCCACTGTTCTTCCTTGGGGTTCCACATAGCATTATATATTAAAAATTATATCATAACACAATTATATAATAAAAAAAACATTAAAAAAAAGAGAAACAAAATAATAAAAAAACACAAATCAATCAAATTTGCAAACTACAGTCAAACCAAGTTACAAATTAATAAAATGAAAATGACTATACCCGAACCCAGACACCCCCCCCCCCCCCACTTATATGCTCATTTATAATATTGATTCAATAGCAGTTTAAAGGATCTAATAGATGTTGCACTTCGAATTTCATTGGGTAGTTGGTTATAAATGGAAATTCCCCTGTAGAAAAAAGTTTTTTTACAACGATTAGACTTTGGCTTTGGGAGATATAAATTCTGATTAGAGCGGAGTGTGTAATTGGAAGTTCTTATTGTGATATTGTCAGACATATAATTTGGGGTGAAATTATGCAAAATCCTATAAATCATTGTACACATGTGTTTGTTATAGCGGCAATCAAGAAGGTCCCAACCCAATTTGTCGTGAATATGTTGATTTGATGTATGAGAAAAAGGATTGATTTTCATAATGATGCGACCCGCTCTGTTTTGGATTTTTTGCAAAGGTGAAAGAAAAAACTTTTAGGAGCAGATTGCCACACAACATCTCCATAATCGAAATGTGGTATAATGACCGATTTATAGATTAAATTTAAACTTGATTCATTTACAACATGTCTTAATCGACCAAGGAAACCGACAAGCTTGCTAATTTTTTGACACATGCTATTTATATGAATATCCCATTTCAATTCCTTATCAATATGAAGTCCAAGGTATTTAGTAGTTTCAACCTTTTGTAAGATCATATTATTTACTTTCACATTAAGGGTATTATACTTTGCTAATATGTTACGCGTGCCAATGAGCATGCTATCAGTCTTCGTATAATTAATCAATAATTTGTTTTGAGAAATCCATTTGTCCAAAACCTCCATCTACGATTCTACGACATTTGGATTTTTATGAGAAAAATAGATTACGGTGTCGTCTGCATAGAGATGAACTTGGCACAATTTAAAAATGTCAGGGAGATCGTTGATAAATATACAAAACAATAAAGGTCCTAAAATGGAACCCTGAGGTACACCGTGGGTTAACTGTTTTTCTTCCGATAAAGAATTATTGACCTTTGTTACTATTCTCCTATTAACTAAATAATTCTCAAACCACTTAAGGGTTAAACCCCTCACTCCAATGTCAAACAGTTTTTGTAGCAGCACTTTGTGATCGACAGTGTCAAAAGCCTTCTTTAAGTCGACGAATATTGCACCAGTATATTCGCCCTCATCCATGGCCATCATCCAGTCATCCAGCACTTTCACAAGCGCCGTCACAGTAGAGTGATTAGCCCTAAACCCAGACTGAACTGATGAAAGTATATTGTTTTCTTGAAGGAAACGTAACAATTGAGATTGAACTAATCGCTCTAATATTTTCGAAGTACAACGCAACAAAGATATTGGCCTATAGTTATCTGGGTTTGACCTGTCCCCCTTTTTATGAAGCGGTATTACCTTCGCTATTTTCCATGATTTTGGAACTTTTCCCTCTGTAATTGATCTATTAATGAAATACGTGATTGGTTTACTTAGAATATCTGCACATGCCTTCAGAACCTGAACGGAAATACCGTCAATTCCGACTGATTTTTTATTTTTTAACTTTTTGATTTCATTTATAACGTCATTCTCGGAAACAATAGTAAATGTGAGTGTATTCTGACAAGGTATATGCATTTTGCTGTCTTCGGGAACGATAAATACTTCCTCTTTAGCATTGTGTTGTTTTATCAACAATTCTGACGCAACGCCGGCAAAATGATTGTTGAATTCGGTTGCTTCACTTTCTGAATTATCGCAAGAGATGTTGGACGAGGATTTATTATTCGGTAAAAAAGATTTCAGAATTTTCCAGGATTCATTTCTGTCGGAACAATTCGCTAACTTCTCAGTATAATATTGCTTTTTAGATTTCCGAATGACTGACGTCACTTTATTTCTCAGTTGCCTATACTCCTTCCACAACTCTTCCTTCTTTTGAGCAATAGCTCTCTTTTTAGCATTATCTCTTTGTTTTATCAATTTATAAATTGACGCATTTAACCAAGGCGAGTATGTCTTCCGCATGCGTTTTGTTCTCCAAGGCATGTGCTTATTAATTACATTAACAACAACATTTTCCCATTTCTCGACGGCATCATCGAGATCATCACATGTTACAATATCATTCCAATTAACTTTCCACAAATCCTCACGAAATGAACACCAGTCAGTACCGTTAGACTTTCGAAAAGTCACATTATTATGACTATGGGTGGTTACATTGTGTGATTTCCAGACCATATAATTCATAAAATGATCACCCATGGATACCTCAAGAACACCAGACCTTTTTATATTGTCGAGATGGTTTGTCAGCATATGATCGATAAGAGAGGCAGTTTCACTAGTTATTCTAGTACATTTAGTCGTATTTACATATTGAAAGCCATACATTTTATTCACTTGATCATATTTTTTTGTATGTGAAAGAGCTGGTTTTCTGTAATCAGTGAATGGACATTGAAATTGCACATAAACGTTAATAGATTTTCATAAGCATCTAAGACATCATGACCAGAACTGGGTGGCCTATACCAATTCAAAAACAGAATGGGATGGGAATTTTTCATTTCAATCGAAATAAGGATGGCCTCTAAATCATCAAAGGACCGGTCTTCCAAGACTTTATATTTTATATCATTTTGAATGTAGATTGCCACACCGCCACCATTCCGATTCCGGTCTTTCCTAATAATTGAATAACCAGGAATTTTAATCTCGCTGTTATCAATTTCCGAATCAAGCCTGGTTTCATTGAGAGCACACACGTGTATTCCATTTTCGATCATAATACATTTGAGTTCTTCAAAATTCTTTGTTAAACTTACAATATTGAGTTGAATACATTTCAAACCTTTTCCACACAATTCATCAAATTTAATTTTATCTTTATCATCAGCATGTTTCCTAATAAAATGGGGGTTTGGCGTTTTTGTTTTTAAATCAGAATACTTTTCGTCATAAAATGGTAGTTCTTTCAATAAGCATTTTGGACATTTCCATTCAAGAAAATGTTCTGAAGTATTATTATATATTTCTACAGGGACACTTGCACATTTGATATGTACCCACGAATTACATTCGGTACATAATAGACCCTTTTGATTATTTCTGACACAATTGGAGCATAAACTACAAGGAAATTGCTTACCCATTACACAAACTTAAATATAAAAAAGATGCAAAATATTACAAATACTCTGAATATTAACAAAACAATTAACTAATAAAAGGTTGATTAAAACACCGAAAATTATCATTGCTGTTTAATTACTACCAGCATCAGTGTCAAAGAAAAGGGGGTATCATTTAACTTGACACGATTAAAAGGCTCTATCGCTACGAGTCGCGGAAATGTGAAACTGCACTGAAAGAAGAGATTATGAGTGTACTGTATTATCCGGTACACAGGGAGCCAGAAAAACACAATAGTGTGACTTGACAAAAGATTACACCTATTACAAGCTGGCTGAACGCTTGCAACATTCTTAACGAAGAAAAGAGAAATAGCATTCTATACAGATCCAACAAATAGATTACGTCTAACCAAATTAAATCCTGTATATATATTCAATCTATTAGGCCTATACAAAGAAAAAGAAACAAAAACCTATAGACAGGGATCCAGGAGCTCACAATAGCACACAGTGTGACTCATACCAATTAAGAACTGGCTATTCACTTGCGCTATAAATAAAGAACATAGATTCCGATTACTAAACCGGGTTCACTCTTTATAGCAAGTATACAAAAGGCTATATACAGAGAGGCAGGAGCACAATAGTGTGGGGCCACAAAAGATTATACTACTTAAATGGATACTGTCTGGAAATGCACTAGCATTATTAACGAAGAAAAAATAGTAACTACACATACACTGTACATCAGAGACTATTAAGATATAGTTTCCAAGAAGAGTGCTATATGACAAGAAAGACAGTTTTAAGAGCGCATTATTCAGGCTTAATCCGCTTCAAATGAGATGCATTTGTTAGAGTCACACGGCGATCGTCGCACGTTAGCACTTTTATGCGTCCATCTTGAGTCCATATGCGCTTGATGTCATTTTTAAGTTTTGTCTTGATTTCCCAAAACAGGTCTGTTCTCACCTTTGTTAGACTCTCCTGGATGTATATTGAAGATCCTTGCTGGCCACGTAATGTTTTCCTCTCCTGGTAGACACGATCACGGACGTTGTAGTTCGTGAACTTAACGATAATGCCCCTGGGTCTAGTTTTGTCCTTCGCTTTCATGGCCCCAAGTCGATGGGTCCTGTCGAGGTCGCCGACTTCCAGATCGATCTTGAGCCTCTCCTTACACATCTCTCTCACGATCTCGTCCGTGCTTTCACCTTCATTTTCAGATAAGCCATGGACAATTAAACAATTCCTTCTGGAGTACTGCTCCGTATCGTCCTGTTGGTTTTTGATCTCGCAAAGTTCCTTTTGTAGCCCAGCAATCTTGTCGTCTCTCGACGATAATTCAAATTCAAGGTCCTTTTTCATGATTTCAGTAACTTTTTGCGCAATATTATTAACGTTGGTCAGTTCATTGATCAAAGTGTCCTTGATTTTTTCCACAAGCGAATTCACCAATTCACTGTTTATATCCAGCACTTTGCGAATCTCATCACGAACGTTCTCCGATACATCAGTTGATGATGAACGTGTTGTACGTTTCGCGTCTTTCGTCGACATGACTAAATACAAGCGGTGATTCGAACGCGGTAGAGTTGCGCAAATCCAAATTCAGCTTCTCCCGAAGTTCCAAATAAAGATATCAGAGGTAGTAATTAAAATCAGCCATATACTCACTTGTCAGAGTGTTCAGCAAAATTTTCACATTATTTTCATGGCTTCAGTATGGATATTAAAGGCATATTCGGTGCGATTATGTAATCAAAGTTCAGAGCAACAACGAGACACGTCCGTACGCCATGACGTTCAGCACCCTACTTTTGGTGGTGTTTTGGCGGCAATCTGAGGTAATAATTAGACCTGGGTCAACTAACTTTGGTTCTTTGTTAGACACAAATTACTTTTACCTCTCGTATCTAGGGTTCCAAAACTCAACAGGTGCATGTTTTTGTGCGAGAGTGGAAAGACTGAGGAGAATGTCTAATTGGGAGATTTCTATAGGGTGATAGTTACTGGAGTGTAGAGGGTGTGTGGCCACAAAATTATAAGTCAGACCGTCAGAGACAGTGAGGATAGGGAGAAGGGTAGCATCAGGCAGTCATGGCAGTTTCACGGCAGCACAGGCCCTGTTAAAGCCTCACCCGCCCTCACCTCCACTTGCACCATCGTTTTACAAGAACTGTAAGTTATGTGCATATATTGTTATAATTAATTATTGTATTTCAAATTTCTTATATCCAGAATCTATATAAACAAGAATACAGAAATTTACCCATTACTATTTTTTTCAACATGGAAGGATTGTTATTTGGTACATTGCTGAAGATATTTTCCATGTTTTATGAGCTAATTGATTTTTGTACCTCACTTTTAAAGTATAAGAACTAGTTAGCCATGATTAGTTTTTTTATTTCAATATTATCAAAATTTAATTGGTGTAAATATTGCAAGTGAACCGAGAAGTAATAATTCTAGGCATGTACATGTATATATGAAGAAAGATACTAGGCATGTATTTATAAGAAGATAGAAGTATAAATAAAGAAAGATAACATTAATTTACAATTTACGGATACGATACCGTACTCTGTAATGTTTGTTTACAATTATTTATGTTAGGGCGAGCTGGGCTTTTGAACATCTTTTGTACATCTCTAGTACACGTGTGCTCGTACAACTACCGGTGACTTGTGACTTGTGACTTCAGAGCCTTATACGAGTATCTCATCGCAGACTCAAGGGCGTGTATCCCCGCAACCATTGACCAGAGTTGGCAACTAGCGACAGACATCAAGCCACATTCACATTGTACGTCGTAGAAATCACCGTGGTCTTCAACCTGGACTGATTAGTCTGCATTTCTCAACATGAACTCAGGACTGTAAAGAATTTACACACCGGTCCAGTGTAGGTGGTTTATTTCTTCAGCAGCAATCAAATTATTCGTCAAGGAAGGTCACTCAATTCATTATTGCCTCGGTACCGAAATTTCTTTTATAATACATGTCTAAAATTTAGTAATGTAATTACTTAATGATAGGCTATACATAACTGATGTTATTTACATTATTCAAGGATACAGTTTCATACCGTCACATGTACATTTCAATGATGTAATTATATGTTGGAAGATGAAACAATTATTTAATTTGTGTACATTATCATGATTATAGAGCAGTTTGCTCTTAATTAAACTCGGGTACACTATATCTACTGAGTAATTGTGTGATGATTTACCAGTGACTTCGATTTATTTCAGCAGAACCTAATTTATCGTCAGAATAGTTATTTCAGGACTAATATCTGACATCATGTATCCCTACAAAATATACCTACTGTACAGTTTTACAGTCCATTCAAATTGATAACCATCCAGGGAGGTATTACAGGGAGATAATCTCAGCTGAGAGCTTTCTATTCATAGTGTCTGGACCTGAACTTTTCTTCGACAAATAGTCTTTACAGAATCCTGCCTCTTTGTCCTATTACATAACGCTCCTTTATTCCATTTCCTGTCATAGAAATGCCTATAGGATGGAGTTTTTGTATTATAAGCACAGGATACATTCGAATTCGTTATCTATTAGTGCAAAGTAGAAGGCTGGCTGTATAATCTGACGTCTGCTTTATTTAGCGTTTCGGTTTTCGCTGGTGTACGATGCTACGTTCGATAGCGCTAGCGAATGGAAGCGGTAAATATACAGCGCACGTAAAGGACCTTTGCTGGGCCCAGCGAAGTGGAATGCATTCTGGGATATTTTTTCCGCGCGCGCGAGCTCAGGAAAGTTATCGTAGTACATTATGCCTCCATGATCTGACTTTCTACCAAGAATTCATGTTTTCGCACTAAATTCGAATGTAACCCCATATAAAATTGACTCGAAATCGAAGGTTTATAAAACAATGAAGCTTTTAGAAAACTACAATATTTTGGCAATAATTTGACATTTCATGTTAAATGTGATGATACTTGGCGGGCGGCAGATGCCGCCCACGGCCAGCTGTAAGGGTAACATTCAGAATGGGGACTCTAACTCAAAGGGTGGCATTGACATTAAGCCAAAGTCACTCTATAGTGGCAACCGTTCCCCGACAGGTGGTAACCGAACAAAAAGCAACCATCAACTACTTCTGCCGCTCAGCCACTCCATGGTGATTGATAAGTGCGCAGAATTTTTTCGCGCGTGGTTCACTATTATTAAACAACAGACATTGTTAGCGATAGGTTATTGGTCGCCAATTGTCTGCTAACTGGTTGCCGATTTGCTGATGAAGGTCACAGGCCACAACCACTGGACACCTGTCACCGACCGGTCGCCTCACTTTAGACGATCGATTAAAGATAAGGAAACATCGAACACCTGCTGACCAAAACCGTAGCAGCGAGTTGCCGACAAATGACATCTTTTGGAAGACTGTCAACAACTTTTCTACGACCACTGACAACCAACGCTCGGCGACCGATCACCAAGGCCGTACGCAGAATTTTTTTCCTGGGGGGGGGGGGGGGCAAGATGATCGCTTTCAAAGGTACCCATAACTTGAAGCCTAAAACCCGATTTAAAAAAAGTATGATTTTGAAATTTCTGGGGGGGGGGGGGGGCAACTGCCCCCCTGCCCCCCCCCCCCCCCCCCCCCTGCTTACGGCCTTGCCGGTCACCACTCTATTGTGACTTAGGCTAAACATGCAATATACTCACATGTATGTCTTCAGTCCTTGGGGGCTTATCATGAAGATTGAGGTGGAGAGGGAATACGACAACGTACAAAGATCGCCAAGAGAGGAAAAGCTGTGTAAAATAATCAGGAAATTTACATTTTTTAGGTACATCGTTAAGTGCACATTTTCAAGACATTAATCTCCATTTACCACACTCAACCCAGGTGAGGTAAATTAGTACCTGGCCGGAATTAATTTCTTAAAATGTTATAGCGCCGTTAAAGCAGCCACGCTGTAGCTATGGCCGGGGTGCGTCTTTTTTACCGTACCACTAATGCGTTAAATTGTTCACAATACGGTTTATTCCGTCAAGACGAGTCGGCATGAATATTCATAAAAAACGAATGTAGGGATATAATAAAAAGAGCAAGGCCCTGGTGCAGCTGGTCGGTATGGCACAATCGGATAATCCGGTGCGCTCTCGAACCTCGGCAGAGGAATATGTTATGGAACCTTTTTTTTTTTTTGCTGATTTAAAAATAAGGTGCGTTTAAGTTTTGTAGGCTTTGGCTTAGGGCTAGGGTTTAGGTTTAGGGTTAGTGTTTAGGGTTAGTTTTTAGGGTAAGGGTTAGGGTTTAGGATTAGATTTAGGGTTAGGGTAGGGTTTAGGATTATGGTTAGGGTTAGGGTATGGTGTGGCCTATATCACAAGTATGCCGTGAAAATGAGTGAGGAAATACAAGTCCGATACTTATAGTCTCTTTCAAAGTCTTCAAAAAGGGGTTTAGGATTAGATTTAGGGTTAGGGTAGGGTTTAGGATTATGGTTAGGGTTAGGGTATGGTGTGGCCTATATCACAAGTATGCCGTGAAAATGAGTGAGGAAATACAAGTCCGATACTTAAAGTCTCTTTCAAAGTCTTCAAAAAGGGGTTTATTACGCATTAGTGGTACGCAGCCGGGGTAATAGTTGTCGAGCGCATGGAGTGCTGAAATCCGAAACACATGTACGCTATACAATAACCCATTATTTTGTTATGGTTATTGTTATTCATATGAAAACGTCTGTACAAAAATTGTCAGCAGGTAATACGATCCCCCGATCGGATGCCTCATATATTGTAGCCATTAATCAAGGCGACTGTGCTGCTCTGTCGATCCGATCCCCTAGTAAATTTATGGTGAATCCTCTAAATGCGCGGAATAGTCCTCTGATTATTGCGCTGGACGTCTTTGTGCATCATATAGGCGCAATAATCAGAGGACTATTCCGCGCGTTTCGAGGAGCGACGAGGGGACCGACAGAGCAGCACAAGGCGCCTTGATTAAAGGTTACATGGGGGGGGGGGGGGGGGGGGGGGATAACATTTTAAAACGAAAGCAGTGATTGAATCCCCAAAATGACGGTGTTTTTTTTCAACCAATCAAAACAGCTGGCACATCAAAAAAAGAATGATATGAACTTTCAGCTGCTGCTTCACTTTTTTACTTTGGTCAATTTGGCTCGAAGCTATCAAGAGCAGAAGGCAGAAAAGGCCTTGACCAGCAGTCCTCGCTCACACAAAAATGGGGAAACATAAGAAAAATAAATCTAAAACGACGGTACTTATTGTTTTAGAAATGAAAATTGATTCATATGACGTTAAAACTGAAAAAATCGAATTCTATATAACTGCTTCAAGAAAACTACGGCGAGTTGAAACAATAAAAGTAGTTTCTGGACGCATACTTGAGCTAAAAATGAGCGTATTTTATCAAGTGCGGAAAAGTGTACATCACGTTTCCATATGGATAATAGTATAATGATAATTATGATTAACTTATTATTATTATTACTATTATTAACACTAGTATTATTATCATAATTAGTTTTATTATCATTATCATCATCATTATTATTACTATCATACCGGTCGAATTTGCTACGTCGTCGTGATTTTTAACTAGAATTCCTCTTTCATGTTTTATGTATTTATCTATCTTTTTCTTGTTGTGAATATATGACTCTCTTTGCAAAGGATCATTTATATAACTGTTATAAAAAAGTGTACTTTCAGACGTTCGTATTCTTAATATATTCAAGATCCGTGATTGTTTTTATGTTTTCATTTTAATTTCGATTTGTTGGTTTCATATGTTATATTGATTCAAAGTAATTATAAATACAATATATCGTGTTTAAATTGTATTGTGAAATGACAAATCATATCGATAAACTGTATCTAGAAAAGAAAAAGAAAGCTCACGGGATGTGTGATATAATAGATGACTTGTCCTCCAAAGTCCCATAAGCTATACGTTGTGTCATTTGCAGACCATCTGGCTCTAAACATTCTATCTTGTGTCAAGCTTTGCACAATCTGACGTTGTTTGAGACCGGGATCACGTTTTGTATCTACAACGTTCGCAGCCTCTTGCATCCCTAACGGTGAAGGCTCGTGTTTATCTTGCTCCGTGGTATAATTGTTGTCTGGTAATTCTGGATAAATACAAATGAACATGAAAATTTTGAACAGTATTAAGACATCACAATAACTATGAAGCTCTGATTATAGACTCATTCACAATTTGATTTATGCAGGCAAGGCAAAGATTAAAATTCGTGTAAGTTGATTTGAATCTCATTTCAGAACTCATGCATTTTCCTTACGTTTGGTTGTTGAAGCCGTTGAAGATGGCTCGGTCGATTCATCTGGTTCTGTTGACTTTATGGAAATAGAAACAATAACGTAATAAAGTAGAACACTCTAATATTCATTACGTACAAAATGACATAATTATATAACTGAATGAACAAAAATGAAAACTTATCACCAAATAAATTTATTATGTTTACTTTAAGACATAATTCATTTCGTTATGCATTTTAACAGATTTACATTAATTTGCACAGACTAACGACTTGGAAACTGAGCTCTCCATAAATCAGTTAAGTTAAATCAGGTTTTAATTTGTCTGCCTGACGCCTGATACACCATATACTTTAAATTCTTATTGCAAGAACTGCAAAGATGCAAAACACACAAAACAACTTTGATATAATGGATTTCAAAATATGTATAAGACGGTCCGGTGTGCTCTGTGTTTGTCAATGCACTTCTGTCACGTAGGTGGAACACACAATATTGCGTCCATCAAATACATTTCTTTTATTGGCCCTATATGCAAGACAATACTATTCAAAGCAGGCATGTAATTGAATATGAGCGATAATCAGTTACCTTGACCCACTGAGGTGAATATTTACTCTCGTGTATCGTACACGATTTTCAAAATTTCTGCGATTCTAACCAAACATATTATTTGAATGGAGGATTTAGGGCTGATAAGTAAAATCGGTGTGTTTTGAAGAAAAAAACAAACAAAAAATTCTGGAACACTTTGCTATATTGTTTTAATATCTCATGATATATGATATATTATATATACATGTTAAGGAAATCGGCATGAGTTTTGAAATTAGTCATATCAATTTAAGAATGTTCAAGAAGGTCATTATTATTAATTTAATGCTCACTTGATATTCATTATTATTGTTGTTGTACTGTTATTGCTATTGTTATTTTCATTGTTTGTAAATAATGTATATGTGTTATTTAAAAATGGTATATGAGATGTAAATTTTAATTAATTTGCTGACTATTGATTTGTGGCATCAACTTTACGGGGCTAACCTCGATTACCATATGCTATTTGTAAGCTCTCTTTACCAAGATGATTTAGAGTGCACGAAAGCGTAAAAAGTAAATTATAATTTTATAATAACCTAAAGGATCAGAAAATGGATGCGTGCGTGCATCTCTTGTAAATTGCTTAGGTAAGGATTTTTTTTTTCTCTGTCTCTGTATAATCAAGTTCCTACATAAAACATAAGGATGTAATGATGAAAAGTTAGGTACAAGGTTTATACAATTAAAGATAATAATATTAATAATAATAATAATGAAAATACTACTAATACTACTAGAAGTAGTAAGAACAACAATAACAATAATACTAATAATACTAATAATAATTTTTATAATGATAATGAAATACTTTTCTTTCGTTGGACACGAGGGTAAATGGCACGAGCTTTGAAAATAATGTCGATTTGTGAATGTGCTTAAGTGATATATTGTTTCCTCAAGGCAATTAAATATTATATAGATAATATCCGGTACGTAGATGAAGATATGAATTACAAAACACGGTATCTTACAGGTATGTCGATGTTCTCGATGGTACTTGTATCTGATAAGAAATTCAAACAAACCAAAGCAATATTAGTATTACTAAGAAGACATTATAATGTCCATGTTAACATACTGCATAAATGGAAACAAAGATAACAGAAACATTCGACCGGCAAAGCACACAGAATATATTGAATAACTGCGCAGGACAGATTCAGATGGAAGTCAAACATTTTAAATATTAGGGGGGGGGGGGGGGGGGGGGGGGGATAATTGCTTTTAACATGAATATAGCTTACCAATATCGTGAGGTATTTGAGATTCCGTAGTAGACAAACCAAACGCCTGAGAGTAAGAATGCACATGAAAAGGTAAAATAAAATGTACTGGCGATCCGATATGTGCTTTCTAGACATTTGCCCGAAGCTGTCTTTGGGCTTCTGTTGCCATATTAATATATCTTATTTTTGTAAGTTACATATAGCTTTAGCGTTAGGGTTGGGTCTGATGTGTATTAGCAAAGTACGTTTATGCAGTGACATATATAGCGAAACATTCCCATATAAATCGATTTAAAAGTTTAAAAAACGATCAGATAAAGAAACATTATCTTCACTCGATTACGTTGCATCATATGTACGTTTGATGTTTCATTCATGTAAGATAATTTTGTAAGAATTACAAAACAATCATAGTCAAACAATACATAAATTATAGAATCATTAAAGGAAAATGAACAACTGTTTAACAAAAAAAGAAAAAAAGAAAAAGACCAAAGCAGTTTTTACGAGTACAAACTCACGAACCCAGGACCAGAGAGGGCGCACGTGCCTCCAAAATGACAAACATAGACCGTACAGCCGGACAACAGACCATCCCATCCCGCCCAAGCGTCAACGAGCCAGCGCAGAGTCTATAAAACAGTTAGACCCAACTTCGGAAAACCGAGCACAGGTAAAGCGCTTAGGCTGGGTTCACATAGAAGTATACTATTCGGGTATACGGTGCACGTTTTCGAGGGCACGCGAATAGCTTGAATCGAACAATAGGATTTCCTCATACCGGGTCACATGAGAGGGCACTATACGAAAATGCCGTATAGCTGCGTATAGCTGCGTATAGTATAGTATAGTGGGAATCGTACTTGTTCGATTTTCGTGCAGCGTATACAGACGTGGCAGGTGGTGTTCTGAATTTCCCTATAATATTTACTGTGTGCGTTGGTTAAATGAGGTAAGTTCAAATGAAATGACTTCTTGGTACTCATTTTATTGGAATTTCATAGCACATGCCGTCATATTTAAGTTATCCAACACTTTAGGGTTACTATGTCAAATGCCCCCCTTTTTTTTAACTGAAAGAAAAATATCTCATGCACATTCTGTGTGATTTATGTGGGCTCTGCATTTTTCTTTCTTTCTTGTTTGACCTTGAAAGGATTGAAGACACAAGGTCAAAATGGCTCAACTAACATTTAACTAATTACTTAATTATTCTTATAATAAGTTAAATAATGTGGAAATAGATTTAATTCAAGAAAATATTGTTTATAAAATGATTTCTTTATTATTTCACTTTTGATAAGAGTTCACAAAGCTGGGATGGGGGAGTAGAATCAAGCTACCCCCCCCCCCACCACCATAAAAAATGACGTCATCAAAGCGAAAATAGGAATAATTGATAAAATCAATTAGGCTGATTCATGTTTGAAATGTTAAAATATATATTTGGAAACATAACTACAGTATTTCCAATCACATCCCCCCAACCCCCCCCCCAAAAAAAAAAAAAAAAAAAAAAAAAAATTGTAGTGTGTAAAATCATATGGCTCAAATATTAAAGTAGGACACGCGTGCTACCTTATGTGACTCGCCATGCCCGTATAGCGTATAGCGTATAGCGAATAGCGAATAGCGAATATCGTATACCGTATACCGTATACTTCTATGTGAACCCAGCCTTAGAGACATCATCGATGTATTAGGCGCTATATAAAAAATAGTAATATTATTATATTATATAGTCAGAAAACGGCGTATGAATAAAGAGCCCTCATCGTTCAGTGCGAGGCAGTATGTACAAAAGTCACGGGGAAAAGCTTGCTAAGTCAACCTGCCAACGATATATATATTTTTAAATATATATCTGCGTGTCAACTACCTTCAAAATCCGTGTATGATTCGCCATATGAAATGACTTTCAATGACAAACATTTGAAATAAATATATCCGCAGCATTATTTTTGAAAATTATATTATCAACAGCAGGTCGACATTGCACGATTTTCCCCGTGCCTTTTGTACACACTGTCTCGCACTGAACGATGATGGCGCTAGACCTCTTGTTCGGCAAAGAGATTCGATCATACACAGTATGCCCTCCGAAGGAGGGCTAGAGGGCCAGCTAAAATCTGACCTTTGACATTCCATAGGCTTTGCATTGGATGCATTGTGGGAGCTTTGGCCAATTTGAACAGTGAGCTAGGAGGGTCAATTTCAATAAATGTTTATTCATGAGGAATGACGTCAAAAACTCGTCAAATACTGTTCGATGATATGTTAGTTGCTCATATTAACATAATGTTTTATGTATAAGATCATACATAATTCATTTTTTTCATTCCCACAATTCCCTACGATTTGGACACGAAATAGGGAAAATGGCGGCCGTGGGGGTAGTGCTACTTTTGTGCCATTTCAACACAAATCTCAAAAAACTTTGTTTTTGAGAATTTTCTGTTTTAGAAGGAGTTTGTCTTGTAAGTCGCACGAAAGCAGAAAATTCTCCGGTGGACATTCTCATCAAAGTAATGCCGTATGATGCCATGAAATGTAAGTAAATATGTATTTTGTTTAACATTCCTCTTAATAATTGGGATGTGTTCGTCGTGGCTGCTAGTGAGTTCACTGTACAAAACGTATTATCCCACATCCCACCCAGCCCCCCTTCTCATGCATGACAAAACAAAATTATTATCTTTGATTGAACTCTAAAACGGTCATTTTGAATAGTCTACTTGTAATATTTTTCGAGAAGATCAGATATTTTCCGAAGATCTGTATATTATGATAGTGCTCAAGCCTAAAAAGTAAAGTGCGTGGCTTCATTACCGACAATCTGCGGTAGATGTGGACCTGTTCAAGATTGATCATGACACTGAATGCGCAAGATCCTCACTCTGGGGAGCTGGGCCGCGCCGGGTAAGATCTTGCCCAGCGGTCTGTTAGTTTTGGGTGCGCCGATCCTGGCCGGCTAACTGCGCTTTGCCTACGGCTACGATAGCCTGGATCTATTCTAGGCCTACCTTAGACTTAGAGTTAGGCCTTCGGCCTCGCCTTGAACTTTGTTTAAGGAGGGTCTAGAAAGATCAACTTAGAATTTGAATGATAATGTCCTGAATCATGCTGGACCAGATTAAAATGTTCTTTATTATATACAGTCAGTATACCCTTATGCTGCTAATTTATTTTGTGTACTAGGGCCTACTGTACTCTGTAGTGACAACCATGACGAGTCACCACTGTCACTGAGACGAGAGAGTACATAGGGCCTTCATGTGCGAGTAATATTATTAATTTAAACAGTAGATCTGTGGCATGCTTTTAATTACTACTATGATTCTAACCTCTTGTTCTCTTTTGATTGCAGAGCTATTGCCTTGGACCGAAGTAGAGAAACACAGGGGGACCAGGACCAGATCATTCAATATCGTGATACTAAAAACTGATAGACCCTACCTGGGGCTGGGCTGTAGATTATTGTCATCCACTCACTGCAGGAAACCCAAGTTGAACTGGAAAGGTAAATTGTTTTTTGAAAATGTAGACCTCTAAGCCCACATAATTGGTGTAAATTTCAATATTCCATTGCTTAGTCTTAGTAGTAGCTCTGTAAGATTAGATCTTATTATTAATAGACTTAGATTTCTACCGACATAGTCTGTGCAGTCAAAATCAAAATTCTAAAGTCCAGTAAATTATTTTGATTTAGCCGTTTTAAAGTTTACTAAATGCCTTGGTCTAGGATCAAATTTGGAATGGAAGATGAAAATATGTACGTCTGTTAAATTTTTTAAACTTAGATATACATTTCTATAATTAAGAAGGAAGAACAAATGCAGTGATGGGTTTTTTTTTGTTTGTTTGTTTGTTTGTTTGTTTGTTTGTTGTTGTTTTTTTTTTTTTGGGGGGGGGGGGGGGGACAATCCCGGCCCGTGCCCCCCTTTCAAACAACAGTATGCATTGTGCCCCCCTTTTAGAACGGAAAACCTTTTTTGTTTTTGTTTTTGTTCTTGTTTAGTTTTCGTGTAAGATATTTATGGAGGGAAACAGGACCCGATAACCCCCTCCCTCCCCCCACTGAGCGATATTTGGAGGGCTGGCAAGACCAAACAATATACAGATCTCCCTCCTAGCAGTTTCCCAAAGTTGACAATCCAGCATTTGTATGCCCCTCCTCCTCCCCCCCCCCCCCCCTATTATACAAAATCCTGGATCCGCCCCTGGATAGACGTACCCATTTTTGTTTCCTTCATTAAAATCCAGTCCACAGTCTACAAGAAGTTTAATTTTTGTTTGTCCTTTCTTTTTGTTTTTATAATGCAGGTTGTCCAAGGAAGCTCATCAGTTACATTGCTTGTTACGTGTCAAGTAACGGAGTCATTAAGGATCGAAGTATTTTTATATTTATTATCATTTAAACATAAAGTTTAATTAATTAATTTCTCTCGAGATTTATTGCTAATTTACATAATGGCAATTACATTTATTCTAAATGTCAGGAATGCTATTTCTGAGCTGGAAATTGAATGTCAAAGTTTGGGTCAAAAGAAAGAGCTAACATATTATTCAAAGGGGAAACAAACGGATTTGTAACTTTCATTTATTTATTTTTCCATTTTTTTTTTCATTATTTTTTTCATTTTTTCATTTTTTCATTTTTTTTTTTTTGGGGGGGGGGGTGGTTCAGGGTTGAATGGCCCTTATTGCAATCACTTGACATTTCACTTCAAGATGATTTATAGATACACCCCCTAATTCGTAATTTTGAAATAAAAGCAAAGACTAAATTTACATCGGATTTACCTTTTGTAGGTGTACATGTCCATGTACACGTAATTAAAAATATATTGCAATTGGTACGATTGGCCCATTTGAAACATGATTATGAGAAAGTGATTAATCTTGAGCCTAATTCTAAATTCTTTTCACACTTCAAAAAAATATTTGATAAAAACCTTTTAAGTACAGTGAGTTATCATGTCACCTCAGAATAATGCAGTAATTTAAATTCAAACTATAACCAATAAATTTTCAAAATCAAATAATTTTACTTTTAATTCCATTGTAATTTAGAAATAGAGTTAGAAAAATGTGGCATGACTACATTATGAAATATGATTTTAGTTCATCATCTTTAATGCAACGTGTGTTTATAATTGTATGCATAAGTAGTGCATTAAGATGTAATCATATTTATTTGATCTTCAACCTTAAGTGATAATCCCTTTCATCAAATTCTTGAAGCTATCCTGCGTTAGCTATGATAATTTTTCTTGAAACGCAAATGGTTCTATAATCTGTAATTTCTTCCTTTTTATCATCTGTGCAATGGTTGTGCCATCAATCTGGGGCATGTTTCTAGGCAAACGAATCATGCGCTTGGGAGTTTCAGCCCACCCCGAAATTTTCAAAACTACCAATATTTGGACAAACATCATTTTGGGTAGTAAGGTGGTCTCTTTGGACTCTTATGTCTTGTATATTCTGATGATAGATTGAAGGGATGTACATGGATATACATTATAATCCACCTATATATCGGATGTCACTAGATTTAAACTTGTTTGCTTACAAACTGAAATAAAATAGCAATTGGTATGACGCCCCCTCACCTGCCCCGTGATTTGTTGTCCATAAACAATATGTTATAATCTGTATATTGCATTTCAAGAGAGCATTAACTTTTATGTTGATAAGTGAGTTAGTTTAATAAACATCATTTCACACTGAGAAACTTCTATTTTGTTTTTTTCCCCCATAATTTTGTGAAAGATGTGGTGGTGATGCTGATGATGATGCAGGCACAATATGGTGTGAAGGTGGATTGGTGTAAATACAGCCTTATGCAACCTTGAATAACTGGATGATAGACTGAATTGTGTGGGTTTTCTGTTGATGGACTCATTTTACAAGAAGATGAAGAAAAAAGAAGAAGATGAAGAAGAAAAAGAAGAGGAAGAAGAAGAAGACAAAAATCAAATCAGATTTTTTAGGTTTGTTTGTTGCTGTTTGTTGGGTTTTGTTTTGTGCCTTTTTTGTTGTTTTTGTTTATTGTGTTTTTGTTTTTTTTTGGTTTTTTTTTGTGTGTGTGGGGGGGGGGGGGGGGGGGGGGGTACATGCACCAGAAGCCAGTGCATGGTGGTACATATATGAGGTCATGGGGAGCAAATTTTCCCTTTGTACTTTTACTTGAGATATGATATGCCAGATCTGCAAGGCACAAAAAAAGCGTTCAATGAAGGGAAATTCAATATCGAAGGAGGGCTTCTTCTTCCTCCTCCTCTTCTTCTTCTTCTTCTTCTTCTTCTTCTTCTTCTTCTTGTTCTTCTTCTTCCTCCTCTTCCTCTTCATTTTTTTCTTCATCTTTTTTTTTCTTCTTCCTCTTGCACTTCCTTTTCATCTTCATCTTCTTTTTCATCTTCTTTTCTTCATCTTCCTTTTCTTCTTCCTCTTCTTGCTTTTCCTCGTCCTCTTCTTTTTTCTTCTTCATCTTCTATTTCATCTTCTTCCTCTTCTTTTTTTCTTCTTCTTTATCTTTGTCTTCTAGTTCTTCATCATCTTCTGCACATTTTTGCTGCAAAAGTACAGTATACGCCTAAGTACAGTTTAATTTTATGTTAATTAATTATAAAAGCTTATGAATATTCAAATCTATAATTTCAATAACTTTACGCTCTGCGCGCCGGCTAAATTTCTGGTTTTCGCTGGTACACTGAAAAAAAGTTGGCTTCATAGGCTAATACATGAAAAGTGGGAGCAGTGTGCACTTTTGACCCGCCGGAAATGCCCCCATGGAAAGCCGGATGCAGAAGCGGAGTTGAGACCCCTTGGTTTTCGGAGTATAAACCTGTATAATATAACTTAGTCCACAAAATCAAACCTGCGCTCGGTTTTCCGAAGTTGGGTCTGACTGTAAACGTTTGCATAAAGCGCATATACCCAACACTACCACTCTCAAATGTACCGAGATTCTCCGCCCACCCATTCAGTGTATACAATTTGTCATTTTTAAAATTAATTGTTTAATTAACCAATTTATTTATTTACTTAGCTATTTCTTATTTTGTTATTATTTACTTTTTGTATAACATACAATCGGTCTGACAACGATTAGAGACCTTTGAGCAACCGATCGACGACCAGTCGCCGGTAGAAGTATTTTTCAACGTTGATGGCAACAGCTTCTTTTCATCCTGTCGCTAGTCTCGCCGGCAACAGGTCGACAGTCTAGTTGACTCGGAATTTAAAAAACAAAAAAACATGAGAAATGTAGTCATAAACTTACCATTGCCCCTTCCTGATAATCGTCTGTAGCTACTTCCTCTTTATAACAGAAACAACAAATAAAAAATAATTACAAAAAAATTAAAAAGAGTAAATTTCAAGTTACAAGACTATTGACAGGGTATGTATGATATTTATTTGTTGATGGTGTGTAGCATTTACCTAATTGTTAGAATAAATTGACTAAGCAGTCCAGAGTTCTGGATAGAGACTCGACTCTACATATGAATATCATTGATCCAGATCGAGAATATCATTAAAACATAGGTCTGCTTACAGCCTAGTGACAAGATTAAAGTTATAAAATAGGCTTACAGTGTAAGGAGCATTATATTGCATGAAGAATTATGAGAAAAAAAAATCTGATTGAAATGGAATAGGAATAGGTCATATTTAAACATAAAGTTAAGTTCTGGGACTGTTTAAACTTTTTTTGTGAGCTTTCTCATTCTTTTTGTCAAGACGGAAGAATTTCATTCCATTAGGGATATGAATTGGTCTTTAAATTTCCCACGTGTGTGTTGCCCTATGTAGGCATTTCGATATGCAGTGCAAGTGAGTACCAGCAATATTGAGTCATTTTCTTCTCATTTTGGTGATTCTGTAATCTCACAGTAAAGACAGTAAATCCTGATTTCATGTACTACATAACGATCATTTCCAAATTACTTTCATACCGTCTCTTTCACAATTTAATTGAACGACCAGAACTCAACTTTATCTTTAATCTAGAGAAATGAATTATTTACTTCATTTTAATTTATATTTCATATCTGGATTTATACATTAAACACAAGTAAATGAATGTTGGTCTCGTTGGCCTTCTGAAAACATTCTTTGGGATTCACACAGCTGTTGCTGTTGTTTATAAACTACCAAAACAAAGTGATGAATGCTTTATCTCAGACCTAACATATATATTGTAATGACAAAAAACGAAACTATATACTTGGAGATTTTAACTTGAACCTATCAGATCTGAATGCAAATCGAAATGTAAATTTGTTTCTGGAAACTATGAATGCACATTCTTTTTTCCCCATTATTATGAAACCTACAAGAATAGTGCAATCTTGTGCTACTCTGATTGATAACATTTTTACGAATGATAAGGACTGGATTATAAAGAGTGGTATACTGATTGCAGATATATCAGATCATCTGCCTATATTTGCTATTACCAAAACAGATACTAAACCATGTATCTTATCTAAATCTATATGTGTCCATGACATGTCAGAAAAAAATCATAAAGAGTTTCGGATTCACCTCACTAAAATATCCTGGGAGAGTGTATTACAATGTACTACAACAGAAACTTCATATGATAGATTTGTTCATATCTTACAAAATATTTATGATGCTTCTTTCCCGTTAGTAAAAAGAAAAACATACAAGCACAAAAGGAAACCCTGGATAACACCTGGTATCTTGAAATCATGTAAAAAGAAACGATACTTGTATAAAAAGTTTTTGAAAAATCCATCTGAACTTAAACATACAAATTATAAAATATATAGAAATATTCTCACCAAAAAAAAATCCAATTGCTGAACAAGATTATTATACTACTAAAAGGAATGATAGTAAAAAGATAGTAAAAAGTTGTGGTATACTATTAATGAAGTCTTAGGGAGAACAAAAAAAAAATATTTCGTCAAATTTTGTCGATAATACGATTATTCGAATCAGCGAATAATTACATTTGCGAGATAATACAGGGTAATACACGGTGAGGGCGGTGGGCACTGCATTAGCTTGTTTCCACGGCGTTTGCAGACGACCAAATATCAAAGCGCGCGCTTTTGAGCAAACTCGGGATACCGCACTGCAAAGAACACGCCCCCACCGCATGCCTGGCATTGGTGGACAACTGCGCATTAAGCGCCATATAACGGTGTCCTTGGAGACAGCCAATTAACTTGTGCGCAGGCTCTGGTTAGCACCACCCCTACACAAAGAGAAATATTTACTTAATATTTCATTATGTAAACTTCCTTTCGTAAAATTTTTACTTAATATATGTAAAATTGTCTCAAATGAATGTTTTTATGTAGTATTTTACTAAATATTTGTAATGAATTACATTTCGCATATAATGTGTCATGCAAAATGTAAAATTTTATGTAACATTTACTTAGCACTATTTAAGTAAAATTCATTTTGCAAAAGAAATGCCTATTATGTAAAATGTGTTAAGTACAAGTATTTTTAAAGGGAATTTTATCATGCAGATGTTATAAGTCATCATTAAGTGAAATGTTTTGTAAACTATTGTGTATAAAATACATTTTACGAATGTCAGTTGACATTAACATGATTTTGATACACAGTTATGTAAAACTGACTGAACAAATCTTGCAAAATAACGCTGTAAGATATTTCTTCATAAAGATTTTTTCAATATTGCCCTTTTCGTTCAGTTTATTTAACATGCACAATGTAATTTGTCGTCATTAAGTAAAAATGTTTTGCAAACGGTTTTGTAAAAAATGCATTTTCGTATTTTTCCCTCATTATTGGGGGAAACACTTATATGAATATTCATGAATTTTCAGTAGCGTATGGTTGGGGGGGGGGGGGGCCCGATTTTAATACTAGTAACTGTTACCAAATGCATAACAAATTATAATGGGTATATAAGAGCTTGCAATAGACTGTACCAACTGGATAGGATAGGACTAGGATAGGATAGGTTAAGATATAGGATAGTATAGCTTAAAGGAGGATAGGTTAGGATTGATAAGTTGAGACGCAGAAAGACATAACAAGCAGGTTTATTTTTTTTTTACCTGGGTTGGAGGAAAAAGGAAACAATTGGGCAACTGAATTTGCCCAACCACATAATACATGTGTAGAATTGTTTGTTAGGTAAAATTTACACATGAATTTTAAGTACCTATATTTAACATGACATTTTACATAATTATCGTCGAATATTTTGTTAGCTAAAATTTACACAAGTTCCTATTTAACAAAACAATTTACATAATTTTGGTAAAACATTTTGTTAAGTAAATTTTACAAAAAAGTTATGGAGTTCCTATTTAACAAAACAATTCACGTAATTTTTGTAAAAATTTCTGTGTGTGTACGCGTAGAGTAGCCAATCAAAGGCGCTAATCAGCAGAAGGAACGCGCACATGGTTCTCCGAATCTGAATTATGCTTTCAGTCTCAACTCAACCTCTGGGGACAATGGATGTTATTTTGCCCTCCCTCCCTCCATGTATAGAGTAACTGGTAGGGCAGGGGATAAGTACATTACCAAAACAAGGTTAAGGTGGAGGAAAAGGTATTACATGTAAATCTCAGGGAAATAGTCATATGGCAAATACCGCAGTATGTGTTATAAGGTCAGAGGGAAGGAATTGAAAAAAAAAATAATTAAATGAATAATTGGAAATACAGGTGTAAAGAAAGAAAAAAATCATAAGATGGTGCACTTGCAAATTCAGCAGGAACAAATAATTAAAGGGTAACATGATTTCCATTAATAAACGAAACACGAATTGATGAGCGCCTGGAAGGGCCCTCGCAAGAATGAGTGGGCCTCATGTTTTCGTTGAAATACGTTGTATCTCGATACCTAGATTAGTTCGTTACCCACGAAACTTTCATTCAATCGTTGGCTGGTTGGTTGGGCTTGGAAACCTAAACATTTTTTTGACAATGTATGTGTATTTCTTGGTGAGGATATTGTATTTTGTCATTCATTCATTGGTTGATGGGTTAGGCTTGGAAACCTAAATAATGTTAAAAATACATAAATAAAAAATGATTGGATAATGGGACATCCAACCTTAACTGTTTGATGCTTTTAACTGATATTTTATAATTCAGTTGAATATGATGCATGTATAATGCGATCACTAGTATTTGGTCCACAAAGAGAGAAATCATTATTTTTGGAAGCCCCGCCCACAATTGATGGGTGAGGCTACAAGTTCAGCGTGTCAGACGGGACATGAATTTATCAAGCCACTCCCGTTGATACTTATTACAAATATATGCTCACAGGAAATGTGTGTATTCATATTATCACTCGTTTGTGCCTTCTTGAAACCTTCCATTATATGTTTAAAATTTCGCCTGGCTTTTAGGGGGAAATGCCAAAAATGTGAGTGTGACAGTCGGGCACATTGAGATTGTACACGAAATACAATTACTTAAAGATGACTAAATTTCTAGCATTTAATAGCCTATTCTTCTGTTCTAAAGGGGCTAACTGGTTATCCTTGATATGATGAAATATAATGGTCCGAGGATTTTAATTTTCATCCATCAGAAAATTTTCTTCTAATCCCACGCATATAGTTTTTGCTGTGAATGAAAAACGCGACAAAGGGACATCAGAGTATGATTGATCATTTTCTTCACAATATTGTATTCCACCAAGTTAGCAGAAGAAATGAACTTCCCCTACAAAGAGTAAGAGTGTAAAATTTTATTCCAAAACATGGATCCAGTTTATTGTAAAAGCTATTTAAAAAATAGTTTTAAAAACGTGACAGATGGGACAAATATCTATCTGACCTTTGACCTCCTTTAAATCTAAAAAATTATATTTTGAACTTTTTGTAAACAGATCCGAAATTCACCTTAGCCCTAACCAGATTTGATTAACTTATCATAACAGCAGAAATTTCGGAAAATGGCTCAATATGTGATGACCATATTTTACAGTAAAAATGTTAACCTTCATTAATGGGTCAGAAAAGAGTAATTTTGGTCAAAATATGATAATCAAAAGTTTGAATATTGTTCCATGGAGTTGGATTCGAGTTTATTCAAGTGACATAAGTAACTGTTCAAATTACACTTTGCACTTTCATCCTAAGTTGATTGTTGTATGCATATACATGTATCTTGGTGAGGATATTGTATTTTTTCATTCATTCTGTAGGCTGGGCTTGGAAACCTAAAACATGGCATACAGTGTATGCATATTTGGTGAGGATATTGCATTTTTCACTCATTCATTGGTCGGTTGGTTGGTTGGGCTTGAAAACTTAAAAAGTTGGTTATAAAATGTAAGCATAAATGTTGGTAAGGATATTGTCATTGGTTGGTTGGTTGGTTGGGCTTGGAGACCTAGAAAGGTTAAAACAGTGGTTGGTTGGTTGGGCTTGGAAACCTAAAAATGTGGTTACATAATGTATGCATATTATGTTGATGAGGATATTGTCACTGGTTGGTTGGTTTGGTTGAAAACCTAGACAGGTTAAAGAGTGGTTGGTTGGTTGGACTTGGAAACCTAAAAGGGAGGTTATATAATGTATGTATATATCTGTTGGTGAGGAGATTGTCACTGGTTGGTTGGTTGGGCTTGGAAACCTAAAAAGGTGGTTATACAATGTATGCATATAATTGGTGAGGATATTGTATTTTTCACTAATTGATTGATTGGTTACCTGGGCTGGAAACCCAGAAAGGTTAAACATGTACATACATGTGTTGATGATGATATTCTTTTATCATTCTTCCATCGGTTGGTTGGTCGGGCTTGATAAACTTAAAAAACACACGAAATAATATATGCATATATGTTGGTGAGGATATCAAACTGGTTGTTTGATTGGGCTTGAAAACCTAAAAATTGGTCTGGGCAATGTGTGCATGCATGATTACCGGTATATTTTTCATTCATTCATTGGTTGGTTGGTTGTCTCGGCTACAGTCGCACCATGAATGCATTGATGTTGGGAAGGATATTACATATTTCACTCATTCATTCACACTTAGAAAAAAAGGTTCGGGTTTGCACCCTAAATGCAACACTGGCAGCACCTTTTTGGGTGCAATCTTGCACCCTACATGAAAAGGGTGCAAAAATGCACCTTTTTGTTCTTGTTTGCACCCTTTAATACCCGTTTGCACCCTAAAAGGTGCAACTTTGCACTTTTAAGGGTGCAGAAATGTTTGCATCCAAAGGGTGCAAATTTGTACCTTTTCTAAGGGGTACAACTCTGCACCCTTTAAGGGTGCAAAATGTAGCTAACTGCACCCTTAAAGGTGCAAAAAGCTTCTTAGGGTGCAAAGTTGCACCAAAAAGGTGCTGCCAGTGTTGCATTTGAAGGGTGCAAAATTGTACCTTTATTTCTAAGTGTGTTGGTTGGTTGGTTGGGCTTGAAAACAAAAACTTACAAAAAAAAAAAAGAAAGATGGTTGTGCAACGTACATGTGTGTATTTTCTTAAGTCAGTCAGGAGAGTTGGCTGGTTAGGCTGAAAATTATGAAGGTTTAGGGCTCTTGACGGTACAAAGTTTGGATGGGTTTGTAATTGTTTTCCCATCAGTTCAGGTCAATCGTAGGGGGAGGGGTTCTATATATAGGTAAAGAAAAACGGGAGATGGGAATCAGTGTCCCTGGAAACGCCTGTCCCGGGACGCCGGCTGGATGTCTTCCTCCCGGCAGGTCACGTGACCAGGTTCCCCTCCTAGAATTCATGTTCACGTCTTGAAGCCTCTCTCCCTCCTACATGTACATGTGTATATTCTGACACATTTGAGAAGTTTGTATTGAATAGATGATAACTGTTTGAGGGGAATCCGCGCCCCAGGAAACTCCTGTCCTGGCATCCCGGCTGCTTTGTTTTTTTTTTGTAACCAAGCCTAGGCAGATTTCGCATTTTTTCATGAATATTCATGACGCAGGGTCGGGAAACGGTTCCGATTGGTCTTCATGAAAGCACGGTCGCCGGTGGGGGAAAAAAGTCCCTGGCCTGCACGCACGTACGCATATTATGATACTATGTGTTCATACGTTAGCCTACGTTTCTGCACTGAATCTTTTATTATCGATCTAAGTAAGTTAGATCTTAATATAAGAGTTAGAATTGCCTCCACGTATCCCTCAAAATGCTGGCCTAATAATAGACGAGTGGTAGACCCAACTACAAAATGGAATCGGAATGTGATGGTGTGATATCATCAAATTTGCAGGTTTGTCTAGCCAAGACTCTAGGCCTAACTACTCTAGAACCAGGCCTACTCTAACTAGACCAATTTTGTTCCAATTTTCAATTTCAGTTAAGTGTAGATTAAGTGAATGTTATTTTAAGGTCAATGAGCATGATGAGTTAGACCTAGATCTAATCAGTACTAGTAAATGATTGATGATGGGGGTAGATCTACATCTAGATGATTTTAGATCTACCTACAATAACTAGTTACGCACTTTGTTTTCATCAGCTAAAAGGTAACCAAAATAATTTCTTTTCTTGGTACTAACGTTAGTACTACTATCTATTGGAACGTTAGTAGTAGTCTGCTTCTTTCAGTCCTGAAGACTCTTGCAGTTTTTCTAACTCAGGGCAGTGTGCGTTACAGGAGCAGGGTGCAACTGCAAGTGCTAATGCATGCAAGGAAATTTAATTTCTAACGTGAACAGTAAGACTCTAACGTTGTTAGACCTAGCCTAGAGTCTGTGTCTTGATTCTGCATATTGTTGTAAAGTTCATTTGTGGAGAACATTACGATGGGCAATTGTCAATATACGCATAGGCCTAGCCTAGGCCTAGAGGCTAGACCTATTTTCAGAGTAATGCCAGTGGCAGTGTCAATTTTGGTCGGAAAAGGAGGGTGTCCTCAAAAGAGCTAATTACTAAATTAGATCTACGCACATGCAATAAATTAATGCAAAACTTGATTTTGAAATTGACTGCTCAATCCATTTTTTTACGTGTCACATTGCATAGGTGGGGTGAATATGTTGAGAATTAAACAATACATACATGAACGTAGGCTAGGCGCCTACACGTTGAACACACACGATCGAAATATAGCGCTGCACGTAATATGCGTACGTACGTGCAGGCCAGGGACTTTTTTTCCCCCACCGACCGTGCTTTCATGAAGACCAATCGGAACCGTTTCCCGACCCTGCGTCATGAATATTCATGAAAAATGCGAAATCTGCCTAGGCTTGGTTACAAAAAAAAAGACGCATCCCGGCTGGATCTCCCGGCAAGTCATGTGACCTGGATTCCCCCCTTTCGTCGTTTGATGTCAATTGAATACTTATTGCACTGTTAAAAATCTTGTGGTAATGAAAATATGATGGAAATTGGTTTTAATACCTGGGAATTGTCCCCAGTGGAATAAAGTTGAGAAAACGGCAATTTTATGTGTGAACTGTATTTATTCTCGCAATGATGGTTGTATTATTAATGATCCCAGTGAAATAGCAAATAAATTTAATCAATACTTTGTAAGTATTGGAACTAAGGCTACTGATATATCGAATATTGACCTTTCTCATTGTTTGAATTATTTGAAAGGTGATGTTTCTCAGTCCATGTATTTAAAACCTATATAAGCATATGAAATTATAGAAATAGAAAATTAAATTCGAAGAAAAGCCCAGGTCATGATTGTATTAGTACCACAATTGTTCAACAAAATACAAATTTATTGATTTTACCTCTTAACTATATATTCAACTTGTCATTTGAATCTGGTCAAGTTCCACAAAGTATTAAACTTGCAAAGGTATTACCCATATTTTAAAAGGGTCGTGTTGATCAGTTGGTAAATTATCGTCCTATATCAGTACTTCCACTGTTTTCAAAAATTCTAGAACGTTTATTTTATATACGTTTGGTATCATTTTTTGGAAAAACAGCATTTTATCTAGTTTTCAATATGGATTCAGAACTGGTCATGCTACTATACTTGCAGTAACTGATTTTTTAGATCAGGTCATAAATGCTCTTGATAATAAAAAAACGTACTATTGGTTTATATTTGGATATTTCAAAGGCTTTTGACTGTATTAATCATCAATTACTACTTGCCAAACTTAGATTTTATGGAATTAGGGGACTGGTGTTTGACTGGATTAAAGATTATTTAAAGGATAGAAGACAATTTGTGAACTATAATGGTATCCACTCTAATGATTTGCAACTTTCATGTGGAATTCCGCAGGGATCTATTCTCGGCCCCCTATTTTTTCTCATTTATATAAACGACCTTCCTAATGTATCTGAGGTACTGTCATATATTATCTTTGCAGATGATACAAATGTTTTTTAAGTGACTCAGATTTGACGTCACTGATGTATAAAATGAATATAGAAACTAACAATTGCTTACGAGTCAACCTAGTTAAAACAAATTATATGCATTTTACTACTCAAAATACAAAATTTGACAGTAATTTATTAAATATAAAAGTTGCAAATATTCCTAATAGTCTTACTCAGATAAAACATGTACAATTTTTAGGTCTCACTATTGATGAGAAGCTCACATGGTCAAACCATATTGATCGTTTATGTTCAAAAATTGCTCGAGTTATTGGTGTAATGAGCAAACTTAAATTTGTTTTACCCTCACATGCATTGTTACTTATTTATAACTCATTGATTTTACCACATTTATCATATGGCAGTATGTTATGGGCAGGTAGTTCAATTTATCTTGTTAACAGAATCTTTTTATTGCAGAAACGTGCCCTGAGAGTAATAGCCAAGATACATTTTAGAGCACATACTTCAGATATAATGTTTTGACAATTTATCAGCTATGTGATTTACAACTTGGGGAATTTATGTATAAATATGTTCAAAAATCCTTACCACAAAATTTTAGTGATTGGTACATGTTAAATGATTTTGTCCATAATTATAATACCAGGAACTCACAAAAATTTCATAGCATATACTTTAAAACAGCCCTAGGGCAAAAAGTATAAGATACAGAGGGCATGTCCTCTGGAATGGGTTAAGCAATGATATTAAAAATTCTGCATCACTCCAAAGTTTTAAAAGGAATTTAAAAAAACATTTATTGTTAAAAATGCAACTCTCTTCTTAGTGCCAGCATTAATATTATAAATGACCCCCTCCCTTTAAAGTTTTATATTATGATTATTAGGGGGATAACCCAGACAAGCAAATCTGCTTTTGTTACTCCTCCACGTACTAGATTATGAATTACTTTTATTCTACCAAATGTAAATTGTGATTTGTATTTTGAATATTTTGTATGTCTTTTACTATTACTGGAAATAAATGAAATGAAATGAAACAATACCGACAATGTCAGATTGTTTAATAGCCTTCTAGCTGCTCTTCACTGGACCGACGGTCCAAATGTATAACATTTACTACCTCCCCATGGGTATTTCTTTGATTTGTAGGTCTTGTGGACCTTTTGAAATTTTGTCACCCCCCCCCCCCCCCCAAAAAAAAAAAAATAAATAAAAAAAAAAAATTAATAAAATAAATGAAGCGATCCCACAAAGGACACGAGAGACGCTCGTACGGTTTTAGTGCACTCTAAAAACTTAAGTGCTGTATTTAGCACTTTTTGAGGGCATGCATAGGGACTGCACTCAGAGTGCTATTAAATGCACACAGCGTGCTATTTGAGCACTTTCACGGGAGCTGGACCGGCTCTTTAAACTGCTAAAACATTCATAACAAAATCGTGATTTTGGCGAGCCTCGAACCAGGGTCCACTGATCGAGAATTGCTGGCATTACCGCTAGACTAACTCACATCGTACGATTTAGAGCAGATCATATTGTTACATAGTAAATTTACGACACCACATAGTTCATGTTATCTACTTGACTCCCATGACTAAACTGGATTGCAAGAAGCATTCGTTAGTCTATCGGTAACGTCAGCGCAAAACTAACACCCTAGCTCTTTGGAGTCATCAAGTTGCAGTCACGAGATACACTTAAAATTATGCCAAACTCATCTAAAACCCAATCACCCAAATATCAAGTATCAACAACAAAAGGGTAAATAAAAAAAAAACATTGTTTCCCCTCTCATGCATATGTGTACCAAATAACCCTCTTTGAGTAAAATCCACCAGAACTACTTTCTGATCATGTCACTAAACTCTAAACTTGGACACCCCTATACTCACAATTGGGCTACACTGGCTTTCAAATACATGAATTAACAACACAAAAGGGTAAGAAAGGAACAATATTCCCCTGTCTCAAACTGCCTTACACACAGAGAAATATTTACTTAATATTTCATTATGTAAACTTCCTTTTGTAAAAATTTTACTTAATATATGTAAAATTGTCTGAAATGAATGTTTTTATGTAGTATTTTACTAAATATTTGTAATGAATTACATTTCGCATATTATGTGTCATGCAAAATGTGAAATTTTATGTAACATTTACTTAGCACTATTTAAGTAAAATTCATTTTGCAAAAGAAATGCCTATTATGTAAAATGTGTAAAAGTACAAGCATTTTTTAAAGGGAATATTATCATGCAGATGTTATAAGTCATCATTAAGTCAAATGTTTTGTAAACTATTGTGTATAAAATACATTTCACGAATGTCAGTTGACATTAACATGATTTTGATACACAGTTATGTAAAACTGACTGAACAAATCTTGCAAAATAACGCTGTAAGATATTTCTTCATAAAGATTTTGCAATATTGCCCATTTCGTTAAGTTTATTTAACATGCACAATGTAATTTGTCGTCATTAAGTAAAATGTTTTGCAAACGGTTTTGTAAAATATGCATTTTCGTATTTTTTCCCCAATATTGGGGAAAACACTTATATGAATATTCATGAATTTTTAGTAGCGTATGGTTTGGGGTGGCCCGATTTTACTAACTGTCACCAAATGCATAAAAAATTATAAGTATATAATAGCACTAGACAGTACGAACTGGGCGTTGTGGCGTGCGCCTGTAATCCAGCTACCAGTGGAAGTTATAAACTGATTCAGCGGACCCAGGTTCGAGACTGAGTCCCGTCTTTCGGATCTGGTAAATAATCTGATTGATACACGTCTGTAAAAACCCAATTACACACACACACGAACCTAGTTAGGATAGGACTAGGATAGGTTAAGATAAGATAAGATATAGGATAGGAATAGGTTAAGATAAGATAAGATATAGGATAGGAATAGGTTAAGATAAGATAAGATAAGATATAGGATAGGATAGCTTAAAGTCAAGACCCAGAAAGACATAACAAGGAGGTTTAATTTTTTTAAACCTAGGTTGGAGGAAAAAGGAAACAATTGGGCAACTGAATTTGCCCAACGACATAATACATGTGTTGAATTGTTTGTTAGGTAAAATTTACACATGAATTTTAAGTACCTATATTTAGCATGACATTTTACATAATTATCGTCGAATATTTTGTTAGCTAAAATTTACACAAGTTCCTATTTAACAAAACAATTTACATAATTTTGGTAAAACATTTTGTTACGTAAATTTTACAAAAAAGTTATGGAGTTCCTATTTAACATAACTTTTTACATAATTTGTGTAAAAATTTTTCTGTGTGTACTACAATGAATAGACCTTCCAAGGAGATAACAACCTGGCTCATCTCCCAGCCCCAATGCTTCACTGATAAAAGAATTCAAGAATTGCACTTCACCCTATTACAATCAAGCAATTAATTCATTTTCCTTTATTTTTTTATTCCAGAAATTAGGCATTACTACATAAATAAATAAACAAAATCCACGGCAATTATGGCATCTACATACCGATTTCTGCAAGGTACAGGGGAAATTCAAAATGTTTAAAATTTCCCCATATACAATCTACCATGTCCCAACGGCGATTTTTTTTTTGCACCACGCACAAGGGAGATATTTGAGTGCCAAGAGCAAGGCCATGGATGGCTCTGGTCAAAAGACCCCGATTTGAAAGACTTTGAGAGACTACAACTTTAAGACTTGCATTTTCTCAAAGTTTCACTCTACTTTTATTTCAGCAAACTAAAAAGTTGTCAATGTTGAATATCGAATCTCACCCTGACGAGACTCGAACTCGAGTCACCTACATGGCAAGCGCATCGTAGACCCAATGGCGCCACACAAGAAACTGCAAGTTAGGTTCCTTCGCTTTATTATATCCCTACAATTTGTTTTACATGAATATTCATGTAGACTAGTCTTGACGGAATAAACCGTATAGTCACTTCACTTTGGGTAGTGTCCCTGTATTAGAGAACTGGGGATTTCAACGTCATTTTGTTTCCACTATTACGTAACATTTCTATTCAATTCCGATGAGCACCTGGGTGTTCTCAATAGAAAGAATTCGAACGCCATTTTGTTTCCAGAAAAGTGGGACGTCCATGTCGCAACTCTTTAATACAGGGACACTAACTTGGGGCTCAAATACTCCCCTCTCTCGTTGGTGGTGCAAGTCCTGTCATATTAAAAAAATAGCATCCCGACGTGACACGAAGTGTGGTAGGTGGTTGCAGAACGGCTGCCTCATTGAGATTTCATCCTCTGTTCAAAATGAAGGGATGTTTCATTTCTTTCTTTATTTTATGAGCCACATACGTACCTTTGTCACTAACTTCGTCAGGATTCTCTTTGTTTTCTGTCTCAGGATTCTGAACACGGAAAAATAACGTACAACGGTATTGTTATTTGGCATCAGATTTAACTTTAACAGTAAGCAGAATTCATCATGGTTTAGGGTTGTCCAATACGCCAGAAACATTATGCACTGTACATAATATTCATGAGAATGCCTGTTTTTCTGGAGTGATGTCTCCCTATCGTATTACACCCTGCTCACATTCGTATCTGTCCTCCCCCATTAATCTTCATACACCCCGTCCTCGACACGTCATCTACTTTTCTCCTTGACTCTTTGGTAGCCGATTTACATATTTCATTATTAAATCATATGTCACCTTATTTATATTTGTAAGCTGCTTCACAGGCATGAAGGCTTATTTGAAGATTTAACAAAAAACATGAACAAGGTTTATTCTTTTAAACGACTGCACCACTTCTTTAAGCATGTCTTATATATCAAATTGTCTATTATAAAAGAAGCCCATTCAATTGATACCATCACTGTTATTGTAATTGCTTACATGCAAGACATTTATTGCGGAATAAGAAAGAGTTTTCTTCCAGTCCATTACGCTTTTGTCTCCTTATTTTTGTACTCTTTTTTTTTAAAGCTGTGTATATTGTGTACAAAATTGTGTACAATTTTCTATCTAAAAAATTAAAATAGCAGCATAATTATCGTACTAGTATTTGAAATGGTTAATTAATGCTGTAAATGAGCATATATATATCACTCTAAAGGCTACATTAGGTGGACAGTTTTTGTCTTATTTCTATGTTCAACTGTCCACCTAATGTAGGGGGCGCTATTACGAAATAAACCCCATTGTTGTGAGTCCACCTAATGTACTCTTTAGTAATATATATTACTTTTTCCGATCATAGCGGGAATCCTAACAATGCGGTTTATTCCGTCATAATAAAAATTGGGCGTTACGGGGAATTTCAACGGGCCTTACGGGGAATTTAGACCGGAATGCAAGCCTCAAAAAGTGCTTTAGTTTTTCATTTCCGTGACCACAATCTGGCAGCTACCTGATTTTTTGCAGAATGATGGGGGGAAATATGAGTAATAACTACACAAACTCGTCAAGGCCGAAAGCTGCACATTAATTCGTAATTAGTCTTTTAATTAATCACAAATATGTTTGGCGCCCTCTTGAGACCATGTATGAATATTGTAACAGCCTGGTAGTGTTTCCAGGTGTTATTCTTCTCTTTAATTATATATAGTATGACGTATTTTGTGATCAGAATGATGAGTAATTTCATCTTATTGAAAGCGAAATATATCTGAACTTGATTTTACATCCTATTCGAGGGGTTTAAGCCTTTTTTGTGAGAATTCATTGCTCCTTTTATTGGATGAAAATACTGATAATCAATATCATCATAATCACCATTATTTTTTTATCAATTTCTACTATCACTGCTATAATAATTATAAATAATAGAAATAAAATGATCATAATAATAATAATAATTATTATTATTATTATTCTCATTAACATCATTATCACTTTTATTATTGAGGCATTTTGTTTGTGGAAATAATGGCTGCTATTTCAAATAATACAAAGAATGATGATGATGCTTACAATAATATTAGTAATTAATCATAAATATTATTACCATTATTCTTATTTCTATTGATATTGCTATTAATATTATTATTGGCACCATCATCACTGTTCGTATTATTAGTAGAAAAATAATGTAGTAGCCGTAATTTCCACTTGAAAGGAATGTCCAAGATTGTATGTTTAACGTTCTCCTTTCCTTACGCTCTCCTGCCAAATCTTTTCATTTCCTAATATGACTCAAGTCTACTTTGCCATTCATGTCATTTCAATATTCCTGCCCCCAAACCCCATTCTCTCTCATTCTCACCTCACATTCTTTTCTGCAGTCAGACCGCAGGTCGTATGCAAATGAGCCAAAATCGCGCATTTTATTTCCAGTCCCGAAATGGACTCTCTCCCTGCACCCAGTCGGCTGTATCGCATGGTCATCTTGAAAGTTATGTTCTTCAATAAATGTTAATGCTGTGCTCATTAGACTTTCTGCAAAAATAAATGAATAGTTTACCAACACAGGGATATTTTGTTTCAGTCAGAATTTTAGAAATAAGTTGTTTAAAATAACTGCTGAAATAGTCATACAAAAGCCGTTTTTTCATAAGATTTCAAGTTGTTAAAAGATATATAAAGAGTATTATGAGCCGCCATCAAGACACATATGTTTGGAAGCGCTGGAATCTCATCTTTTTTCATCGTTACATTCAAAACATCCATAAATTTATGACAGAGTCAGGATCCAGCAATATTCAGCCGCAGATTATCCGTTGTCAAGACCATGGTCAAGACCATAGAATCTTAGCCTTGTGATTGGCAAGCGAGCCATCTGTAACCAAGTGCGCGTTGAATGAAACAATACGCAACCTGTTGCTTCATCCTTGCGCAAACATGCGCATAGCTGTTGCCTAGCTGTGAGAAAACATCTTGCGTGGTGGTAACCAATCGGAATGCTGGAATTGACTTTTTTAAAGACAAAGTGTGTACATTGGTTACATATTGCTGGATCCTGATCCTGTATTGAAGTGCACATTAATGTTATTTCAATCTTTGGAAAGTACAGAAAATGCCCTTTACGCTCATGTCAAATTTGCCCTGGCTCACAATAAAACTATGGTAGTTTTGGCCAGATTTATATTTCATTTCATTTCCATTTTTTGTCATAAAAGGAACACCATTTTTTTCCAATTTCGTCTTTTATTTTGAACACAATAAAAGCATGTCACAAATCTCTGATCCCTCTTCTTTTATTTGATGTATAACTCATGGCAATTGGTGAATGATAATTAGTCTATTCAATAGTTTGCAAATGAGATGTTCCTGGCTGTTCTTGCTCATTATGTATTCATAGTCAGGCAGAACTGGAAATAAAATAGCGCGCTTTTAGGGGACCTGCGAATTGGCTGCCTGTCTCTTCCTTTAATCATTCTATATGTTTCCCCCACCCCTCTTTATTTCTCTCTCTCTCTCCCTCCCCACCCCGTCTCTCTCTCCCTCCCTCCCTCTCTCTCTCTCTCTGTCCATCCCCTTCTACATACTCTCAATATCTTTCCAATCGTTATTTCCTCCTTTCTTTACCCCTGCTCTTATTTCCATCTGCTGTCGTTCTCGTATCTCTATAGATCATACACAGGTAATGTTTACTTACAAGTAACAGTAATGAGGAATTCGAATAGACTAAATAATTTGTTGAATCATGATATATCCAAAATAAATAAGCTCAATACAAATAGTCATGTTGAGTTCTGTATATATTCATGCCCTTCTTTAACATAAATGTACGAAGTACAAATATTATCAACATGTTTGTGAATACACTGAATTGGATATGGTTGATATTGAGAAAAAAATAGCCAGTTCAAAGATGAGATTGGACGATAAAGTTATCTGCTATACACTTTCAAAACATAGTGTCACTTCTGCAAGTGTAGAAAGGACAAATGACATTTTCTTCATCATATCAATTAATTGTGAAAATGGCAAAACAAGAAGGAAATTGCAATGAATCTCTTGGGGCAAATGATATTTACAATTCTCTCCAAATATGCTGACTGTTTTTTCTTACATCGTTCTTTGTGGTCTACACGTTTTAATCAGAAATGAATAATCATATGAATTATGTTAAATCATATATTGAAGGCTTGTCTACTCTTCACATAATAATTTTACAATATTTGTTCAAAAGAATGTTTGTACCATTGACAACATCTGCTTCCTCTTCATTAGACAGATTTTATCAAGTACCTGTATTACCTTAATAAATGCCTTCGCAGCATAGCTACTAACAGTCGGTGATGCATTTTTTTATATGCTTACAAATACAAGTTATTTTATTGATCTAAATACTTTGGCTTCAAAGGCACTGAAACAAAACTACTTATCAAGACTTTCTGCAGAATGTCCTGCCCAGTGTCTTCCAATGTTAATTATACAAGACAGTAGGACATGCTGGAAAACTGATAAGGAAACAAAGCTGAAAGTGACATTAAATGACAGGAATTATAAAAACAAATAACTAGTTGCTCCCAACATTGAACAAGCCTCTCTACCTTTCTTTTTTGAGTATAGCTTTCTCTTATGTACTTAGTTGTTTTACAGATTATACACTCTACCGGTAATACATAGGGTGTCCTTGACATTGAGGTGCTGCTGGCATCTGACCTCAAGAGTCGCTTTTTGGCCGGCTCCTCATCCCCTCCTGCTGTCTCTTGACTAGTGGATGTTGCCAGATTTTCACTGTCTTCTGTAAAAAATAAAATAAAAATAAAAATACAATAAGATATAAAAAGAATAACAATGTGAAGAGGGACAAGAATATAAAGCTTAGATAGCCTTTGCATCCAGTGCATTGTTGAACAGATGTAAAAGAAGTAATGCAAAATATATAATTGCAAAAGCTGTATTTTGTTTTTTTTTAATATATAGTAGCGTTCGTACACGTCCCTTATACCGCTGCGCCACGAGAACTGCTGGAAATCCGGTAGTTGAGATTACGTTCATGAAAACACAAGATTTGTTGCCGTCCGTCGCAAGAAATATACGGCTAACTTTATGAACTGTGCATGCGCAGGTGCAAATGGAGGGTACATAAGTAAGTCTTTCCTCACAGACACAGTCAGTCAGTCACATTGATACTAGACATAATTATCTACTTGATCAGCATGCCACTGTTTCCCAATTCTAATTCTGCATAGGCCTAATACTTAATAGGCTAACAAAACACTGTCTGTATTAAATAAGTTTGGCAAAGTGAATGAGGGGGACCTTAACCACGATGTAGCCGAAATTACATGAATTAGTAGATATTCTGTAATCAAGAACATTTTCTGCTTACCTTGATGTCGAAACTGAATGTGTGCTTGGAGTTGGAGTGGTAGCTGTATTTGCAGTTGTGTAACCGGCTGCATGATCATAACCACTTGACTGTGTGTCGGCAAATTGAAGTTTAAGTTTAATCACCTCTGGCTCTGCTTTGACAAAATGACAGCTATGGCATATTTTCTCCGGTCGGGTAGCTGCCTCCAAAGTTCCGAGCATTCTATAAATTTGTTTAAACTCTTCTCAGATAAGGGAATTACTCTGCCATGTGTATCAGTTGTATGCATGCAGCAAAAAGAAGACGATTTTCCATCGGAATCGTCTGCTTCCGAGGAGAGTGAAGATGACATGTAGGCGGCCATCTTCTCCACTGAAGTCAGTTTATTACGGGCGCTATGATTGGTTAACGCAAACTTCATCGTTCCTGATCGCGGTAAAACGTGGGATTCGATTGGCTAACAATTCCGCCGAAAATAATAATTATTTTTTCACTTTTTTCCATATTTCTATAAAATGTGCAAATTTTACTCATGACGAGTTTGACATCTTTCATCTAATATATTTTCACACCATATCTGAGAATATAAAGTAGCTGCCTGATTGTGGTCGCGGAAAGTCGTCTTTTGAGGGCTTGCAGCTCGGTCTAATTTCAACAATAGGCCGAGATAAAAGGATTCCCCCCTATGGCCGCGAATAGAGTTATTTATGTATACATATATATGTTAAATACAAAGTCCACGTGTTGGTAGAATATCAAAACAAATTAATAGAAATGTCATGCTTTTATCCGACTTTTAATTTTTTTTTTCTCTCACGAATTTTCGGCGGTATTCACACCGTCTTTTTCAATATATTGTAACGAAATCGACGCTGCTTCCTCCAGCTGCGGTTTCGGTCAGGATAGCCCGAGCTGAGGACGTGGTACGTTTGGCGGAAATATACCACCTTGTCGAACCAGCTTTCTCACCAAACCTTGCTTTCTCTGCAAACCGTCACTACTGCGCTATTTAGTACGCAGTACCGCACCGCACGACCATGTCCAGAAGACTTCAGTACCGCACGACCATGTCCAAAAGTACGCAGTACCGCACGACCATGTCCAGAAGTACGCAGCACCGCACGACCATGTCCAGACCTCGTTTTCAGTAGATTGTCATCCACCAGCTTCCCTGCGATGAGGTGGGCCCAGGCAAAAACCAAGAAATCAATCACTGGCGTAGCGATTGAACAAGTTATTTCTCGAAATCTTCCAAATTAATATTTGGAAAGACTGTGCAAAACCATCATTTGAATCATTTGGCCCGCACACCAAGCCAGCCTGAAGTATCAGCCACCGTACTATCAGGCTCGGTGAGCGCTGACTTGGCATACAGTGAATGACTCAGCCATAGACATTTTATTCAGCAAATACACCATAACATATGCAATCACATGTACAAGAAAAAGTGGTTAATTAAATACACATGCAATAATCAACTCATATTTTCCTAACTTTCCTTGCTTTGACCTAGGCAAATGACCTACCAGATTAATTGGCATAAAATGCTAAATAACTTGGTAACAATCATATAAAGCAAATATAACAACAACAAAAGTTACAGACTAAAGTGTAACTAAAACATCCTCTTTTCCCAGAAACGTAACATGATCGATCTCACATTTTGATAAAATGTTATTTCAATACGGTAATCGGCCAAAACGATTATTTCTATACGAAAACTTAAGCTTTTCTACGAAATTAAACCCAATTTCGTTACAATATATATATAAATATATTTATATATATATGAAGAGTTTTCTTGCAAAAGGCCCTAAATCCACTTTACCTACTTCTTAGTAAATTGAGATTTTTTTGTTTTACACAGTTCTATGATTTCATTCAAGAAGATCTTCATGTATGTTTAAGAGACATCACCACAAGTAACAATAATCACAATTTTAAAAATCCTGCGGCCGTCAAATATTTTATATGATTTTTTACATTTATTATTTTTTTGGATTTAGGGCCTTTTGCAAGAAAAGTGGGATTTAGGGCCTTTTGCAAGAAAACTCTTGAATGATAATAGTAATTTACACATTAAACATCTTTCTAATGAACCAAAAATCCACCGCCCTTGTTCACCTAACCTCTTGTGCTGCTACACCTGCCTATGTTCAATGGGTTATAATAAACCTTGCCTGATATAGCAACATTATAAAATCAATCAAAATTTAAACTTCGACAGATAATTGGGGTGACTTATCGAAAATCATCATCTGACCTTAAAACTAAAACAGACTTACTCTAGATAACTGCATAAAATATTTGCTTTGCTCGGTAAACCTTGCAACATTTTTAAGTCGATTCCAAAGATAATTTGTATTGTCTACTGAGAGTAGCCAGTCATTATCTGCCCTTAATAAAGCAGATTTGCTCAAAATAAAAGCAATATCTACTGTATCCAGAGTAGAATGCATCATCATAATCAACATCACATCACGTAACCAATACCATCATTATCACCCGTATAATAAGCCAGTTCGGGGTTAGCGCATGGTACAAATGACCCCAAATATCCACAGATATTTTAGACATGGAGGGTCCCTTTATGTGCACTTCAGAAAAATAACTCTGGGAGTGATAGAGGTGCCTCACGAATAGCTTTTGTTTCCCCGTTTAAAAAGAATACTTCCACCTGGATATCATGGAATGCACCATTAGTGCATAATTGAATAATGATTACATGACATTCATGAGCACATATCGAATATTAGTGTCAGTGGGTTTTAGAATTTGGTACAGATGACCTTTATCTGCTCATGCTCAGATTGCATCTCCGAAGTGGCTTATTGCCATCGTCATCACACCATTACCATCATCAGAACATTCAGCATCACACCATCATACACATGAATGAAATCAGCATCAACATCATCATAACCAACATCATCATTGTTGTTATCATCATTATTGCCATTATCATCACCATCATAACCATCATCATCGTCATTATGGAGATCGTAAATACCTTTATCGCCATTATCATTGCCACCACTATTATCATTACCTCTATCACCATTTCTACCATCATCACATTTATCACTGTCATCATCAACATCACCATCACTAACAGTAGCATCATCACCATCATCTTTGTCATGGCTGTATTATTCATGTCATTAGAGTTAACAGCACCTGCTGAACCTTTTTCAATATCACACCATCCTCATATCACTTACTCATGTACATCCAATAAGATTTCATTTCATTTTTTTTTTTTTTTTTCTGGGATTGTTGGTTATATCTGCAAGCTCCATTGTTGTAGTAATTTTCAAGATCTTGATAAACTAAGGAATTTTGTGTATTTAATTCCCATAAAAAATGTCAAAAAGCTGGAAAGATTCTCACACAGAGTCTCTGGATAGATGGTTGTGTGGAGGCGCGTGATTGGTCATTCATGCCAAAAACCTATTCTCTTAGCCAATCAGGATGCAGGATAGATGAATGGATATAGGGCTTTTTGCAAGAAAAGTGTTTTGGATTTAGGGCCTTTTGAAAGAAAACATAATTTTCATCTCATTTTTTAACAAACTTCCTGAAACTTTTAGAAGTTGAAATATAGCCAGTTTGATGCACATGGTGAATGTCTATTAAGGCATATAAAAAAGTGTCATATGATAAAAAATGGATTTAGGGCCTTTTGCAAGTAAGCTCTTCATATATAAACATATATTTTCTTTAACAGGCCAAACATATAATGATGGAACGAATGAAGCAGGTCACGCGGTTAATTTACAAGCTTTCGGCTCCTTACTCCTGCCGAGTAATTATGCATCTCTTCAATTTCACTTACTCATGTTGGTTTATGTTGCCAGCTTTATAATTCTCTTCTGTTTTCTTTAGTTTTGCTTTGGCGAGTAACATCATTTCAATATCACTTACTCCTTTTGCTTTATGTTGCCAGGTTTATGATAATTGTGTTCTGATGTCTTTATTTTTGTTAAGTTGCTAATTAGTATTATTATTTGTTTCATTATGTTTGATGAAGGCCAGGAGCCAAAAGCTTGTAAATTAACCGCGTGACCTGCTTCATTCCGTTCTATCATTATCTGTTCACATATCTAAATTCAACATGGTTCAACCGAACGGTACACACATCCGCACCTCTCTCGCTCTATATATACATCCCTGTAAAAATTATTAGACCAGCCATTTTTGGGGTATATGAGTAGTCCATTGTCTATGGAAGTAGGAAAATGATTATCAACAGCTGATGCATGATTAGTGGACTACTACTAACTAGAACAATTACCCCTGTGACTTTTTACCCCAGCACAGTTACCACTAGGACGACTACAACCAGGAAAAAATGTCCCCGACAAATTTCCCCGACAATTACAACACCTCTTTTTGCCCATGAGAAAGAGTGTTTGGACCACCCAATAGACTATAAATGTCTGAGAGGATGAATTTCAAGTGTTACTTGAACACAACTACTTCGAGTTCAATGAAAGGTTCTACCTCCAAAGTAAAGGTACCGCTATGGGGACCAAGATGGCACCAGCGTATGCTAATATATACATGGCAGTTCTTGAAGAGGATTTTCTCTCCAAATGTACTCTACAGCCGTCGTTGTACGTCAGATACATCGACGACATCTTTCTTATTTGGCCTCACACTCTGAATGATCTAACATCATTTCACGACGCTTTCAATGCGCACAATCCTAACATTCAATTCACTATGGAGAGTTCTAAGGAGAAAATCCATTTCCTGGATGTCAACGTATCTATGACTGATAATTCGTTATCCACTAGTGTGTATATTAAGCCCACTGATTCCTTCTCATATCTTGAGAACAGTTTATTTCACCCTTCCCACACGAAGCAATCCATTGTGTACAGCCAACTGCTTAGGTACAAACGAATCACGTCTGATCCCAAAGTGTTTGAAACTGACGCGTTTAACCTCGGTAAACAATTCATCAGACGTGGCTACCCCACTCACATTGCCCTCAAAATGGTCAGAAACAAACCTAGAGATGATCTTTTATCGACAGCATCCAAACAAAGGGATAATGAACGGATTCCCCTTGTTACTACCTACCACCCTAAGACTAAGAAGTTTGTTAGCACCATTAAGAAGGAGTGGTCAGCCAATATGAATCTCGACAACACACTTTCTATGACTATGGGTCAACCCCCTCTACATTCGCAGCGCCAGCCACCCAACTTGAAGAGACTCCTAGTGAGCAGTGAACTACCCTAACCCTCACCCCCTAAAGGCAATAAGTTATGTGGCAAACCTCGATGTCAGTTCTGCCGACATTTGATAACTGACCCGGTTGTTAAGATTTCCCCATCGTACGCTATCCGCCCACCCAATCACACCTGCGACGCAAACAATGTCCTTTATTGCATCATGTGTGCGCAATGTCCCGGTGTCTCCTACATTGGCGAAACCAGTACACGATTCCGAACTAGGTTGAATAACCATAAGAGTTCAATTAAGATGAACAGAAAGGATTTCCCAGTGGCCAATCACTTCAACTTACCAAACCATTCAACAAACGATCTCAAAGTCTATATCTTTGGCGGTAGTTACAAATCTGCTGAAGAGAGAAAATGGGCGGAATTGCGATACATCGTGGAATGCCGGAGCTTTGAAAACGGCTTAAACAAAGACCTTTCCTGGCTCAGCCCATTCACATTTTATCGATAGGCTCATACTTTATTATTTTCATTTTCATCTGGCATCCGCAATTCTTCCTCTTTCCTCTCTTCCTTTTCTCAAGGATCCGTAACTATTATTTTTAATACTCTCAAACTTTGAGGTGTATATTTAACCTCACTCTCTGTGCAGCTTACGCTATCTCAGCGTGACTTTATTATGACGTCAATAATATTGCGTCATAATGCTCTTTTATGCGCTTAACCAATGAACGCTGTTATCAAACTTTACGCCAAAATGCTTAGTATCACCTGCGCACCTTAATGGTTGTCATGACCACGCTGAGATAACGTTCGCTTATAATAAACAACATCTTTGTTATTATTTGTATAATCTCGCATTGTTAGTTTATATCCCTGAAGAAGGGGGAGGCCCCCGAAAATTCGGATTCAATAAATTTTCTGTTGGCAATCAATGCATTTCTACTGTGTTCTACTTATATATATAGAGAGAGAGAGAGAGATACAATTAATGAATTCCAGAGAAAACATTGGTAATGCATTTAATTCCAACTTTTATATTTATTTTCACCATAAAATAAATATAAAAGTTGGAATTCAATGCATTACCAATGTCTTCTCTGGAATTCATTAATTGTATCTCTCTTCATGCTTTTCCAACACGCGGTTATGAAATAAATCATTATATATATATATATATATATATATATATATATACATATATATATATGACGGAATAAAGGCCATGATTGTGCTCTATTGTTCTCTGTACCCCACAACTCAATCTTTGTAAACCCACACACACACACACACACACCCACAAACAGCTTTACATGGCTTTACATCCGAGGACAAGTATTGTTCCTCTATTGTTCCTCCGTCCTCGGACAGTCGACGGAATAAGGCACAAATTCATTGTTCGACGTTCGAGGACTATTGTCCGGCTTCCGAGGACCATTGTTCTCATTTTCTTTCTTTTTTGTTCTCTGTCCGAAAATGTCCTCGGACATACGGCTAAACACGCCCACATATACACACAGTGTGTCCCGGAAAAAAGGAAACCTGATTTCATTGCGGAAATGTTATGTCACAATGAATAACTTCCTTGATTAGATATAACTGTTTGATTATCTCTACTTCTCTTCTTTCATTTTGATGCACAACTTATTCACGCATGATTGAATAAAAACAAGTGAAAGTGGTGCTACAAAACTTTCATTTCCACGCACAAATTGCAACTTCGGGTGAGTTTGAAGGCAGTAAACATAATTATTTAAAAAAATAAAAACATTACATAAACATTCATATATATTTTTTTCTTTTATATGACATCTCAGTCGTAATGACGTATGCCAGAAAACAATTGAAATGAAAACATGCTTGATTTATGAGTGGATATGAGTAGTTGAGTAAGAAGCCATTCAGCTTTTGCTGACAATGGACTTAATGTTTAGGTTATTGTACACAAACAAGGTAAATGAAAAGGAAAGAGTATGAATGATTGTTCCGAATGTTATTATACAGAAGAATCTCTACACGCCTAAAGGTCCTTAATCGTTATTTGCAATACTTTAAGAAAACTAATTTCCTTATGTTCATCATCAGTTCATAATGACGGTTAAACTCATTAATGCGTATCATCATCTTAGATATATCTTATCTATATACATTTTTATTTTACTTTGTTTTGTTTATGTGGAAACTAATAGCATTGTAATAAGTTAAACTGCTTTCAAACAGGTTTTTTTTTTGTTAAGGCTCGAACTTTGAGTCTGAGATAACAGCGAAAACAAAGGGTCTCCAATTATTGCCCTTAATGCAGAATGTGCTTATCAGCTGATTCATTCATAAAGTTAACATTGTTCATGTTTTGTTTTGTATGGATTATGATAATGTTAATGAACTTATAAGATCAAGCGTTAAAGCGAAACGGCCCTTCATCTTCATGTATGGGTCAAATTAGGTAAACAAAAATACAAAATGGACTCACCACATGTCCGCTAAGGACCAGACCTTCAGCTAGCACATCTTTTTAAAAGAAGATAATTAAACCACATGAAATAGTTACTTACTTTTTTCATTATAATACTTGTTATCAAGACACAAAATTAATCGGAGATAAGTTTCTTTATATGCAAATTATCAATTTAAAATATACAAGTTAAAAAGCACCTAAAATTATAAGTTAAAGTAAAGAAAAAGTCTCCCTTATAATCACATTTCGTAAGAAATAACGACCTCCCGCATTTTCTTCCTCTCTCTTTCTCTCTGACAAAAAACAACAACAAAAGAGTGATTTTATAAAATATATCTAATTAACTATAAAAAAGAACCCTTCGTTTATGTAAGTTTTCCCAGGCATTTTCCCAGATCTGTTGGTCAAATTCATTAAAAGTGCCTTCGAATTCCCACTTTTCTCTTAAATTCACAGATCCATGACAATGTTGATAATACTTTGTAAGCGGATTTAAAGTGTTACAAGCTGCCCCCCCCCCCCCCCCCCCAAGCTTCATAACTCAAAGTTCGGGGTATTCGTCTCCCCAAATGTTCATTATTCCGAAGGTTCATTCCAAGGGTTAGTTACTCCAGAGGTTCAAAATCAGAAAATGAAAAAGGGTTCGTAATTCTGAAAATCAAAAAGGGTTCATGATTCCGAGGGTTAATAATTCCCAACATGGATTGAATAGGCCTCATGATTCCAAATATCAAATAAGGTTCATATTTCCGACTTTTTTTCTTTTCATAATCCTGAAGTTTCGTAATTCTGAAAATGATTAAAAAAAGCGTTCACGTGTCTAGAAAAGGAAAAAAAAAGGTGGGGGTTATGATTCCGAAAATGGAATAGGGTTCATGACACCGACTAAAACAAGGGAATATGAAGGCAAACCATTAAACCAGAAAGGGAGGGGGGGGGGGGGGGTGAAATCCCCATAACCTCCCCATAACCTCCTCCCCCCCCCCCCCCCATCGATAGTTTAAAAAAAAAACCATGGGAGAAAAAAGAAAAATAAAGGGAATGATGAATGGGCATGATGAAAGCAAAAAAAAAAAAAACAGAACTAAATAAATAAATTAAAAAAATTAATAACAAAGAGAGAATAAGAAATTACAGGAGTGATAGAAACTGAAAAAAAACACAGAAATACTAATACCATTGCCCCGTGTCGTGGCGGTCAGTCACTTGTTTAAAAAAAAAATGCCTTTTTTGAGGTGGGGGGGGGGGGGGGAGGATAATTATTTTATATTGCCCCCACCCCCTTTTATTTCATTTAAAGGCAACAGGTGACTATCCCATCATTTTCAGGTTCTATAAAACTGTGTCGAACTAGATCAGGGATAAACAAGACACTTATCGGCTGTCCAGGTTTGTGATGCCTACGAATGCCGTTATATAGAGGGAGGGGCATACTGCTTATCGGGAACGCTGGGGAATTCGTCCTGGTGATTCTTAGCTTCAAAGCCATAGATTGGGTGGACACACGTGAATTCCAGAGCGGTTTTGTTATGTCAGGAGCTTTTTAACGTTTTATCTTATTGTTTGGGAAATATCCTAAACTCTTAGAGCAAAATAGATTCTTACGTTAAAGAAGGCCTTCTCCAACACGTAACTATATCATATGCAGTCATCTCATTCATCAAATTTCTTTCCAACTTAAGAACCTCAATATGACCCATAACATGGTTCAGAACTAACAAATGTCATTACACACCCAAGGTATACATACAGTGTCTTATCCGTTTTATTTGTTTTGAAATAAATATGCCAATATGCATCTCAGAGTCCCTGCAAATTCCAAAACGCTGAGATTATGTTGACAGTAATGCTAAACAGAAAGCTAAAGACGCGAGTAATTTATTATCGGAAAAATAGTTGAAATATTTTTCCAACTCCGTAGATACTTTTTTTCAGTTTTGATCAGACCAGACAATCATTACGCAGAAAGGGCAACACATTACCATTGATTGTAAATTACCCATACTTTAGAATTGTTTCCGTACCTTATATTTTAGAATGTATTTTGAGGCGTCAACATTCTTAAAAGAATGCAAATGAATAATACGTCTGCATTAGTTGAAATGAAGCGAGATAGTTTATTTACCCTTTATAGTATCATTATCTAGTTTCCATCCAGTGACTATATCTTTCTTGACAGTATTCTGCTCCGTTCCGACTGTACTCTTTTCTTTGGGATTGTATCTGTAAATATAAATGATGCGCATTAAGATTTTAGCTTTTGCTGACACTAGCAATATATATATATATATATATATATATATATCAGTTCAAAAAAGCATCCCCAATTAAATTCTTTAAAATATTTTCTGGAAATTTTCATACCTATATCTTAAAGTCCCTTTTACATAAAATGACACCAAAAACTCTGACAGTATGTTAGGCTTGAGTGTTTCCAGCGAAAAATAGCTTAGCACTTTTTTTTTAATGTGACAACGAAAATCTCATGTCAAAATCGGGACATTGCGTTTCTAGGCTTACATTATGATAACAGATACAGATACATACGGCTGATTTGTTAGACGACGAATCAGACTGGTTTTACCGCATCCAGCTGGACCGACCACCATTATTCTGGATGTGTTGCAGCGTGCCCTCCCACGCTTTATGGCTTCTTCGAAGACTTTGATGGTGTCAGGATCCATTTCTGTAATAGTTATAAAAAGAGGTCTAACCACAGTCGATTTATCAATAAATAATAAATAAGTAAATAAATAAATGTTTAAATGGAATAAAGAAAAGGTATCAGTCAATGCAAACATAGAAACGTTGATTTTGAATTCGAATTATTATCAAAATTATTACAAATATTATTATTTTTTTAATGTTTTATTATTATTATTATTATTATCATCATCATTATCACATTATCAGCGTCATCATTATCCTCACTGCTACTATTATTATTTGTTTTGGTTTTCTTTTAGTGCGGGGCGGTGCTTCCTCAATACCGACGGACATGTGAAGCTTTTTCAAGCTCAACAATTTCATATATTTGTGTAAGATTTCATCAGATATCTTTTTGAAAGCATATGTATGAACTTCTTTTCATTTTTAAATGAAAATATAGATACAAAGAAGAATAAAATGTTTAAATAATAAATTGCTGATTTTTTTTCTCCAAACGACAAGCTTTTAAATTTTAAGAAAAAAGTATGAACAACCTGGTTATTACTTTTAAAAAGAGCGAAATCTTCTAAACTAGCGATATATTTGTAATATAGTAAAAAATAAGGAGAGATATTCCTCGTAACGTGACTGAATTGTTTATTTAGTTATCGTCCCATTAACAAAATGAAAGAAAACAAAATACAAATAAGCGGTTATCTTCACCACCAAGGGTTGCAACTCTTGTTTGCAGTTTCTTTCCAGCTTCAGATGACCTGCTGTCCAATGTTTGTTGCAGCATCAACATGGTCGGAAAAGAAGTTTTATATTGTTAGGGGGAAAAAGAAGGTAAAAGCAACGTATGAGAAGAAATAAAAAATAGGGAAAATACATGTATATTGGTTTATTCTGCGGATGCAATGGCGTATCCGGATATCATGGCTCTCCAAAACAAACCTATCTAACTCACTGCAGAAGCGACGGAGAAAATTCGACCTAGCGGTAGAATTTTTTCTCTTTCGTTTTCCATTTTGAACACTGAGAAACGCTATTTGTATACATGTAACTGTAACCCAGGACGATTCGCAACGGAGCACTGTTATTAACTCTTTATTTTTCAGTGATCGAAACTCTGGACTGCTATATTGTTTAGTATGTTATACATGAATACTTTAGGGGTGCCACATTTCGACTTTTGCAGGCCCCTGTTTGTTCCATTGGTCGGCCAAAGCCAATACAATTTTAAAGGGCTGGGTTTCGAATTCTTAACTTCGGTAAATAATTTTTTTTTTATTCATTTCGTCTATAGATGGGGCGCAAAATTAGCAAACGCAGTGGAAAAAATAATTGCAGTTGAGGAATTTAGCACGTCAACAAAATTTTAGGATTTCTCTTAAATTATGAACCTCTAAAAATTCTTCTTTAGAATTTTCATTAGATTTTCGTGAAAAAATTTCTGACAATAGCCTGATCAATCTTACATTATTACGAAGAACAACAATAATGTCATTTTCTGTCGAATTTTTTGCATTTACGTGGTCGAGGAAAGTAGTTTCCTATTTCTCCCAGACACTTTTGAAAGCAAAGCCATTCTTCCTTTTTCTTCAGCACTAGCGATGGCCCCCTCTCTCGACAGGATCGTTCGCGCAAAATTCTCGCGACTATGATTTTTGAACGATACTGATTTAAGACTTTGTCTAGCCTAGTCTACCATTAAATTGTATCTAGATCGAACAAGAATTCAGCCTGAATTATAAAACAATTAGCTTCATTTCGTCAGGATCTCCGCTCCATCTCTTCTTAAATCTCATCAAGAGTTGACTATTGAGTTTGGAGGTTGAAACTGTCTTAATATAATCGCGGATGAGAAAACCAGCGTGTACAAGCCCATAGAACATTCTCCATAGCCTTTTACACACTGGTTTCCTCATCCACGATTATATCACAGAGAGTGGACTAGTGCTCAGAGTTTGCAACTGATATTAGTTAATATTTTAGTGTTTTCATTTGTAACTGTCTGAAAGTGGCAGAGTGATCTTGAGTAGGAGGGATTTGAGGGGTAGATGGAGTATACAGGTTAATTTTTATTTAGCCTCTGCCGACAAGTGGTGGATTACTTTACTACTACAGGCATAAGAATATTATTTTTTTCAAAAATCAATGCAAAAACTTAACATGAGGAAAAAGAGAGGGAGGAACGAAATGTGCTTAATTCCGTCAGGATATCTTTTAAAAAAATAATAAATAAAAAAATCTGAATTGAAGAAAATATAGACTTCAAAGACGATAATTAATAATAAAAAAAATCACTCAAGCACGATATATTATTAAGGATAATATTTCTCCCTTTTCTTCCATGCTTTTTGTTTTTCCCCAAGGGCCTCGGCGCCCGGATTATGTCTATTTTAGTATGAACAATTCAGGATACATACGAATGGTTTGTTTTAAAGTGATCCTATTCATTTTTATTATAGTTAGTTGATTTTTAGTTTACCATAGGAATTCCCCCTTTTTTTTGCTTCTTTATTTTTATATTTTGCATTAAAAACAAAACAAAACAAAAAAAAACACACAAAAAAAAATTACCGAACATGTTGAAGAGATGGTAATGACGCAATCAAACCGGAGTAAGTGCCGGCGTCATTTCATCAACAGCAAGGTTAATAACAGACGGCAATTTAGGAAGGGATTGTGGTAACTTAAGAGTAGTGCCCAACATATTGATGCTCCTAAGCTCCCTAAAGTCTCCAAGGCAGGACCACAATCTTAATGTCACTCTGGCAGACAGTGTCGAATTCTCGATGATCAAATTTCGTACCTGACAGCATGAACATATTTGGGGGTATTAATACATATTATAGAAAGAAAAAAGGATAAGTGAATTAATAAATATAACGTTTTCTGAATGGTGTTGTTGTTGACAGAATAAAACTAAATAACATAACAGCAAGACATAATTGTTCTAATTTGTCATTCTTTAAAGGAAGTACAAAGAAAAATTATTTCTTTCAGTAACAAGACAATGTACCATGAAAAACAATCTGCACGTATACAAATGAATCCAACGTTTCAGTCAATCCTAATATACTTGCTATCGTTACATTATACAACTTTAACATGACCAGCAAAATTACTCGGAAGGTTTCTTTTAACACCTCAAATGAAAGGAGGAGAAGTTAATATTAATACTCATCGTAATAGCTTGAAAACTGTAATCAAAGACAAAACAGAGACGAAACGAGAAGGTAATCTTTTCATACGATTTTTAGTTCCTATAAAGACATAATAATATATTCATGTTCGCTCTCCCAGATACCTTAATCTATCCGTTAGAAAATGGCAACCCGCCCTTCCACAAACAATGATGGATTTACATTATTTGTTAACGAAATCGTACAGAACATGAGTAATTATGACCTCTTCTCTCATTTTTTTGGTAATATTCGATCAGTGATGAACAAGAGTGGTGTATACCGATGTGGTGACAACTTAAAGGTCCCCTCTACTATACTAATATTTACACCAAAAGGAAAGATAATGTAAATAAAAGTTGCACCCCTCCCCTCATCACTCAATCGATTTTTTCCTCAAAGGGACCCCTTGCAAGACAAACGAAAAGAAAATTACATGTAATAAGTTTGCATTAAACGATGTATGATAACCATATTATTGCTCTAAAATGCAAATTCTCAGCATTTAAAAAATCATTTTTCTCACTTGGTGGCTGCGCTCCGTGTATATTAATAGACGCAATGTTTATTAACATTTAGAAACCCTGTATATCATGGGCGCCGGGAGAAAGAGGTCAGATGCTTACTTTCATCTAACATTTTCTGTATTGCAATCAGCTTTCTAGTGCTCTTAAAGGCGAGGTTTCACCATTCCAACTCCCAATTTTTCTCACATGGTCACTACGCTCCCTTACATATGCACGCAGACAAGAATAGTGTATCTCGAGAATGTGTACAAATCACGTCTACCTGTGACGCCAAAAGCGAGATGTATATTTTCCCCGCTATTAGTGTAATGTTCCAGTATACCGAACAGTCTTTTTGTGATATGAAATGCAAGGCATCAACACGAAATTATCTACGTTTTCTTGGCATGCTTTCAATAGTCTATTTCCCTTCTGAATAGGGTACCTTCGCAAGATACGAAAAATATTTATGATAAAACATTGTACAATAAACTTTCTTTGCTTCAACATACCTAAATATATGTTTTATAATAACAATTCGAATTCAAAATAAACTTTTGTAAGTTTGCATTGAGTAATGTCAAATATAATACTAAAAAAGTGCAAAAAAAATAATAATAAAATAAACAACGCGTTCACTTCGCTGGCGCCCACGAAATTTTGAAACGAAAGTATTCGTATTTTAGGTCTCATGAGGAATGCATTCTTTTTTCAGTAACCAATTCTAAACCTTCAACTTTCGAAATATCAACGAATATGTAAGAAAAAGGGGGTGTGCCTGTTAAGGGGAAGGGCTGTAAACATGTAGTAGTGTTTGAAGCAGGGCCCCTCAGAGTATTTGCCCCCCTGAAAAAAATGTGTGTATATATATATGTAAAGTTGAAACAAAATAATAATAATAATAGTCCATTCAATTCAATTTTTTTATTTCGCAAGATAAAATCGATATATATGGTAAAAATAGATTAAAATACCTATACAAAATTACGCGGGGCTTTCCATGAGGTTAGGAAACCTGTAGAATTGGATCGCCCATTAGACAATAGAAAACAGAACACAATTATTGTAGGCACAAAACAATAGGAGCCTACACTCTTAAAATGTTGGTTAAATTATATTGGGTAATCATGGTTGGTAAAAGAAATTGCCTAATTATGAGCACTTTTAACGAACTGATCGCCTAAGGCTTTCACCAATTTGTGGCAAATAAATTTACACAACTGTTGGGCACATATTTACCAACATCACTGGTTAAATTTAGGTTGGGAATATTTGCCTCGTAGTTGAATAATTGGGAATGAGTTCCTCTTTCATGTTGGGGAAAAAAAGTTGGACAAAGAAAGGTTGGTCGAAATCTATGAGGGAAATTTGGCCATACAGAAGTTTACCTAACAGTTGGGTAAATTTTGAACAAGATTCAGGGAAAATATTAATTAAGTTATACTGCAACCCCCCCCCCCCCTCCCCTTCCCCCATATAGCGGCAATTGTCAATGTTTGCCTAATATTTGTCCAACTGTTGGGAAGTTTTCCCCAAATCTCTAACATTGGGCAAACATTGCTCAACAATTGCTCAAACACTGCCCTACAGTTGCACACTCTTAAAATCTTGGGCGAATTAAAGGTTGACTAAATTAGAGAGAAAATGGGTGCTCTTTCCATGTAGTTTTGCCTTCTAATCACGAATCTGCCAATCGATTGTCCAAATTATGTCTCGTTTTGGCGAAAAAGGGGGAAAAGTAGAGGTTTTGGGACCGTTCCTTAAAACTCGTGAGCTGATTGGCTAACCCTCAAGTGACGTATGAAAAAAAAGAGGCACAAGATCTGCATGCTGCAGCATATAGTATTGTACACAGAATGCGGTATTTGACCCCTCTGTTCAACGGACAATTTATGAAAAAAGGAAATTAATCAATATAATCTTAGGAGTGAATAATCATTAGCAATATATTTTCTACAAGATCAGAAAACGATTTTGCCCAAATATACAGCTCTTGTTTTGTTTTTAGCTTTTAATTCTTTTGAACAATGTTCTCATCCATCTGAGCTTGCCGAACGAAAGTTTTGCATTGGTCATAAACGCGTGCACAGCCGTTTTACATGTTTTATGCGTCTGTATGTACAATGTCCTACACATCTATAGTACGGCAGTGACTATGTTCCCCTCGTACATAGCGACTGGTGAACGCTTTTGTTTTGTTTATTTCACTCACGGCTTTTTTTTTTACTTCGCTTTACGTAGTAGGCCTACGTTAGTACTGACATAGATTTTGGCTGAATTCGAGTAACTTATATAGAGAGAGGAAAAGTGCCCGCGATTCAGAGTTGGAGGACTTTTCTGAGCCATGCAGAAACGAACTCTGATTTATCAGATGATATATCAGACCCCGAAGGCAAAGAAGCTCGAGTGGCAAGGGGAAATTCGACCATATTATATGTTTGAACCCCTCGCAGAATACGGTGAAGGGCCGTGGGTGAAGTAATTCCAGGGAGCTCCAACGCGTTGGAGCTCCCTGGAGTTACGGGTGAAGTAGACCGACAATTCTGTCTCTCGTTCGTTAGGTCGTCTTAGCTAACGAACGAGAGACAGAATTTTCGGTCTACGGGTGAAGCTGCTGCAGCTGCTGTCGTTGAAAAACAGATTGGAAGACTTGACTCCAAGTCTGATCGTTGGAATAGCTGAATCTTTTAGCTAGCTTATCCTTCTCTTCATGCCAAATTCGGAATACAGGCCAGGATCCTCAAAATCATCTTTGGCAAAGTGATCGCTGCAGATTGTACTCCACTCACTTGGCCGGCCCTTGCCACTCTGCCCGCGTGAGCTTTACCTTTGCGACCCACAATTTCCGTAGATTTTCATCTTTAGGAAAAGATGTAGGCTTACACCATCTTTAGGGGTCTTGCTACAGCCCGCAACTATACACCGATTAGGCATTATTGATGAAACTGTGTCCCAAAATCAAAGATATTGTGAGGAATTAAACACACGAAAATACGCAGTACAAATGGTCGATGCGGTGAATATCATGCTCGGCACCGGCCTGGGCCTGCCGGGGGCCTCCGGGCGCGCACGGTATAGGTTAGTGGAATATTTTCCCTTACTTTTCATGCGTCACAGATCACGTGATCACGATGTCGCTTCGATGGGCTTTTTTAGGGGCGGGGCTTATGACTGTGTAAATCAGCAAAAATGTACTTTTCAAATGATTATAAAATATGACTGAATGCATAAAAAATTGTGTGATGGATATTTTTTGGCTCCTGATGACACCTTCCTACGAAAAATGGGCAATTATTTTTTTATTTTAGTGACCCTTTAAGTTGTGCAAACACGAGTTGGTTAAAAGTTTACCAAGTTATTTTAACCAACTCAGCTAAAGCAAGCTTGACCAATTTGTGGCAATTGTATTCACCTAATAAATGGGCATGTATTTACCAACAGATGGTAAAGTTAAATATGAATATTCATGATTTTTAGTTGCGTACGGTTTGGGGTGGGCAATGCATAACAAATTATAAAGGGATTATAAGAGCTTGCACCAGATTGCACCAACTGGATAGGATAGGTTAAAATATAGGATAGGGTAGCCTAAGGGTAGGATAGGTTAGGATTGACTAGGTTAAGACTCAGAAAGACACAACAGGCAAAAAGGAAACAATTGGCAAATATCTTGTTTCGGAAACAAAGTTGGTTCTTCTGTAGGCTTACCCAACAGTTGGTAAACTACAAATTGTAGTTTATTTTGGCAAATATCTCTTTGAAAGAAATTGTTGGGCAATAATTACCAGGATATGGGCATTTTGAGAGTTGGGCAAATGCCTATTTGAGAAAAGTGGTTTGGCAAAAATTACCCAATTATGAGCGTTTTGAGAGTTGGGCAAATGTCTTGTTGTGGAAACAAAGTTGGTTCTTCTTTTGGCTTACCCAACAGTTGGTAAACTACCAATTGGGTAATATATTATTGGGTAAAATTTTTTGTTGGGCAATGAATTAACCAACTAAATGTATAACCAATAATTGAGCAAATAAAAGGTTGGGTAAATGTGATTGGTGAACAGCTGTTGGGCAATTAAACTTGCCCAACTACAAAGCATTTCGATTACCCAACATCAGTTGGGCATTTTTTAACCAATAGTTAACAGGTCAGTATGCTGCCTAGTGTTGGTAAAAAATTGGTTATTTGCCCAAACGGTGTAAACACACACAAGCATCTAAATTATAACAAAAGAAAAAAAGAATTGAAACAAAACAAACAAACAAAAAACCCAAAAGACAAAAAAAGGGGGGGGGGTGGGAGAAGAAGAGAACAAAATGTAAGGGAATTCGAATATAACATCAACATTAACTGTGTGATTAATAATTATTTACTAGTAATGTTTTATATTGTTTCCTAAAGGAAGATGTCATGGGAAATAATATTACAATTTTTACGACCTATGTAACTCACTGACTTAACTTGATGACTTGATTTAATGGACCATAAATGAAATTTGCTTGACGATCTAGTATTATAATTATGAACTTGTGTTGCATTTGTAGCCCATACAATATTACAATATTTCAAATAAGGAAAGATAATGGAATGATATAATGTTATTAAATTTTCTGGTAACAAACTATATTACAACGTATTTATCAAACCCGTATTTCTACTGATTCTTGTGCAAAACATTTATGTTATGGTCTTTAAATCCGAAGAAATCATCCAATGTGACACCCCAAAAGTTAACAGAGTTACTGAATGGAATAAGTTTATTATCAATATAAATGGGAATATTATCAGTATTAATTAAGGGACCACTAGTGTTTGGTATGTTTCATATGATATGAGATTTTGTTTTTCGAAAATAAATATATTTACTTTTATTAACATGCAGGGATAGCTTATTTGCTTTTAACCAGTCACATACATTGTCAATTTCATTATTTGTTTATGATAAAGGAAAAGGGGGAAGGGGGAAGGAGGCCGGAGGCGCGAAGGCCGAAAGGGTGCTCCCACGTTGTCTCATCTCCCCATCTCCAAGAAAAAACAAGAAAAAACAGAGAAGGGTGAAAGGGAAAGAAAAGAGGATATAAAGGGAAAGAAAACGCGGAGGAATAAGAAAAGAAAAGAACAGAAGGGATGTAAGTTTCCTGGAAATGAAAAAAAAAAGCTTACTATTAATAAAGTAATTGAAATGCTCATCAAAGGCATTACCATCCTGAATATCTATATGTTAAAATTTAAGAATAACAATTTCATCTCATTTGATAACAGATGGGTGAACATAATTTTGCTGTAAACTAGTTTTGCTATATGTGCTGTATAATTAAAATGATTTGTTTGTTAATTCTATTATGTGCAGTATTTTGTTATTAATGTGTTTATAAAGTATTGCAAAGTCAAAAGCAATATTTAATAAAGATATTTCTATAAGGGGAAAAAATCGGGCATCGGTTCTGAGAAAATCGCGATTAAAGATTTGTAATCTTTAAAGCTATTAATATGGAGGGTTTTCTGGAATTAGATATAATAAATTGTACATGAAACGAAAGAGCAGAATTTCCACTAACTAATCACATACAATACTTTAAAAAAGAAGACAAAACATGAATACTGGAAGGACTCAAACATTCGTGTCATTTCGTGAACGAAATCATACGCGTAATCCGCTGCGCGATTTAGTTCACGAAATGGCACAATTGGACGCGTGCATGGTGTGCGCTGTTTATTCGCGAGTAAAAACAGCAATTATAAGATGGGAGGTTTAGAAATACTTGTTTGGTTGGTGCTTTTGAATAATATATAACAAATTGTACAAAAAACGAAAGAAGAGAATTTCCTTTCTCCAATTTGATCAAATCACTCCCCACCTTTTGGTATTAGTATTGCTTTGCACAATGAAGCACACTGCATTTATCCTTTCTCTAACTTCTCATTTTATCATGCTTCATCATTATTAATTTTCAATCCCAGTATTACTCTCTCTCTCTCTCCCTCTCTCTTTTAATTTTTCACCGAGCCTCATCTCGTGTGCTTACATTTCGAACACAAGTGCATGCATTTCTAAATACATAAATATTTTGACTTCAACTATTATTCTAGGTTTTATTGAATAATTTAAAATTCGACAAAAAAAAATCATTTTGAAAGTACAAAAGTCAGTGAAGAGTAATAATTGAAAAGGGTAATTAAATAATTCAACACATTATCATTATTTTTACACATGCTAATATTTCGTACACAAAATAGCAGTTACCACTACTCTGCATCTGCACTCATTTGTAATACATTATGAGTTTCAAATTAATTACAGATTTTTACTAATATTATATTGATATTATGAATTTAAAGTTGATTCACGGTTTTTAATGAATAGTTTTAACTTGGAAAGTCAATTTTTAAAGCACAACGTCAAAAAAAATCAATAATTTACCACAGTATTTTAACAAATTAAGCATTGTCTTACAAATGTGCTTACAGTTTGAACACATAAGATTTGGACTGCATGTGCCGTCCTTTTTAGTAGACATTTGTGAATATGTTTTGAACTACTATCATGAAGGTTTTTTACTGAAACACTTGCTTTCTATTTGCTTTCATTAAACTTCATACGAATTATGTCAGTGAATAAAATATTTAAAGCCGTTATATACTTTTTGGAAGATCCAACTTGTTTTCATCATTGTCAAACGTACTTATAACATTTCTGAATGACACATTGTAGGTCAGCAAGAGAATGCTACTAGCGAACAAATTACAATTAGCAATTACCTCATATACCTCTGCAGGGACAAAATATGAGGAAAATTTACTCTCAGACTTGCATTACTATTCACTATATACCACTACTATAAACTGGTAATGGTGAATATTATACATTATGACAGTGGAAAATGATTGACCACAGCAACTGTATGAAAACAGATAAGAGATAATTGGTGAGAGTTTTCTATATCAATTTATAAAGAGAATGTAAAAAAAAATGTTACACAATTATTCTGTACTCAAGGTTATCAACCATTTTAAAATCAGAAAAAAAAATACAAAATCATGTTAATTGATAAAGTTAAATTTATTGAAAAATCTATATACCTAAAACAGGCTTCCTTCATAAATTAAAAATAATGCACAGTCATCGTGAAGATTTGCTTAACAAAATATAATTATGAGTTCGTTGTTAATACTTACATCTATCATATCTCTACTATAAGCTAAGCTTCAACTTAAAGAAAAGATGGAAGTGTTAGTGCGGACAAATACGCCAGCATCTTAGTAAATGTCTGTGAATACATACATTAGTCACCCCACCCCTTTCAATGTTGGCACAAGTTCTCAGAGATGTGAGTTGATTTTAGTCAATCTTTCTTGTAATCAACAAATCAGAATTACTATTATACAAATATCTTTGTGACTTATATTACCACAAAAGATCTGAAAATCATCATCACCTCAACGCTCTAGTTGGAAATATCTACATCACAAATACAATTTCTTACGCAAGTTAATTATAAGGTAATACAACATATACAGCATATACAACATACAAGATATCTCTCAACATACAATATATAATACAACATATTATACAACATACAACATACCTCTCAACATACTATATATCTCTAAAAGTTACAATATATCTCTAAATGCTTCAGAGCAAACAAATTATAATTCTTAATCTCCCCCCAAAAATGTTCTATCTTTCATAATAACTGTCATGATATATGGACTGTTGAGAATATCTTCCTTATAATTGATACAATTCCAATATCAAAAGTAAATGTTAATTTTTCGGGGAATTTTGAAAGAAGTGGGATGCCCATACCAGTAGTATTAAAAAGTAAAGTATCAACGTCATTCTCAAAGAGGACAGTACGGCATACCCTACCTCAGGTCTGGAACTCTCTTCCTAAAAATGTCCATTCATATAATAATCTGTCATTGTTTAAAAGATCTAGCTTATTTATCACTCTGATTAGTATTGTAATTATTGCCATTTTGGCTTAATATTGTTGTATATTCTTATGTATTAGTTATTGCAGATTGTTTAATCGCATATTGTGTAATCTCACATTATATTATCTTATCACAATTTATTTAAGGGAACATTATTTCCACAAAGCCTTCGCAGTGGCTTTTCTTAAGTTCTCTTTTTTCATTCCTTTTATGATTGAATTGATTATATTGTCTTGTGATGTGACTTTGTTTTCTATTCAATTATATTTTGTATATACTTTACGTTTGTATTTTATCTGCTTGGAATTGAAATAAATGCATGAATAACAATAAATACGATATGCGTGAAAATAAATCACACCAGATAGGTGCACATGAATACTGTAGGAAATAGTTGTTTGTGGTTTCCTACACACCAATGATGTTCCTTCTTGTGCTGTCAGTGACTCCAATAATGCAGATTATATGTAATAGTTGTAGGTAATAGTTGTAGGCAAGAGTTGGCGAAACAAAATCCTGAATATTCGCGATCGCGAAAGAGCTCTATTTACAAATACTGCACTGGCCCCGCGGCCAGCACAAGCGAAAAGAAAGTAGATCACTGTTGTCTAATGTTGATAAAATAAGAGTCAAATCTGCTGTTTGCCAGATAAAGAAAATGGATGAGTAAATGAAGATGCGATGTCCAAATGTTGGTAGTCCTAAGTTGTGAATGTGTGACTCAGTAGAAAAAGAACGTGTTCTCTAGATGAAAACTTCCTACTAAGTGAAAAGCTAAAAGTCCATGTGCTCAGTAAACTCATGTCATTGGAAGGTTTGTATCCAGGCAACAAAAACAAGTTCTATTATAAGGGAGTGAAGCAATGAAGAATGTAGAACATGTGTAGAGTGCCTTGCCTGGTGTAGTGGAGAACAAAAGATGAATGCTGAGTGCAGGAGTTGAATGAGAAGAAGGTCTTTGGTATTGTCCAGTGAGGAAGTGAGCAGTTGAATGAACTTTAACCAGCTGATCCACATAAACAAACTATGATCAAGCTTTGATCAGTCCTGTCTGTCTAATGTAAACAAAATTAATGATGAATGAAGTTGCTACAATACCACCTGTTTAGTGCGGAAGCTGGCGGTAAAATGCTTGGTTATCTGGATGATTGATGACGGGGATGCGTCCAGAACAGAGAGTTAGCAAATCTTCATATTTACTTTGAGAGATTTTTGGAGGGCCAGCCTGATACAAACACTGTGGTTCTGGGTCATTGGGATTTTTTTTATGAACAAGCCGAAAATGAAAGTATAAGATTAGCTCGAGGAAGCACGCACGTCTTCATAATACATACAAAGAACGAGGCGGGCGCACGAAAACACACGGTTCGCAGTACGCGCGCCGTCTTGTGCCGGTTCGTGAAATTATGAATCTGCATTTTCATGGCTCGTGTCACTTTCAGCACGACGTGTTTTTGCATAAATAAACATAATTATTACTCGAAATTTAGTGAAATGGTAGAACATGGCTAGTAGATCGTAAAAATGAAGAAAACTCAAAATTTATTATGTACGCGATTTTGGGCCTTTGTGCCACTTCGTGAAATGAGCGACGATTTATTTCAAATGTTTGTCATTTGAAATTCACTTCACATGACGAATCATTCAAGGATTTTGAAGATAATTGACACGCAGCATTATTTTTAAGAATATGTATATCGTTGGCAGGTTGACTTTGCAAGATTTTCCACATGCCTTTTGTACACACTGTCTCATACTGAACGATGAGGGCTCTATATTCATCTTGTTCTATACGCCGTTTTCGGAGTATATACCTGTGCTCGGTATTACGGAGTTGGGTCTGACTGATTACCGTGTCCGATATTGTCTCTATTATCTCGTGCGACAATTAATGACTGGTTTGCACAAAAAATATTAGTGCTGTTCCTTTTGAAATTTGATTTACAGAATATGCCATTTCAGTCTTTTCAGATACATAACTGTTTGATATCTTCGCCGACTGTAGCCGAGGAGTAATGATTTGCCACAGTAATGGACATCGCCACTCCGCGCCTTTTTATGGTCTCCATTGCGTTAGTAGATGCCAGGAAAACATCACTTACGGGGGTTCAAATTAGCCAAAAAATTGGCTCGCCGCTTCGCGGCTTTTTATGGTCTCCATTGCGTTAGTAGATGCCAGGAAAACATCAATACGGGGGTTCAAAATAGCAAAAAAAAATTGGCTCGCCGCTACGCGGCTTGTAGACGATGCTCCGCATCGTCGTTGGGTCAACCCCCCCCCCCTTGGAAAAAAAGCTAGATCCGCCCCTGCTCAGTGTTTAGGGCGGATTTCGAGGAAGTTAGCGTACATGACCATAATGACACCATCAGAAACAGACGTTAGTTATTACCGAACAAAAGATGAATAAGTAGCCCCTCGAAATCATAGGTGTCAAATTGTAAATATTTTCTTTCGGAATTTAGAAACTTTAGTCATTATAATATGTATGGACTTTAAAAATTTCAGAATGTTCTTCCGGCGGGAGTGAAAGCCCTTTATAATTATGCTTTTGCACCCCCCCCCCCCCGAGATCGTCAGATACGCCATTTGTCACCATATTGTAGCAATATGTAGCTCACATGCTTTAAAATTTGGCCCCCCCCCCCCTAAGAAATCCTGGATCATGGTATAATCATGATAGTTGCCGTGCTTCATCTCCGTCATTATACCTTTCACGGTTGTTTTCTGGTAATGGTTGGAGCCCGGGGGGGGGGGGGGAGGGGGGCACTCAACCTGTTTTAGGATGTGGGTGTGCCGCTGCCAATCTCAAAACAGGGGGGTAAGGAGCTAAATGGTTAATCGAGGAAGCTCATTTTTGAGGGTCTAAGGAGCGAAAGGGCTCATGGGCAGAGCTAATTTTAGCTGCTCCCAATCTCACTACTCTGGTACACATGCGGTGCATGTGCTGAGCTGAGCCAGCGGTCGCAGCGCTGTTTTTAACACTGTACATGCACCGACCTCTTGATGTCGCATGCAGATTGATCTCGCTGAGCCGCCGCTTAGCACTTGGGGGCACTAAGCCGCCCAGCTCCCCCTCTGCGCTGGCCTAGGAGGTGAGGGAGCGACCGTTCCCGGACAATGGGCTGTGCGCATTGTTTTCTGATATTCATATCTAGGGAGCGAGTCGGAAGCCAATCGAGGTGCGGTTAGTGAAAATCGCATATCATGGGAGCGGCCCGAGAAGGTTGAAAATGGGGGACGTTACAGCGGTACATACATGTGTGACATTATATGTGAGTGGGGTTGAATTCGATATCAATTAGCGCAAAGTACGGAGGCTGGCTGTATAATCTGATCAGACGTCAGCATGATTTAGCCTTTCGATTTTCGCTGGTGCACGATGCTATGTTCGATAGCGCTAGCGAATGGAAGCTGTAAATATACAGCGCACGTAAAGGACATTTGCTAGGCCCAGCGAAGTGTAATGCATTCTGGGATATGTTTTCCGCGCGCGCGAGCTCAAGAAAGTTATCGTAGTACATTATGCCTCCGAGACCTGACTTTCTACCAAGAAATCATCTTTTCACACTAAATTTGAATGTAACCCCATATAAAACTGACTTGAAATCGTAAGTTTATGAAACAGTGAAGCTTTTCATGTATTAAGAAAACTACAATATTTTTGCAATAATCTGACATTTGATGTTAAATCTGATGATATTGGCGGGCGGCAAATGCCGCCCACGGCCAGCTGTAAGGATAACTCCCGGGCGGATATAAACCGCCCACGGCCCGCTAGGGGTTAATAATAGCAATAGATCACAATTTTTACCAAAACATAAGAAATTATGAAAAAAAAGAAATGCCAACTAATAAAGAAATCTGAATCACTCATTTCCTACCTATGTGTGCCAGAAATGAATCCCCTAGCCACTGATTGATGCTATACTTTTCCTTTGAGATTGATTTGGTTTGAAAGTGTGTGTTGAATAATGAAGCGTACTATTAAATTTTAACATAACATAAATATTCATGTTCACATTTGGCGCCATTTTTGACCGTGACCTTGAGGGGTCAAGGTCAAGGTCATCATGACATTAGATCGGGGACCGTGGGCGCCAGGCTGGGATGAAAAAATTTTAGATATTGGGCCACTTTCAGTTCGTCAAAAAGCTAGTATTAATTTTTGGCGCCATTTTTGACCGTGACCTTGAGGGGTCAAGGTCAAAGTCATCATGGCATTAGATCGGGGACCGTGGGCGCCAGGCAGGGGTGAAAAAAATTTGGATTTTGGGCCACTTTCAGTTCGTCAAAAAGCTAATATTCATTTTTGGCGCCATTTTTGACCGTGACCTTGAGGGGTCAAGGTCAAGGTCATCATGGCATTAGATCGGGGACCGTGGGCGCCAGGCAGGGGTGAAAAAATTTTGGATTTTGGGCCACTTTCAGTTCGTCAAAAAGCTAGTATTCATTTTTGGCGCCATTTTTGACCGTGACCTTGACGGGTCAAGGTCCAGGTCATCACGGCATTAGATCGGGGACCGTGGGCGCCAGGCAGGGGTGAAAAAATTTTGGATTTAGGGCCATTTTCAGTTCGTCAAAAAGCTAGTATTCATTTTTGACGGTGATCTTGAGGGGTCAAGGTCAAGGTCATCATGGCATTAGATCGGGGACCGTGGGCACCAGGCAGGGAGGGGTGAAAAAAATTTGGATTTTGGGCCACTTTCAGTTCGTCAAAAAGCTAGTATTCATTTTTGGTGCCATTTTTGACCGTGACCTTGAGGGGTCAAGGTCAAGGTCATCATGGCATTAGATCGGGGACCGTGGGCGCCAGGCAGGGGTGAAAAAATTTTGGATTTTGGGCCACTTTCAGTTCGTCAAAAAGCTAGTATTCATTTTTGGCGGTGATCTTGAGGGGTCAAGGTCAAGGTCATCATGGCATTAGATCGGGGACCGTGGGCGCCAGGCAGGGGTGAAAATAATTTGGATTTTGGGCCACTTTCAGTTCGTCAAAAAGCTGGTATTCATTTTTGGCGCCATTTTTGACCGTGACCTTGAGGGGTCAAGGTCAAGGTCATCATGGCATTAGATCGGGGACCGTGGGCGCCAGGCAGGGGTGAAAATAATTTGGATTTTGGGCCACTTTCAGTTCGTCAAAAAGCTAGTATTCATTTTTGACCGTGACCTTGAGGGGTCAAGGTCAAGGTCATCATGGCATTAGATGGGGGACCGTGGGCGCCAGGCAGGGGTGAAAAAATTTTGGACTTTGGCCAACTTTCAGTTCGTCAAAAAGCTAGTATTCATTTTTGACCGTGACCTTGAGGGGTCAAGGTCAAGGTCATCATGTCATTAGATCGGGGACCGTGGGCGCCAGGCAGGGGTGAAAAAAATTTTGGATTTTGGGCCACTTTCAGTTCGTCAAAAAGCTAGTATTCATTTTTGGCGCCATTTTTGACCGTGACCTTGAGGGGTCAAGGTCAAGGTCATCATGGCATTAGATCGGGGACCGTGGGCGCCAGGCAGGGGTGAAAAAATTTTGGATTTTGGGCCTCTTTCAGTTCGTCAAAAAGCTAGTATTCATTTTTGGCGCCATTTTTGACCGTGACCTTGAGGGGTTAAGGTCAAGGTCATCATGGCATTAGATCGGGGACCGTGGGCGCCAGGCAGGGGTGAAAAAAATTTGGATTTAGGGCCTCTTTCAGTTCGTCAAAAAGCTAGTATTCATTTTTGGCGCCATTTTTGACCGCGACCATGACGGGTCAAGGTCAAGGTCATCACGGCATTAGATCGGGGACCGTTGGCGCCAGGCAGGGGTGAAAACTTTTGGATTTAGGGCCACTCTCAGTTTGTCAAAAAGCTAGTATTCATTTTTGGCGCCATTTTTGACCGTGACCATGACGGGTCAAGGTCAAGGTCATCACGGCATTAGATCGGGGACCGCGGGCGCCAGGTAGGGGAGAAAAATTTTGGATTTAGGGCCACTTTCAGTTCGTCAAAAAGCTAGTATTCATTTTTGGCGCCATTTTTGACCGTGACCATGACGGGTCAAGGTCAAGGTCATCACGGCATTAGATCGGGGACCGTGGGCGCCAGGCAGGGGTGAAAAAATTTTGGATTTTGGGCCACTTTCAGTTCGTCAAAAAGCTAGTATTCATTTTTGGCGCCATTTTTGACCGTGACCTTGAGGGGTCAAGGTCAAGGTCATCATGGCATTAGATCGGGGACCGTGGGCGCCAGGCAGGGGTGAAAATAATTTGGATTTTGGGCCACTTTCAGTTCGTCAAAAAGCTAGTATTCATTTTTGACCGTGACCTTGAGGGGTCAAGGTCAAGGTCATCATGGCATTAGATGGGGGACCGTGGGCGCCAGGCAGGGGTGAAAAAATTTTGGACTTTGGCCAACTTTCAGTTCGTCAAAAAGCTAGTATTCATTTTTGACCGTGACCTTGAGGGGTCAAGGTCAAGGTCATCATGTCATTAGATCGGGGACCGTGGGCGCCAGGCAGGGGTGAAAAAAATTTTGGATTTTGGGCCTCTTTCAGTTCGTCAAAAAGCTAGTATTCATTTTTGGCGCCATTTTTGACCATGACCTTGAGGGGTCAAGGTCAAGGTCATCATGGCATTAGATCGGGGACCGTGGGCGCCAGGCAGGGGTGAAAAAATTTTGGATTTTGGGCCTCTTTCAGTTCGTCAAAAAGCTAGTATTCATTTTTGGCGCCATTTTTGACCGTGACCTTGAGGGGTCAAGGTCAAGGTCATCATGGCATTAGATCGGGGACCGTGGGCGCCAGGCAGGGGTGAAAAAAATTTGGATTTAGGGCCTCTTTCAGTTCGTCAAAAAGCTAGTATTCATTTTTGGCGCCATTTTTGACCGCGACCATGACGGGTCAAGGTCAAGGTCATCACGGCATTAGATCGGGGACCGTTGGCGCCAGGCAGGGGTGAAAACTTTTGGATTTAGGGCCACTCTCAGTTTGTCAAAAAGCTAGTATTCATTTTTGGCGCCATTTTTGACCGTGACCATGACGGGTCAAGGTCAAGGTCATCACGGCATTAGATCGGGGACCGCGGGCGCCAGGTAGGGGAGAAAAATTTTGGATTTAGGGCCACTTTCAGTTCGTCAAAAAGCTAGTATTCATTTTTGGCGCCATTTTTGACCGTGACCATGACGGGTCAAGGTCAAGGTCATCACGGCATTAGATCGGGGACCGTGGGCGCCAGGCAGGGGTGAAAAAATTTTGGATTTTGGGCCACTTTCAGTTCGTCAAAAAGCTAGTATTCATTTTTGGCGCCATTTTTGACCGTGACCTTGAGGGGTTAAGGTCAAGGTCATCATGGCATTAGATCGGGGACCGTGGGCGCCAGGCAGGGGTGAAAATAATTTGGATTTTGGGCCACTTTCAGTTCGTCAAAAAGCTAGTATTCATTTTTGGCGCCATTTTTGACCGTGACCTTGAGGGGTCAAGGTCAAGGTCATCATGGCATTAGATCGGGGACCGTGGGCGCCAGGCAGGGGTGAAAATAATTTGGATTTTGGGCCACTTTCAGTTCGTCAAAAAGCTAGTATTCATTTTTGACCGTGACCTTGAGGGGTCAAGGTCAAGGTCATCATGGCATTAGATGGGGGACCGTGGGCGCCAGGCAGGGGTGAAAAAATTTTGGACTTTGGCCAACTTTCAGTTCGTCAAAAAGCTAGTATTCATTTTTGACCGTGACCTTGAGGGGTCAAGGTCAAGGTCATCATGTCATTAGATCGGGGACCGTGGGCGCCAGGCAGGGGTGAAAAAATTTTGGATTTTGGGCCTCTTTCAGTTCGTCAAAAAGCTAGTATTCATTTTTGGCGCCATTTTTGACCATGACCTTGAGGGGTCAAGGTCAAGGTCATCATGGCATTAGATCGGGGACCGTGGGCGCCAGGCAGGGGTGAAAAAATTTTGGATTTTGGGCCTCTTTCAGTTCGTCAAAAAGCTAGTATTCATTTTTGGCGCCATTTTTGACCGTGACCTTGAGGGGTTAAGGTCAAGGTCATCATGGCATTAGATCGGGGACCGTGGGCGCCAGGCAGGGGTGAAAAAAATTTGGATTTTGGGCCACTTTCAGTTCGTCAAAAAGCTAGTATTCATTTTTGGCGCCATTTTTGACCGCGACCATGACGGGTCAAGGTCAAGGTCATCACGGCATTAGATCGGGGACCGTTGGCGCCAGGCAGGGGTGAAAACTTTTGGATTTAGGGCCACTCTCAGTTTGTCAAAAAGCTAGTATTCATTTTTGGCGCCATTTTTGACCGTGACCATGACGGGTCAAGGTCAAGGTCATCACGGCATTAGATCGGGGACCGCGGGCGCCAGGTAGGGGAGAAAAATTTTGGATTTAGGGCCACTTTCAGTTCGTCAAAAAGCTAGTATTCATTTTTGGCGCCATTTTTGACCGTGACCATGACGGGTCAAGGTCAAGGTCATCACGGCATTAGATCGGGGACCGTGGGCGCCAGGCAGGGGTGAAAAAATTTTGGATTTTGAGCCACTTTCAGTTCGTCAAAAAGCTAGTATTCATTTTTGGCGCCATTTTTGACCGTGACCTTGAGGGGTTAAGGTCAAGGTCATCATGGCATTAGATCGGGGACCGTGGGCGCCAGGCAGGGGTGAAAATAATTTGGATTTTGGGCCACTTTCAGTTCGTCAAAAAGCTAGTATTCATTTTTGACCGTGACCTTGAGGGGTCAAGGTCAAGGTCATCATGGCATTAGATGGGGGACCGTGGGCGCCAGGCAGGGGTGAAAAAATTTTGGACTTTGGCCAACTTTCAGTTCGTCAAAAAGCTAGTATTCATTTTTGACCGTGACCTTGAGGGGTCAAGGTCAAGGTCATCATGTCATTAGATCGGGGACCGTGGGCGCCAGGCAGGGGTGAAAAAAATTTTGGATTTTGGGCCTCTTTCAGTTCGTCAAAAAGCTAGTATTCATTTTTGGCGCCATTTTTGACCATGATCTTGAGGGGTCAAGGTCAAGGTCATCATGGCATTAGATCGGGGACCGTGGGCGCCAGGCAGGGGTGAAAAAATTTTGGATTTTGGGCCTCTTTCAGTTCGTCAAAAAGCTAGTATTCATTTTTGGCGCCATTTTTGACCGTGACCTTGAGGGGTCAAGGTCAAGGTCATCATGGCATTAGATCGGGGACCGTGGGCGCCAGGCAGGGGTGAAAAAAATTTGGATTTAGGGCCTCTTTCAGTTCGTCAAAAAGCTAGTATTCATTTTTGGCGCCATTTTTGACCGCGACCATGACGGGTCAAGGTCAAGGTCATCACGGCATTAGATCGGGGACCGTTGGCGCCAGGCAGGGGTGAAAACTTTTGGATTTAGGGCCACTCTCAGTTTGTCAAAAAGCTAGTATTCATTTTTGGCGCCATTTTTGACCGTGACCATGACGGGTCAAGGTCAAGGTCATCACGGCATTAGATCGGGGACCGCGGGCGCCAGGTAGGGGAGAAAAATTTTGGATTTAGGGCCACTTTCAGTTCGTCAAAAAGCTAGTATTCATTTTTGGCGCCATTTTTGACCGTGACCATGACGGGTCAAGGTCAAGGTCATCATGGCATTAGATCGGGGACCGTGGGCGCCAGGCAGGGGTGAAAAAATTTTGGATTTTGGGCCACTTTCAGTTCGTCAAAAAGCTAGTATTCATTTTTGGCGCCATTTTTGACCATGACCTTGAGGGGTCAAGGTCAAGGTCATCATGGCATTAGATCGGGGACCGTGGGCGCCAGGCAGGGGTGACAAAATTTTGGATTTTGGGCCACTTTCAGTTCGTCAAAAAGCTAGTATTCATTTTTGGCGCCATTTTTGACCGTGACCTTGAGGGGTCAAGGTCAAGGTCATCATGGCATTAGATCAGGGACCGTGGATGCCAGGCAGGGGTGAAAAAATTTTGGATTTTGGGCCACTTTCAGTTCGTCAAAAAGCTAGTATTCATTTTTGGCGCCATTTTTGACCGTGACCTTGAGGGGTCAAGGTCAAGGTCATCATGGCATTAGATCGGGGACCGTGGGCGCCAGGCAGGGGTGAAAAATTTTTGGATTTTGGGCCACTTTCAGTTCGTCAAAAAGCTAGTATTCATTTTTGGCGCCATTTTTGACCGTGACCTTGAGGGGTCAAGGTCAAGGTCATCATGGCATTAGATCGGGGACCGTGGGCGCCAGGCAGGGGTGAAAAATTTTTGGATTTTGGGCCACTTTCAGTTCGTCAAAAAGCTAGTATTCATTTTTTGCGCCATTTTTGACCGTGACCTTGAGGGGTCAAGGTCAAGGTCATCATGGCATTAGATCGGGGACCGTGGGCGCCAGGCAGGGGTGAAAAAATTTTGGATTTTGGGCCACTTTCAGTTCGTCAAAAAGCTAGTATTCATATTTGGCGCCATTTTTGACCGTGACCTTGAGGGGTCAAGGTCAAGGTCATCATGGCATTAGATCGGGGACCGTGGGCGCCAGGTATACGTCAAAAAAAAATCCGACTTTAGGCAATTTTGAATATCAAATGAATATCAAATGAATATCAAATGAATATCAAATGAATATCAAATGAATATCGAATATCGAATAACGAATATCAAACAACTTCACAGACCTTAGAAAAGGACCAAGATTGTATTGTCCACATTGACTTTCTTCAGTTGTCTTATGAAGTATAGCCTTTGATTTGCTTTTTTCATCATGTCAAATGTATTACCAGACCAATCGAACTTATCTGAAATTTTTGTACCAAGATATTTATACTCAGATACAACCTCAATGTCATTGTTATGGATAGTCAATGGGGCGTGGTGGTCGTTCCGTCTGCCTTTTCGAAAATCGATAATCATTTCTTTTGTTTTCTTACCATTCAAAACTAAGAAGTGTGTATCACACCAATTCACAGACTGTTTTATTTCCGAAAGGTACCACCCCGCATCACCAGATAAATATCCGGTGATGACAGTGTCATCGGCGTACTTAATTATCGAGCAATTTTCACTTGTATTAACACATTCACTGGTGTACAGTGAAAACAAGACCGGTGAAAGAACGCACCCTTGCGGGACCCCAATGTTTAAAGTGCGAATTGAGGACTGAAAATGCCCTAGTTTTACCATTTGAGGTCGATTTAACAAAAAGTCAAGAATGACGAGAGTTATCTGTGGACATAATTCCATTTCCCGAAACTTTGATATGAGTAGATGAGGAACAAGCGTATTAAATGCACTAGAAAAAACGATAAAAGTAGACCTGACATATGTATTGGCACCATCCAAATGTGACAATGCTTTGTGCAAGTACAACAGTACTGCATCGTCAACCCCCCTATTTTGTCTATGCGAACTGCATTGGATCTAGAAATTAAGTGCATTCTCGCAAAATGAACTTTAATAACAGTTTCTCAAAACATTTACAGGCATTACAGGTAAGTGCAACTGGTCTATATTCATTAGGTTCACCCGGGCATTTAACTTTAGGCACAGGTACAATTAATGACATTTTCCATAATATTGAGATTCTTCCACAATCTAACACACGTTGGAACAATTGTGTAAAGACTCCTGCCAATTCACCCCTTTCCTGTTACTACTAATAAAATTATATCCATTCAGCGTGTGGAGATTTTCGTTTCCTGAATTTAAGCAAGTCTCCGTTATACCAATAGCCGTGAAATTATGTTAAAGGCTGCTTTATAGGTAGGCAGAAATTTGATCAAATTTTTTAGCCACACTCCTCGAGGTAAAGTGTATAGCACTAAAATGTACTCAATTTGAATCTATTGACTCTTTAAATTCTTCTTCTACGTAATAGTTGCAATCATTTATATCTTGTTCATCTAAGTCAGAATCAAGAATTGAAATTGAATCATTTAATCTTATTTCTTCACTTAGGTCATTCAAACCATCGAATCATGAATCTACATGACATCGTTCTCTGGGCAGTATCTCAGTTACTTTTGATTTATTTCCTTCCAGATTTTAATATGTTGTAGCTGAGACTATAAGCTTTTACAAATGTGGTCTCCAATTTTTGATCAGATGTCGGGATCATGCCCAATTTTTAACTACAAAATGTGATTTGAGAATCCCGTTTTTCGTTTACGTGTTATCTCTATGGGAAATATTTTGGTATATTGGTCAAAGCACTTGCTTCCCATTCCGGTGACCCAGGTTCGATCCCCGGTGGGTCCAAAATTTTTTTTTTTTTTGCTTCTTTTTGCCTTTCATTTTACCATCCTCTTCGACTATTATAACATAAACAATCACAAACCATGTAATAAACTGCCTTAATTTGCATGTTATGTATATTAGAAAGTAGTGTGCAGTAGTTTGTGTACCCTATGGAAATTTTGATTCCCTGTCGTGTATTACAACTATTGGGTTAATCTCCCAAGTATCCTGTATCATCATAATGATTATCATCACCATCATCATTATACCATCATCATTATACCATCATCATAATCATCACCATTAATCATGATATATACATATATCATTATCATCATGTTATCATCATCGTCATTACATCATCATAATTATCATTACCATTATCATCATGTTATCATCATCGTCATTACATCATCATAATTATCATTACCATTATCATCATATCATCATCAGCATCATCATCATAGCCATCAGCATCATCATCACCACCACCATCATCATTATCATCATCACCATAATCATCACCATAATCATTACCATTATCATCATCACCATCAATCATCATTATCACCATCATCATCATGATTATCATCGTCACATCATGATTATATTATCATCATTATCATCACCATCATCATCATCATCATGATTATCATCACCATCATCATAACCATTATTATATCATCACCATCATCATAATATCATCATAATCATTATCATCAGCATCAACATTATCATCACCATAATTATCATCACCATAATCATCACCACCATTATCATATTTACGATCATCATTGTCATCACCATTATCATCACCATCATCATGATCATTATCGCCATTATTACTACATCATGATCGTCATCACTATATCATCATGAAAATCATCACCATAATCATCACCGCCATTATCATCATCACCATCATCATCATAGATTGAAAGAGGTTCATCGTGGTGAAGAATAATTGAAGAGAGTTAATCAGTTGTCTCACGATGTGCAAACGTAAACGTAGGTAGTCTGACGTTTCGGCTGCTATATACTGCTAGCCTTAGTCATAGACAATGAGCCGAGATCACGCTGAGCGGGTCTTAAATAGCCCATTATCATCATCGCCATAATCATCACCATCATTATATATCATCATCATCATCATCATGTTATCTCTATTGGAAATATTTGGTCTATTGGTAAAGCACTTGCCTTCGATTCCCGGTGGTTCATTTTTTTATTTTTTATTTCTTTCTTTTTGCCTTTTATTTTTTTTTTATTTTATCTCCTTCGACTATTTTAATATTATATACAATCACAAAAAATGTAATAAATTGCTTTATTTTGTGTGTTATGTCTATTGCAAAGTAGTGTGCAGTAGTTTGTGTATAATCTGATTCCCTTTCATGTATTAAAGTTACGGGGAAAATCTCCCACGTGTCCTGCAATATATCAAATCGTCCAATTTGTTATCACGATTTCTCGAAATCAGCTAATCTTCAAATTTTCGTCAGTGATCAGTCCTAATAAGGTCAAGTTCCCGCATCTTTTTCAAGGTCATCAGATTATCGTGACGTCATCCAGGCGCCATTTTGTAAAAATCAACTTATGGTCGTATCTTCTTCACGAAATGTCATTTCTCTTTCATATTTGGCATGGTTAAGGTCAATGTCATTCCAGCCACGTTCATCACCATTATTACCATCATCATCCCCATCATCATCTTTATATCATCATCTTCATAATCATTATCACCATATTCATCACCACCATTGTCACATCATCAATCATCATCATTATCACCTTCACCACCATGATTATCATCGACATCAACATCAACATCATCATCATCGTCATCACCGTCATGATCATCATCGCTATTAATATATCTTCACCATCATAATCATCATTATCATCGTCACTGTCATGATATTCATGATGATGATGATGATGATTATCATCAACATCATGATCATCATCGCTATTAATATATCATCACCATCATCATCATCATTATCATATCATCATCATCATCACCATCATCATCATGATTATCATCAACATCATTACCATCACTGTCATGATATAATGATGATTATCATCCACATTATCATCATCACTGTCATGATTATATAATGATCATCATGATTATCATCACCATTATCATCATCACCATAATCATCATGAGCATAAACAACACCATCTTACCATCATTGTCGTCGACCCTATCACGATTACTATCTTGCCCAATCATCATATCTTACGAAACAATATTTACCAGTTCAAGACAGACCACCTAATTCGTCTTGAGTAGCTTTGTAATTAGTTTTTAATTTATTTTTAATTAGTGTATAGTCCTATATGTACATTTTCCCTCTACTATTCGATTATTTTCAAGGCTTTGGAACTGTTTAGTTAGGACATATAGACCCATTGTTGAGAGGGCGCGATTAATGACTGTCATGTAGTTTAAAATTCATACCGGTTGTTTATAATTAATATAATTTTGAAACCTTTGGAGAAAGTATGATTTGTATCATAATTTGTCCAATACCAAAACCAAGCTCTCACAATGTTCTCTTTTTTTACAGACCCAACATTCTGAGTAATTCACAATGGCTTCAGTGAATATTTCAAGGCGAAGCTTTTCGAAATAATTCACTCTTCTGACAGTATAAACAATAGGGCAAAAGGACTTAAAATATGCATGGATTTTATCAGTCAGTATTATGATTTTGATAACTCGATAGTACCTACAGAATTCCTTTTTAGTGATACAGGTACTTTACAGGTACGTTTCTCTTTCGCAAAGTTATCAAAGCTATAGAGGGCGTTCTTTCGTTTTTTAGAAACTTCATTTAAAGGAGAATTACGCTCAAAAATACAGACGATAGTGTTCAAAGGTGTTATTTATTCCTACTTGTTGGACTATATGGCTTCGCGTCAAAATATACGAGATCGATACGAATCAAGATTTTCTGAGCAAAATTTATCATCTGCTCCCAATATGTATCGTCTGCTAGCAGTACATGGGGGCTGCCATTTTTTTATGTGTACATGAAGATTTTCTTAATCCAAATGCCCAATTGCCTTTTTCAAAATTAAAAACCAGTTTTAGATTAAACATATTGAATAGATATGTCAATTTATTTTTAAACTGAAGATTTTCTTATATATTTCTGTTGAAAATCGATATTCGCTTAATAGAAATCTATTTTCTCGATACTGTGACGTATGGGACGGAGCAAATTAATTCAAATTTATGGATGTTTCATCCCTGAGCATCTATAGCGGCAAGCTATGCATTCACCTGCTTTCGGATAATGGATTTGAAAAGTCAGAATGCATGTTGCATATATTATGTTCTGCTCTGTTTGGCAAACCCAAGAAAATAGATTTTTGTTAAGCAAAACCAGACAATTTAAAAATATCATTATAAAGATTTAATTTTTATAATACATGTAAACACCCACTTTATATTTTTCGTCACATATGGGATTTTAGGTAATGAAGAAAAGCAATTTAGGTATTGGATTCAATATATCTTCTTGACTGGAACATTTCTCAATGGTTCATGTACAACTCCAAATCAGCAAGAAAATGGCAGCCCCCATGGAAATGAGTAGGAGACGATACCGGCTGTTGGAATATCTTTATTTTTCCCTTTTTCTGATATCTTATTAGAAAATGATTTAGGCCAATAAGTAGGAATATATTACACCTTCCAAAATAAGTACATTTGTAATTAAGGGTTGATTCTCCTTTAAGGTGACTCATTTTTCAGTTAGCTGAATTTTATTACTTTATTAGTATATGCATTATCAAAGTTTACTTTCAAGTAATGACATTATACATTGCAATACATTGCAAATTTCTCATTATTATAAATATTTACCTTTAAGTTACTCTTACGTACCATATGCCTGAGCTTTAAGTTAACACCGTTTTCAGTTGTTGATATACAAGCGTAGAGATCGCATTATCAATTTTCTGAAGTAGGAAAATCATTGTAATACGAGAAATAAATGTATGTTATTTTCCATCGGATTTTGGCAGCCAATCAGAAATCGGTATTTTAATGACGTCATAGGTATTCGAAAACATTTTCATTGGATTCTGCGGGTCTGAATACCCATAGACCCATCATCTAAGTTTAAATTTTAAGTAAAACTCAGTGAATATGAATTTTGGCGCACTTTGGAGCCTTTCTGGGCATTGTGCCTCGTATACGTCTATTTACATTGGCCTGCCATTGTGGCTTGAAACCTGCATTCCCAGAAACTAGCCCTGCGCAGTGGGGTGTAATGCTGTTAGAGCTTGCAATACCAAGGAGTGATAACTCCTTGGCAATACTAACGCGCTCACTTGAGAGAGTTTGAGCGCTGTAGTTCATCCCGTGGGCATGGGCCTAGCCTAGCCTGTCGCCTGGCCTGGCCGGCCGGCCGGTCGCTGGTAGTCGCGACATCGTTTGTGAGTAGAATTACCAACAATAAACATACGACCGACGACGTAGACCGAATTCAGTGCAATTGACAATTTTGATTATTGCATGGTAATCCTGGGTCTAGGACTCCTACCCCCTGGACAACCACCCCCAGATAACCACCCCTAGGATAACCACCCTCTAGGACAACTACCCCCTAGGACAACTACCCCCTAGGGCAACCACCCTCTAGGACGACTACCCCTCTAGGACAACTACCCCCGGATAACTACCCCCCAGACAACTACCCCCTAGGACAATCACCCTCTAGGACAACTACGCCCCGGAAAACTACCCACAAGGACAATTACCCCCTAGGACAACTAACCCCCGGACAACTACCCCCCGGACAACTACCCCCTAGGACAACTACCCCCGGACAACTACCCCCAGACAACTACCCCCTGGAAAACTACCCCCTAGGACAACTACCCCCGGACAACCACCCCCTGGACAACTACCCCCTGGACAACTACCCCCTAGGACAACCACCCCCTGGACAACTACCCCCTGGACAACTACCCCCTAGGACAACTACCCCCTGGACAACTACCCCCAGGACAACTACCCCCTAGGACAACTACCCCCAGGACAACTACCCCCGGAAAACTACCCCCGGACAACTACCCCCTGGACAACTACCCCCAGGACAACTACCCCCTAGGACAACTACCCCCAGGACAACTACCCCCCGGACAACTACCCCCTAGGACAACTACCCCCGGACAACTACCCCCCAGACAACTACCCCTGGAAAACTACCCCCTAGGACAACTACCCCCCGGACAACCACCCCCTGGACAACTACCCCCTGGACAACTACCCCCTAGGACAACCACCCCCTGGACAACTACCCCCTGGACAACTACCCCCTAGGACAACTACCCCCTGGACAACTACCCCCAGGACAACTACCCCCTAGGACAACTACCCCCAGGACAACTACCCCCGGAAAACTACCCCCGGACAACTACCCCCTGGACAACTACCCCCAGGACAACTACCCCCTAGGACAACTACCCCCAGGACAACTACCCCCAGGACAACCAACCCCTGGACAACTACTCCCTGGAAAACTATCCCCAGACAACTACCCCCTGGACATCCACCCTTTAGGAAAAGTACTCAGATTGTAATCCAGATTGTGGTTCTCTACGGTATTTAGTTTAGGTGCACGCTCTTCCACCACATAAACAAATATTGATCCTCATTATCTTTTATAGTAGATAACTATGGGTAGAAAATTGTCAAAACTTTCAGCGCTTTGCTATTCAAGGACAGGCCCTCCGATAGACTTAAGTTAATGGACATTTATCTTCTTTAAAAACAATAAATGGATTGTGATATTATTATCTTATCTTATATCTAATATCAACCTTTATTCAACATTTATCGGTAGCCTTGAATTTACACAAATATCAGTGACCAGAGTCAGACTATATGACACGAGATTCATTAGCTTGCAAAAACACCATAGTCATAAATATGAAATAAGATAAATTCGTTTAAAGCAGCCAGCAAATTAAAGACTGTGGTACTATAATCATTAGCGTGACCAAAGAAGGGGCGGAGAAATTGACCTTATAATTGATACTTTGGGATTTGAGAGGCGCATTTTAGTTTGTCGGCAAATGTCAGCCTGTTCTATTCGTTATAAATATATTGGAATGTTTACTTGCACCCTCAACTGATAAGGCAAGCCACTGGCGTGCTGGTGGGGTGGTGCTGCAACCCCTTCGAAGTTAAACGCATTAAAGCGGCTTCCTTTCATATACACATCAGTTAAACAATGTATACAAAATGTCTTCATGGACCGTCAAATTAGAGCGCATGGTATGGTTTCGTTTTAGGAACCATAACCATACATAAATGAGAACTTGTTGCCCACTACAAAACAACTTCTCTACAAAGCTGGCATAGCAAGAAAGGAGGCAGGCTACCGCTTCCTATGGACAAACAATGGGAAAATCCTAGTGAAGAAAAGTGCTGATTCTGCTGCAATATTGATCGCTTCTGAAGCAGACCTGCTTAAGATTAAGAAGCAATAATTTCCTTTACTGATCAATACAATTATATGAACTCTCTGTGATAATGATAGATACTGACGATGTTTATTAATCTAACACAATTCAGTCTTTTGCATGGTCGCCCGAGGAATTTAATGGTAACTTGTTCCTATTCTAATGTTAATTTTAGTGTTTCGCATATCAATATTCTGTCCTTAAATAAAAACTTTGAGAGTTTCAAAATATTCTACCAAGATGTTATTAAGCATGAATTCAGTATTGTTGGTTTATCAGAAATTTGGCAAATAAAAGTGGACAGTTTATTTTCTGTTCGTAATTATAATTTTGAACATTCGTGTCGTGAGAATGGTAGAGGGGTGGTGTAGGAGCATACATAAGATCAAACTTCAAATACAATGTTCTGGAAATGAATGTTTGTCATGCAGAATCTCTCTGGTTGCATATCCCTATAGGAAATAGATCTTTTATAGTGGCAATTGTATACAATAAACCAAACACGAATCTAGATGAATTCCAGAAAAGTTTGCTGAATGTATTACACCAATGCAAGATAGAAAAACACAGTTGTATTCTGATTGGAGATGTTAACGTTGATATTAGTATTGAAAACTCAAATGGTAATTTAGTAAACTCATTTACATCACCCTTACAATGTCTAGGTATTGAACAGATTATAACAACGCCCACTCGTAATACAAAATACTGCAAAACTCTAATTGATCACATTTATACGAATATAGATGTCTGTAATATTCGTGCGGGGACAATAATTACTGATGTCTCAGACCATTTTCCAGTCTGTGCCTTATTCAAGAATGTATGTTTCACCAAATCTTGTACAAAATCTCCTCAGGTAACAATGAGGAATTTTAGACGATATCAGAAGTCTTCGTTCCATGAAGATCTTGCAGCTCTACCTTGGAATGAGGTATATGAATGTAAAGAAGTTCATAAAGCATACTCAAAGTTTCTCGCTCTGTCCATGAAAACTTGTAATAAGCATGCACCACTTGTTACAAAATCTTATTCTAAAATACATTCTAAACCGTGGATAACAAATGCAATTCACAAATCGATTAAGACAAAGCATCGACTGTACTCTAAGGTTCTCAAATCAAACTTTGATCCTGATGTGCATTTAAAGTATAAGACATATAGAAATATGTTAACGACAACTTTGCGTAAGGCAAAACAAATACATTATGGGAACTTATTCCAGAAGCACAAATGAAATGCTTGTAAAACTTGGAATACAGTCAATGAATTATTAGGTAGACAAGATGGTAGCAAAGCATCAGTGGAGAAATTAAACTATGATATAAATGGTGTACAGCGTGAATCAAATAACCCTAAAGAAGTTGCTGAAATGTTTAATGATTTCTTTGTTAATGTTGGTCATAATTTAGCTCAACAAATCCAGAACGCCAATATGAAATTTGATCATTATCTATGTGATCCTGTTCAAGAATCGTTTTTCTGGGGGTGTTTCCATTACCTGCTACCCTGCTACCCTGCTACACCCCTTTTTCCCATTCAATTTGGACTCGACCATTTTTGGGGCTCCTCCTCCCCCTTTTCCCGTTTCTGTGATTGGCTATTTTGCTAATGAATATATATCCCATATCGCCACCTTTCCTGATATGCATGAAGGAAGGGCTGGGTCTGATTCCGTTTCTGTGATTGGATGCTGTAATATCGTGTGTGTGTGGTGATCTAGTTTCGTCGCGCGAAAAATACGATACTGATCCTTGGTCTGTAAACGTCTTTCTTCTCTTTATTCTACATTTCTTATCATTTTCATCATTCTCTGTTAATAATAAGGGCAGTCTGGGTGCTTCTGATCGGTCTTAGATGTTGATTTGGGTAGAACAAAAACTTGGTGGACTCGGTCTTCATATATCATTACTAAATACCAATGTCGGTCGGGCAATCGATGGTAGCTCAATCAGCAGCGTCACAGATTAACAACGGGAAGGTCGTGAGTTCAAATCCGAGGGCGTATTGTTTTGTTTTGTTGTTTTTTTCTTCTTGAGTTTGATTTTCTGACAGTCATTGACTGTCATTCACTTATTCCAAAACAGAAAAACAACCTAAAAATAAGACTTCCTTTTCTTAAAGATAATTAGTGTAGCCTACAGTGGCAGATAGCCTACAAGATTTTCCAAGAGAGTTAGCCCTATGGGAACCCACTATTTTTTTCAACCCCCCCCCCCCCCAAAAAAAAAAAAAAGTTCATCACTATTTGTAACTTCTTAATGGATTTTTTTTTTGACAGTCAAGTTCAAAAAAGGTCACAAGTCACCACCATTCCGACTTTCTCATCAAAAAGCCATTATTTATAATAATAATAATTATTATTATTGTAATTATTCATAATATCATTGCACTCATAGTAATTATAATAATTATCAACTGTGTTATGACTATCGTCGTAATCGTGTTTATATATATAAAATATATGCCTATAGTTTTTTTGTTTTTTTTCTTTTGGAGTGCAATATGCCTCGGCCCAAATTCAATCGCGATATCATGACATTGAGCATTGTGATAACAAGAATAAAAAAGCCTACTGATATATTAGTTGACCTCTTTGACATTGCACCTCACACCTTATAGCCCTCATCACTGTCTTTACCTCTTCCTAGTCATAACACAAAATAACTAGCTGAAAAGAAAAGTTAGAATGGGCATTGCGTTTTGGGGGGAGCAATTGTAATAGGTTGTTGGTTGTTTTCGAGACCCCCTTCCTTTTTATTATTATTATTTTTTTAATGTTGCTGCAGCAAAAATGTAAGCCTGTGCATTTTTTTTGTAGGCCTATTTCTTTATATTTATTTGTTTGGGGGTGTGTTGTTGTTGTTGTTTCTGATTACTTGTCATCTATTTTCTTGATTAAGTTAGGAAATTGGTGATTACATTTTTTTTTCTTGTCCCTTTAAAAAAAAAAAAATTGATTTTGTATTTTTAATGTTCGACGTGAAAGTTGGAAATGTTGTCGACCTTATACCTTTTTTTTTTGGGGGGGGGGGGGGGGGGGTTAAGAAATGTAGGTTTTTCGAGATGCCCCCCCCCCCCCCCCCTTTTCTTAGAAAATCCTGTATCTCAAGAAAAAAAAAGAAAAAAAAAACAATAACAAAAACAATAAACTTGATAAATCAACTCATACATTATCAAGATGAAGGAAGAACAACTGTTGGTATTTTCATTGATTTTGCGAAAGCTTTTGATACTATCAATCAAACTATATTATTATCTAAACTACAGAATTATGGTGTTCGTGGACTCGCATTGAAATGGTTTAGAGATTACTTGCATTGTAGGTCTCAATATGTACACCACAATGGTGCAACTTGCTCGCTTTCACCAATTGTATGTGGGGTTCCTCAAGGATCTGTCTTGGGACCAACTCTGTTTTTAATATACATTAATGACTTACCTAATTCATTTACCTATTTTAATTTCAGACTATTTGCAGATGATTCAAATATTTTCCATGCATTTCCCTCCAATCAAGTAAACATTGATTTATCAGACATTACCCAAAATTTGACTTATATAAGTGATTGGTGTGATGCAAATAGAATAACAATAAATATCAATAAAACAAATTATATGGTGATTAAATCCAAAAGAAATCGGGTAAATACGGAAGGTTTGATCAAAATGAAGGGCCACATACTGAATGAGGTTGAAGTTGCATCCTTTGTTGGATTCACATTGATAATTATTTAACCTGGAAGAATCATATAAATAGAACATGTACAGTGCTCCGCAAAAAAGTTGGAATTATGTATCGGTTGAGGCACCTTGTTCCACGTTACATACTATTATTGTTGTATCATTCTTTTGTTCAGCCACACATTTCCTATGGCCTTGAAGTATGGGGATGTGCGTATAGTTCATTTGTTGACAGAATATTCATTATACAGAAAATGATTGTTAGGGCTATTGCCTTTAGTGGATTTATGACACCGTCTGCGCCTTTATTTCTCTCTTTGAAAATCTTAGATATTTAATACATCAACAACTTCCCCATTCTGTATATGAATATTGCCAGTTTTTCGATCACAGGTATCATACGAGACAAAAAGATAGCAAAAGTCTCATTTTACCAAAAGTAAAGACTGAGCATGGAAAGAGGTCAATTTCATTCTACGGTTCTAGAATATGGAATTCATTGCCCTTAGATATTAAAGAGTAACGGTCTGCCAAAACATTTTGTAGGAAGTTTGTAAAATCAGCACTGATTTTCTTATTTACTATATTAATCTATATACCTACCTATTATGCCTGTAGTCTTGACTACGGGACCCCTTCGAGAATTTAACACACATGAGTCACAATATTGTGCCCCCCCCCCCCCCCCGTAATCCTATTGTCCCCTTCGCCACTCACGCGCGTCAACACGCTACGGCCATCTTCCTCTTTTGCGAGCAATCCCAAGTAGAAACATGTTGCTTGCAAGGTGAGGGGAGGGAGGGAGGGTCATAGGTAGGTATATAGATTTATATAGTAAATAAGAAAATCAGTGCTGATTTTACAAATTTACTGCAATAAATCATATATACCTACCTATTATGCCAGACCAGCGCCAACTCAAAGACCGGAGGCATGTTTCAAGGAGAAGGGAATAGGATTACAGCGAAGAAAAGAAAGACACAGCGGCCTTCAAGGTGGCTGACGCAAACAAAGCCTCACCTGCGGGAACATCCCTAAGGTAGCAAGAAATGAAGGAATTGGGCGAACGCCAATAAGCAGCCTTCAAAATATCATCAAGCGCCACACCTTGAAACAGAGCCCAAGAAGTGCTGACACTACGAGTGTCATGAGCACAAGGCTTACTGTCGGAAAAAAGAGACCCTGTGCCAGCAGCCCTAAAAGCCTCGACAATCCATCTAGAAATGGAATCAAGAGAAGCAGGAGAAAAAGGCTCTCTAGTGATCAGGAGCAACTGATCATCCTTACGATAAGACTTAGTCTTATCAATATACCAATTGAGAGCCCTAACAGGACACCAAACTTTGTCCTCGCGCACTGACGAAAACCCAGAAAGCAGACAAAGAAAAATCTCAACAGGGCCAGAGGCAGCTGTCTGATTCTCGGCAATAAAAGAAGCCTTAGGAATCAATCTAACGCCTTTTCTCTCCCAGCGAACATGACCAGGAGTAAGGCAGAGAGCATGAAGAGTACTGCGCCTCTGCCCAGAGGCAAAAGCTACCAAAAAGAGCGTCTTAACCATAAGATGATGAAGCGAGCTTCACCTAACGGTTCGAAAAGAGGTTTCGCCAAGGCCTCCAGGACCTTAGGCAGACCCCAAGACGGCACTAACCTAGAAAAGGAGGTCGCTTCAAAAAGAACGACCGAATCACCACTTAACAGCGGGGAATTGGAAATCCCCGAACCATCTGAGAAACCCGAATGAATGGCCCCGATCATTCCGAACGGTAGCCTCGGATAGTAGAGATGGATCTCCCTTTGTCAAATAGCGAGATTAGAAAATCCGCAATTGAACCAATAGGAGCCAAAAAGGGGTTTGATTTCGCTCTTTACGCCAAAGGAAAAAGACCGAAAGACGGGAATTATAAATCTCCCTAGTAGAAACTCTACGACTGGACAATAAAAATTCCGCGGCTCTATCACAGAGACCCGACTGTCTTGCAGATTCCCCGACAAGGGCCAAGCAGTCAAATGAAGAGACTCCGGACTGTGGTGAAGAATCCCCGATAGGGGCTGCAACACCAGATCCGCTCTTAACGGGAGAACGAACGGTTGAGCCCTTAGGAGGCTCGTAAGTTCTGGAAACCAATTCCTCCGGGGCCAAAAGGGAGCTATTACAAGCACCCGCGCCCGATCTTCCCTGATTTTCCGCAAGACACGCGGAATCAGTTGGAAGGGAGGAAAGGCGAATCCCTGAAGGTTCTCCCAGCTGAGGGAGAAAGCATCGAGAGCCCATGCTCCCTGAACGCGAACACGGGAGCAATACTTCGGCAGCTGGTGATTTAGCACCGACGCAAATAGATCCACTTCCAGTGGACCTAGGCGACTGCGAATGCGGCAAAAGACCTCCGGATGGAGCGTCCATTCCGATGGAAGATACCTGCCCCGAGACAGAAAATCCGCAATGAGGTTTTCCCGACCGGGGATGAAAGAGGCCACGGGTGTGATTGCCATGCGACGACACCACCTCCACAGCTGAGCTGCTAGGGCATTCAGGGCAACCGAACGAGTGCCCCCCTGCCGATTGATATATGCCGCCACAGTAACATTGTCCGTGAGAATCAGAACCGAACGACTGAGAAGTCGACTTCTGAAATGGAGCAAGGTCAACAGAACTGCCATAAACTCCAGGACATTGATATGAGGAAGAGTCCCAAGATGAGACCAATCCCCCGCAACCGTGCTGTCGTTGCAGTGTCCTCCCCACCCCAACCGAGAGGCGTCCGTCGAAACCGATATCGACGGGAGAGGGGCAGTGAAGGACCTGCCTTGCGCGAGAAACACCTCGCTCGTCCAACAAGAGAGAAGAGACTTGATCCTTACTGGTACTGGAATCCAGACCAAAAGAGAGTCTTTTCCCGGCTTGAAGAACCTGAGGAGATGTCTCTGAAAGGGTCTCATGAGGAGTCGGCAGTCCTCTAGAACATCGACTAGGCTGGCTAGATAACCTAGAAACTGAAGCCACTGTCTGGCCGTGACTCTTCTGGCCAGCAAGAGCTTGCGAGCCGCAGAGACAATGGTGAGAATCCTGTCTCGACTGGGCCGAGCCAACTGATTCCGTATGTCTAACACCGCCCCCAGAAAAACTGGGCTGCGAGTGGGAACTAACTCTGACTTTTCCCAATTTATTAGGAAACCTAAGTCTTGAGTAAGAGAGACGAGCAAACGAGTCTCGTCCAACAAACGATCGCGCGACTCCGCAAGGAGAAGCCAATCGTCCAGGTAGCAAAAATAGCCGAAGGCCGCGTCGCCTCAGAGAGGCTGCCAGCACGGCTACAACCTGAGTAAGAACCCGAGGGACTGGGCGCAGCCCGAAGGGAAGAGTGCGAAAACGATAAGTCTCTGAGAGGAAGGAAAAACCCAAGAAGATCGCGCGAAGCACGATGAATGGGAAAGTGGAAATACGCATCTTCGAAAACTATCAAGACCGCGTAGTCCTTCCTCTTGATCAACAGGAGAATGGAGGCGAGAGTCTCCATCCGAAAATGTACTGAAGTTTTTCCGAGCGCTTGGGAATACCAAAAGTCGGAGAAAGGGAAAAAAGACAGCCAGTCTCTTACCCTTTCTATAGCCCACTTATTCAACAGAGATTCAATCTCCGATGAGGCACGAGAACGAGTAGGGCCTGTGAGGTGACCGAGTTCCTATAGCCCCTCCGGGGAGCGGGGCGGACAGATCTATGAAGAATTCGTCTCGTCCGTCAAAGAGAACAAAAGCTTCCCCGGAGATGGCCTCCCAAGCGGGGAGAAAGGAACGAAGACAGCCACCAACCAAGACGCGGACAGAGGCTCGCATCGACTTAGGATGAGCATGTAAACAAGACAGAGACCTGTTATCGCGCATCGCCAAAAGCAAAGGACCCGAGACGGACATCCGAGAGAAAAAGTGCGATGTCCGACTCCTTAACCCAAAGGGCCGTAAGAACCAAGACTCTGCGACGGTACATGACCGAGGCAGCTGCAGTGGAAAACTATGACCACTGCAAACCAAACATAACGCTTAAAAGAAGCGCCGCTTCAATGCGTCCATAATCCAGCTTGAAATCCTCCGCAAGAGAAATACCCTCGGAGGAATCCCGCTGCCTGAACCCAAGCAAAGTCGAACCCTGCGCGCGGGCTGACTGAAAGTCAGGGAAAGTTTAGAACAAAGCAATCGCTTCTACCCCACAAAGGGAGAGCGACTAAGGCTCTGCCTGCCCCAGCGATTCGGAAACCGAAGCTTGAGAGGCCGCTTCCAAAACTGGTTCCGCCTGAAATGATCAAGACAAAGAAGAATAAACCATAAAAGGCTAATTAGTCTCGATGTCCGACCCAAAAGAGGGACAAAAGCAGGGGATGTGATGCCTGGTACAAGGGACCAACCCTGAGTCTGGGCAAAGCCCATCTCACACCGAACATCTCAGCTTGAGAGACCGGAGGGTTAGCTAAACCCAATGGGCAAGAGGCAGGCAAAGCCTTGCCTCTTTTAGCCCCTTCCCTAGGCTTCTGATTGGCCCAAAAAGAGCCTAAGACGAAACCCGCTTTTCAGAGCGTTTATTCGGTTTCGTTCGGATCCCCGAAGCCCTTCGGGAACACGAACCGAACCCTCCGCTGAGGGACGCTCACCTCCCTTTATGGGAGAAGTGCGCTGAGGGTATTGAACCCAAAGACGCGCACCAATTACCCATATCTGCTGAGCAAGAAGATGCAAAGGAACGCCAACAAAGGACTCAGCAGGCAGAGCCCCGCATGGTTCAACGAAAGTCTCCTCGCCCGGCGGCGCCCCAAGGGCCGCGGGAATAGGAGGCACATGCGAAACCGACTCAGACAAAGACGAATCAAACACAAAAGGCTGATTAGTCTCAAAGTCAGACCCCTGAATAGGGACAGAAGTCAGGGTTGAAGTAGCCGGTACAAAGGACCAACCCTGATTCTGAGCAAAAGCCCGCATCATGCTGAACATGTCAGCTTGAGAGGAGCTAGCTGGGTTAGCCAGGCCAGACGGGCAAGAGGCCGGCAAAGCCTTGCCACTTTTTGCCTTCTTCTTGGCCTTTTTCTTGGCTGGCTCGACAAGAGTCGTAGCCGAAACCCTTTTCATAGAACGCTTAATCGGATTCGTTCGGATCTCCGAAGCCGCTTCGGAAACACGAACCGATCCCTCCGCGGAGGGACGTTCACTTCCCATAAAGGGATTGGAGCGCTCATGGCGTAAGCCTAGAGAATCGCCCAAATCACCCATATTGGCTAAGCAAGAAGATGCAGTAGCCATGGGTTGGGAGCTAAAAGCTCCCAGTGCGGGGGCAGACCGAGATGACTCGGTATGTGCCCGATGACTACTAAAGGCGTGTGAACCCGCTATTGGACCGCTAGAAAGCGGCAATAGGGGAGCACTAGTAGTCACGCACTCAGGTGAAAACACCTGTTGCTCCGAAGAGCGTCCATAATTGTTAGCTCGAGCATTCCCATTAGCTGGCAATGTAGACAGCCCAGGAAGTACTCGTTCCCCCATATGGCGTTTGCCGGGGGCTAGGGTTTGAGAACCCAGACCAACATGGACTAAGCCCGTGGGTTGCCCTGCAGTAGTGGGGCGCGTCTCCCCTAACGGATCAGAGCGAGTGAACGCTACCGTACGGGAAACAACCGCCTCCCCCCTCTGGTCTCAGCGACCGGGGGATTGGAATCGTTAGATATCCAAACCACTAGAATCTGACGCCACCCACCCCGAAACCACGGGCTTCGGAGTTGACAATCCCGACTCAGTTAACGCCACCCGCCCCGAAGCCGCAAGCTACGAGACTGGCAAACTCTGCAAGGAAACACCACTAGGCAACTTACCCTTAGCCCTCCCCATCCCCCATGTACCGAAGTACTCGGGAGAGTTCTGGAAGGCCGAGTCGTCTTGCTAGACGACTCTTCGGAAGAAGCAGGTCTCCTTGACCTAGCTGTTCTTCTTCCGAATCCATACCACTGCAATAAAACAGACAATAAAGTATACTTTTCAAAATAAGAAATACTTCAACTGAATGCAGTAAAATAAGGGTAAATTTTATTTGGGAGATACGCACAAAAGAATTTTCACAGCCAAAAAACCGTAAGAACAAACACCGAACCCAAAGGCTCGGTGACAAACGGAAACACCCGCAAACACACAGAAATATCTACGTGGGGCTGACCGTGAAAGAGAAAAATAAATGCCAAGAAAGGGAAACAAAAATCCCTTGCAATCGGCAAGAGTGACTACTAAAACACAAAGTACTATAATCTAAGCGAATATAGGTACCTAAAAGTGCTTTAAATGTGCGAAAAAGCGCACCTAAAAGATACTATACGACCTGATTTCAGGAGCGCTGTGACTATACGTCCTATCTCGTCGGGGGCGAGCAAGAAAGAGGAAGATGGCCGTAGCGTGTTGACGCGCGTGAGTGGCGAAGGGGACAATAGGATTACGGGGGGTGCGCACAATATTGTGACTCATGTGTGTTAAATTCTCGAAGGGGTCCCGTAGTCAAGACTACAGGCATAATAGGTAGGTATATATGATTTATTGCAGTAAATTAAGAGAAATGATGCTAATAGAATATCTAAGAGTGATGTATCACTTTTTTGTTTGTTTGTTGTTGTTTTTTGTGTGTTTTGTTTTGTTTTGTTCCCCCCCCCCCCCTTGGTATTTGTGAATATATAACCTATAGTTTTATAGATACAGGTATTTTGTTTACACTCAATGAACAAACTTTTGTTTTTGCTTTTATTGATGTTGATTGCGTGTGAGTATATATATATACATACTCTTCTTGCCAGTATTTACAGTTTTTACTGATTATTGTAAGACCTTAATTTGTAGAGTATTTGTATTCTTAAAATTTAATTAGTGTTTTACGTAGTCTTAAATTATATCACATTTACATAATTTTTGTCAGGGAACCACATATTCATTAGCCATTTCAGCTATTTCGTGGTCTCCCATTACCATTCACATTTGTAAATGCCTTGTAAATATGTTTCATATATTGTTTTAGAAATAATTTATTCATTCATTCATATCATTGGCGCCTAGCGCCTGTAAGTGGACGAAGTGTGGGCAATGGGTTTGAAATATACGAAACACGAACGTATTGCCAATGTTTGGTAGTTCCATTTATTTATGATTTTTTGACTGTCATTTCTTTATTAATCATTTTATTTGTTTCTAAGAGCTTATCTCACTTTGACAAAGAAAGTAAAAAACTTACCTGTTTTTTTAGGTGAACAGGGAGATTTTGCATCCCATGGACAGTATAGACATTTGGTGACTTTAGAAGTATAGTCTGTGCATTAACACATCTTTGGGCCATTAAAGATACGTTTTCTCCAGTGTCTGTGGTCTCTGATAAGCAGTCAAGAAGAATGCGATATCGCTCACTCTCATCCAGGAAGCTGCTGGCAAGGATCTCCTCCGTTATCCTCATGCCAAGACTGTTGTCTGTGCCAACGATGAATCGGATGAGATTATCGTAGTCGCCAATGTTTTCTTCCACATTGCGTAGTACCCTGTCGAACTTTGAAATCTTCCATGGCAACAAATTCTTATTAGCTTCGGTAGCGATGTGTTTTGCTGCCGAATGTTCCTGGGCAAATTTGTGATAAAACTTGATAGTAGTGGTCTTGTGAGATTCTTGAAGACGGTTTAACACGACAGTCGTTTTTGATAGTATTCCGAGTTCAATTGCCTGTTGAAGGATTTTGGGAATTCTCCGAAAATCATGAAGTGTGAACACGCACTTTTTGGCATCGTCAAGTAAACCATCTAGGGCAACTTGTCCTACTTTAGAAACGATTTCCCCTAACCTTTCCTCTGTAAATTTGTCTTTTGACTTTAAGCGGGCGTTAGCGTGGTGTACGAGAAACACGTTCACCCTGTCAAAAAATTTTGTCTGAGTCTGAGTTGAGTGATTCAGTAGTCCGTTTGACCACAAACAACACACCCAGTCGCAGAAAAGCGGTGTTATCGCAAGTTCGTTAATCAATGGTTGGCTATCAAGATAAGTCTTTAAGCCATGTCCCAAAGATAAATCGACAGCAAAATAGTTGTCGATATACTCTCTTGAAGAACGTTGTGAGAACCCTTTGACCCCAATCTTCACGTACACCCTTGAAAGTTCTCCATCATCCAAGAAGTGATCACGTTGAGGACGGGTTGTCACAAGGACCCGGCAGTCTTGATATTCCTGCCACAACATCACCGCTGCAATGTTGCTTCCTGATCCAACGCCCGCGTACTCATCAAGCCCGTCGAAAATGATATGACAAATGTCCTGATTCTCTCTGATGAAGCTCTCTAGCGCTCCCGGTGTAAGATCATGGACGTCGCTCAAAAGCTGAGACAGAATCGCTTCTCCTACGGATGTAAGCTCAGTGGTATTTCCCAGCTTCAGAACAAAGAGTAGAGGCACGTTTTCTAACCCTGATCCCATTACTCCGTGAGCCCAATCGTAAGCTATCTTGGCGACAGCGGTTGTCTTTCCTTTTCCAGCGTCTGCCGAAACGAGCATTCGGCTTGGTAACCTGCCATTGATTTTAGTCGAGAATATACCTGTAACAGACCCCTGAATCTCCTTTTCGGTGTCCTTTCCGTGCGCGTCCTTCTTCACCATTGTGACAGGCGTGTGCATGTCATTCATTGGAACATTTCTTGGTCGATCCCACGTTTCCATGGGGATGTTGCAAAAGGTAGCCAAGTACTTATTAATTAGTTTTTCACGACATCGCATAACGCTGAGCGATTCAGAAATCTTCATATTGTTTATATCTAGATGCAATCAAAGAAAGAAGAAAAAATGCTAATAATGACAACAATAGAATGCAAAACAATAAAAACATAAATATATGAGACCAGTCTTGTCAAAAGTTGGCAGAAGTCAGTCGGAGTGGGCGATATCTTTTTTAAAAGGGAAATCGTGGAAAAATGTGAAACATCAGGAAATCGTTATTACTATATGATTTAAATCTTTAAACAACGCTTCCACCAGTGCCAAGTAAAAAGGTTATCTATTTATTACTAGTAGTAGTAGTATTTGTCTTTCTTTCTTTATTTTTGTTGTTTTGTTTGATGTTTTTTAATTTTTTAATTTTGTATTTTTTTTACTTGTTATTCATTGATTTTTTATTTTTTATTTAATTTTTTTTTTAGGGGGGGGGGGGGAGGGTGCGTCAAGTTGTTAATTTTACGGAGGGTGACCGAGAGCGGAGACTATTAACTGAAGACTACCCGTCAGGCCAGGCCCTTAGCTAGAGGGCTTTATTCATTAGATGTTCCCCGGGTGCTCGAGGCGCTCGTGCCTTCTTTGATGTCTATATAGCACACACTCACACAAAAATAGCTCCCCCGTTTATAATTTCTTTTTGCATTTCTTAGAATAGTAGTCAAACATTGCGATATCGCTTATATTTTGATACATGTACTTCATTGTGGTTACTTTTTATTACCTTACCGAATAACTTGTGTTTGATTCTTTGATTGACTTTCGTATGGCTTTAGTTATCCATGGCGATAATTATGCCATGACGAAAGATGTGTGATCGATCAAATTTGAGGTTACAAACTTGTGTTGACATATGTATATAATAATTTTAATATATTTTGATTGGTTTCTATCTTACCCCCTGTATTGCTAGGCACTCAATTCGATTCGAGGACTTAAAATATACATGGACTTTATCAGTCAGTATTATGATTTTGATAACTCGATTGTACCTACAGAATTATTTCTTAGTGATACAGGTACGTTTCACTTTAGCAAAATTATCAAGGCTACAGAGGGGTTCTTTCATTTTTTTAAAACATCATTCAATAACCCTTTTCCAGCTAGCTGAATATTATTATTTTATTAGTATATATGCATTATTAAAGTTCAATTTCAAGTAATGGCATCATACATTACAATGCATTGCAAATTTCTCATTATTACAAATATTTCCCATTACGGCAACCCCCCCCCCCCCCCCCTCCCCGTTTAAGTCACTCTGACGTAACATTATGTGACCCGCCGCCTCAAAACCTACAATAAGTCGCATGGACCACAACGTAGCAAACAGTCCAAAATAGTAAATTTGCTTGGATCAGTCGATTTTCTGTTTTTGATAGGAATGGGTAGTTTCATTATTATTCTATCATGTCTCAAGTTTGTGAGTCGTAATTCGACTTAGAAATATGTTTTTGGGGCATTTTAAAATGACTCCCTTTTTTCACCCGTCGAGCTAAAAAATCGAAATCGCTGAAATTTGTAATACTTTCATTCAATGCCAAATTATTACTTTACCTCTAAAGGTATTAAATTGATCTTTTGAGTGGGTAATGAATAGGTCCTCCTGGAGCAGTGTGCCAAAATTCAGCCTGATCTGATAATTCCTTCATACCGGTTGCTATGGCCATTTGAATACCCAGTTTTACTTGGGCGCACGCAGAGAGCGAAGGTTTAGCACTCTTTTGTTCCGAATTTAAATGGCCATTTTCTCTGAATAGCAGTTATTGATTGCTGGTTACATACTGATCCTAAATGTGATATTTAAAGGTCTTATCATTGAGTAAACTAGGCAAGTGATATACCATTGGAAAGCTGAGAATCTCTACTTTCAGAAAATGTATAAAACAAAAAAATAATTTTGGCGACTTATTGTAGGTTTTGAGGCGTCGGGTCACATATTGCTTCTCATGAGCAATTATCAGTGTTGTTTGTAGCGCCTTGATGATCGTCCTCTTTCTGGTGTTTGTCATTTAGTTCTAATATACTAAAATGGAAAAAAAAAACAATCATTGTTTCGGCTCGGTGGTCAAGCCAGTCTTAGATCAATGTGGGCGTTGATGCAATGGGATTAATGAGGAGCAAAGTATAGACTAACCAACCAGTCATACCAGTAGTCAAGGGAGTTAACAATGTTTTTATTTTTTGAAATTTGCATCGAGTTTGTTCCGGTTGTCAACTAGGAAACTCGCTTGTAGAATCCAAAGACATGATAGTTGTAATGGAACTGATGAAACTGAATGAAGCATTCCACTGGGTTCAGTGAAGTCCATGCCGTCCAAACTTTTATGGCGTTAATTAGGCCGACTGACACACATATCGGGCGTGGTTTGTGTACAAGCAAACGAGCATTTCATAAATTCCATACGCTTCCAACTCACCTGTCAATATAATCAATTAGTTGTCCCTTCGAAGGAAGAAAGGCTATTAACATAGGCGTCCAAAATACGCCGTTCCTGTCGTTTTTTTCTGAAGGTTCATTATGCCGAAGGTTGATAATTCGGAAAATGATATAGGGTTTGTATATTCCGAAAACGAAAAAGGGTTCATAATTCAGGAAATTGAAAAGGGTTCATAATTCCTAAAATGCAAAAGAGTTCATAATTCCGAAGGTTCATATTTCTGAAAATGGAATTGAACCCTGTAGCTATTTTTTGAATTCATATTCACTGCATCGGTACTCATATTTCCACACTATGGAAATAAGTGTTAAGGGAGATAAGCAAGACCTAAAATAAAAACATGTCATGTGAGCTTATGTTGCATTATATCACAAATTATCATACCTGGGTTAGTTTGCAGTGGAATCTTGATCTCGTCATATGGTTTCTGCTGGTTTGGTAGATATGCACCTGCAAGAGATGAAGAATTCATTCACTTTTTTGTTCTTCTTCGCATTACATGAAATACATCTTTAAAACAAGCGAGAGGCATATTACAAGCAACATATCTCATCTAAATGGACTGCAAACATAATTTTCTCCATTGTGCTATTTTTCAGAGTACCGGTAATGAAAAGTAAAACTGTTGAATCTACTACAATAGACAAAGAAATGATGTTTCAAACTTTACTGAAATATATCCTATATAGGCTCGCCTATTGTAACATTTGGAAGCTTGAATTAACTCCAATTTATGATTTTACAAACTTTACTCAAGCAACTAAAGCTGTATACCCTTCACTGTCTATAAGTCAAAGACAACAGAGCACCCATAGAGGGTTCGGGTGAGAGAGGACAACTCCATTGGAGCTTCGTATATCAAGTATTCATTCGGGAGTGATGAGGTGCCCTCATATGGACGTTGAAATATTATTATTTCCGGAACCCCTGCTAAGATTATTTTTTTTTGCGGTGTTTGTCATCTAGATCTAAATTCACTCAATGAAAGAACAATAACAACAAAATATGGAATTTAAAAAAAAAATATGGAATTAAAAAAATATATATATTTTGCCAGCTCGGTGGGAAAGCCAATCTTAGATAATTGTGGGGCAACAGTACAAAAGGAGCAACAAAAAAAAAAAAAATAAATAAATAAAATAGTCCACCCAACCAGTAATCATTGTAGTTAACCATGTTTTTATTTGTTGACTTTTTCATCGAGTATGTTCCAGTTGACAACTAGGAGGCTCACTTAGAATAACACGTCGAAGTATACCACTGGGTTCGGTGAAGTCTGTACGTTAAGCCGACGGTTATAAAGGATAACAGGCGTGCTATAATGCGTACAAATAAACGAGCATGTCACAAATTCCATCTCCCCTATATTTAATATGAGTTGCATCTAAATGTACGCAACCCAATCTTATGTCGATTCGTACCTTGTATCTGTAATAGCATTTTCTTTATTGTATCCTTGCATTTCTCTATCATCATGACTGCCTCTCAGAGGTGGCGCTCCCGGGGAGGGGGGGGGGGCACAGTGCCATCCCCACTTTTTCAATTACTCCAAAAAGTGCCCCCTTTCATAGCTGATAAGTGCCCCCAATTTTGTTTCAAATAAGCGCCCTTTTACCTTCTGATATGTGCCCCCTTTTAACCTCAGACATTACTGCTCCTTATAAAATCTAATAATTGCCCTCTTTTTCGTCTAATTGGAGCCCATTTCCCGTTCTAATAGCGCAATTTTTCTTTCTGAGTGCCCTTTTTCACCTCTAATAAGTGCCCCTTTTTCTTTGTATAACTGGGCCCCTTCTTCTCCCTGATAAATGCCCTTTTCACCTTCTGATAAGTGCCCATTTAACTTCAGATATTACTGTCCCTTTTTAAATTTGTGCCTTTGTTTTTCGTCTGACAAGTGCCCATTTTCTGTTCTGATAGTACAATTTTCCTTTCATAAGTGCCCTTTTTCACCTCTGATAAGTGACTCTTTTTCTTTGAATGACTGCCCCTTCCTGTTTCTAATAAGTTCCGTTTTCACCTTCTGATAAGTGCCCCTTTTAAGCTCAGATAAGACAAGTGTCCCCTTTGAAATCCGACAAGTTTCCCTGTTTTCGTGCAATTTCTCCTTTTGATAAGTGCCCTTTCCACTTCTGATAAGTGACCCTTTTTCTCATTATGACTGCACCTTCTTCTTTCTAATAAGTGCTCTTTTTACCTTCTGAGAAGTGCCCCTTTTAAGCTCAGATAAGACAAGTGTCCCCTTTGAAATCCGACAAGTGTCCCTCTTTTCGTCTGATTGGTGCCCATTTTCCGTTATTATAGTGCAATTTTTCCTTATGATAAGTGCCCTTTCCACCTCTGATAAATGCCTCTTTGTAAGTGCCCCTTTTACTTTTGATCAGTGCGTTTTTTTCTTTCTAATAGTATTATTTTCCATTTTGATAAGTGCCCCATTTGTCTTTCCGTGCACCCCCATGACTAAACGAAACCGACTGTTTTAACTTATTCATAGTATGCTAAAATCATCAAGATGTTAACAATAAAAAAAAGTGGCCCCTCTTAGAGAAAATCAAGGGGGCGTCAAGATGGTCAAAAAATGCCCTTTTCAAATTTTGATGAGAGGTCCCTTTTGTACTACCGTCACATTTTGACCTGTAACTTTCTGTATGGTCATCAGATTGGTATGAAATTTGGTAGCGTTCTTGCCAGTACTGTTCTACACATTTTGATATAAAAAAATATATCCATGTCAAAATGTGTGTTGTCATGGCAACAGTTATCATGAATGAAAATCTAAGTAGAATAGAAGAATTTCATATTTTTTTTCAAAGAAAATTGCTTAGACATGAAAACAATCACTTCAGTATGAGTTTGATACAATATTCGTGGTGTTTAATGACATTCCCATCACTCTGAAGCATACACAACATAATAAGAGGAACTCAATTATCTTTTGCCATAGTAGCATGTTATGCGTATTACAAACCTCTTGTTTTCGCATATTTCCCCCCCAGATTTCTCAGTTTTACACAGTAAGCATAATGAACTTCCTAATTTTAACCTGCAATTCTATGATAATCGACTATAAGAAAAAAAAAAGATGACGATGTTTGCATCACTATGTCACACAATTTGATACATATTAGAATTTCTGTTGCCATGGCAACTGCTGGTAATACAATACAATACCAGACCATACCACACCATGCAAACATATTCGTTTTCTAACATATTTTAAGGAACCCGTGCTAAATATTTTAGCACTAATTTTGTCTAGCTGATGTGTGATACATGTAGGTATAAGTGACATCACATCTGTTATTTTTTTTTTCTCTTTTAAAGAAACACACTCACACACGTGTTATATGCCCAAACACCATTGGAACAACTATAGAATACCCCACCACAAAAGTTGACCACATGTCCATTAGTTGACCAACGCTTCTCTAATGAAGCTGAATCCAAAGACTTAAGTTTTTTAGCTACCGTCAATCGTAATTCTAACCATAATCCTAACTTTAAGTTTAAACATAACCCTAACCACAACCCTCACCCTAACCCTATGTGTTGGTCGTTTATGCACATAAGTCTATGTGGTAGGGTATTCTATAGTTAAGCCACACCATTTATCTAATGTACGATATAAAAGAGCAATTAAGTATCTTTTTTTTTTTCTTTTTCCCTCTCTCTCTCTTTTTTATAATTCTTTGCTTGTCATAAATCAGTGTCCCCTAACTTTTGAAAAGAGATTTATTAATGCCTGGATCACATCAAAGTAGTTCTCAGAAAGTCCTGCCCCGTCCTAGAAAAATCCTTAAACGGGCTTCGGTCGGGGTAGAACGTGTTACTTTGGCCAGATATTGTCTAAAATACGATGCTAGTTCATTCATAAACAGTCCTCAATACGTCGATCTCGTTTTTATCCCGTCCATCACGTTCACGATCGGGTAAAATCGCTCGTTCATCTCATGCGGAAAACGTTTCCAAGCAGTCCAAGACCGTCCGTAGTCAGTCTTAATCCCGTTCTGAACTAGTTCTATCTCGTTCCTAATACGCCCCAAAACGTTCTAACAAGTTCTTAACTCGACCACCTCGTTTCAAGACAGTTCATCTCATTCTCACCACATCCTCATCTCGTCGCTAGTGCGTGCGGAACGTAATTGCAATCGCGTCCCGGCCCGACTGCTATAAATACCCAGCGCGTTGTTGCCAGTCCTCATTCTCGTTCGCCGCTTCAAGCTGTATACATCAACACATCAAGTCAACGAAATTTCATCTTCAGTCATCATGCCTCCAAAGAGGAGTGAATCCAGAAAGACGGGCCGTGTGAAAGCAGCCAGTACTACCCCAAGATGTACAAGCCCCGCTGAAGCCCATGCAGACCCCCCCCCCCCCCCAAGTTGCTGAGCATCCTAAGCCTGCCCCTGAATGCGGGATTCAAGAGAGGGAGAGAGCTGTATGCCCTGGACCCTCTAATGCCTTTGCCTCACAGTCAGGGGGCATATGTCTGAGGAAGATGCAGAACAGAGTCAGAAAGCCAGGAAGAAGAAAACCAAGACCCACACCCATCTCACAATAAACCTGTTTCATCCCTGTGGGATGTCCAAGTCTGGCAGGTTGGCATCTTGTCTCCAGTCACCAGGGATGAGGTTGTGTGCAGCATCTTCAGTATCCACTTGAATGTTCTGAATGGCTGGGTTTCAGAGACGGATGAAGTTGTGAAGGCACTCACAAGCTTCAACGATGGTCTGTACAATCACTGGCATCTGTTGCATTTTTGTCCAGAGGACTCTCCATCTGCCATAATGTGCCATAATGCCAAAGGCACTTTCGACCACACGTCTTGCTCTAGAGATCCTGTAGTTCGCAATCATTCCTTCTTTTGTCAGTCGACGGCCCGAGTATAGCTTCATGAGGTATGTGCCAAGGCCAAAAGCGTCATCTCCCAACAGGAAATAGGGAAAGTCCTGGACATCATTTGGCAAGGGGGAAGGTGGAGGGAGTCCAATGGAGCCATCTTCTAAGCAATCTTTCAGTTCTGGGCATCAGACTGGCTTCCAAAGCCACCAACATCTATCTATTTATAATCAGCATCTACCAAGGCAATTAGGACGACTGAAAAGAAGCCTTTGCAGTTGTGGTACATGGTTCCAGTCTTGTGATACATGTTTCCCATCCAGGGCACCACCGGCATGTGGGACATTCCAGCGCATCAGGAACCCCTCAGCAACTTTTCCCCAAGTGCCTCTGCCAACAGGGCATGTGATAACTTCATTCTTGAGCTCCATCACCAAGGCATTACAGACTTCTTTCACCAACAAGCAGATTGTGTTTCTGGCTACCCGGAATTCATATTGCAGGGTGGCATAGGAATCTCCTGTTGCCAGATGACGCAGTGTGATGGCAAACCTCATCCCTGGTTCTAGTTTGTGTCTTCTTTTGCTAAGAACGGGGTGATGCGTTCAAGAAGTTCATCAAACATGGCTGGGGTGATTCTCAAGAAGTTGTAGAAGGACTCTTGATCATCTAGGCGGAGCTCCTCCATTCATGTCCCACTGCTATTCGCCTCTTAGGTTTCAGCCAGTTCCTCACCCAACAGGTCCTTGGTCTTCTTCTTTTTTCTTGCTCTACCATCTCATTGTATTCTTGCTCTGCTTCCAACACAAATTGCATGAAACCAACATTCAACATGTTAAGGGCTGCAAACATACCCATGATTGAGGGCAAACATCTTGAAAATCTTCAAGTCGGGAAACAAATGTGCACTGCCAAAAATCTCGAGCCCAAATGATGAACCAGCGAGGAAACCTTGTCCTATTGTACTGCAGACGGGGTGCATGGGCGCAGTAAGAACTGCGTGAGAATTACACGAACGTACTCAAAACGAATAGAACTTATGAGAACCTCCTGCGAACTTTTAGAACCGTGTAGAAACGTGTTGCCAACTCCTTCAGAAATTTTATTTTGTTTTGAACGTATTTGCACGGAATAACGACTGGCTAAGGACATAATGCGGTCGAGTCGGGTCAGTCTGCGAACGAGATGAACCAGGTACAAACGGACCCGGTCGGTGTGCACACGTACTGCAATTGATGCATGACTGCACCACGTCGAAACACGTCCCTAGTAGGATCGAAGTACGGCAATTCCGTTCGTAGTAAGTCCATCTCGTTTTAAGTACGTTGTCACTCCGTCTAATTGCAGAATGGGATGGCCGCCAGAAAATTTTGAGCAGGCTCGAAGTTCTGGAGCACCCTTCTCGTCCAAGTCCAAGTCCATGAAGTTCGTAAAAAGACCGTAAACAGTTCGCACACAGCTTGAGCCCCTTGGACAGAACGTAGTGAGAACTAGTTTGGTGTGATGGGGGTATATGTTGTAGGGGAGGTGAGATAGGTTAGGACTTTGTTGGGTGGATGGGATAATTAAGGGTAAAGAGGACATTACCCCCAAACCCCCCCCCCCCCCCCCCATCTCCCCTCTATCTCTCTCGCTTCCTGGGTGTGCTGGCGCATATCTTGACAATTCATATGCATTGGTCTCTACATTGGTCTCTACCACCTTCCCTTATCCCGAATTCTATCATTTCTCAAATGATCGACATTTCTCAATCGACATTCAGCTATCAATCACTTAATTGAAAAAAGGAATGTCACAGATGTTGGCTACTTATTCTTCAGGTCAATGGGTAATAGCAACAAGTCCAAATTTGAGAAATGATAGAATTCGGGATAAGGGAAGGTGGTAGAGACCAGTGTAGAGACCAATGCATATGAATTGTCAAGATATGCACCAGCACACCCAGGAAGCGAGAGAGAGAGAGAGAGGGGGGGGGGGGAATGTCATTAAACACCACGAATATTGTATCAAACTCATTCTGAAGTGATTGTTTTCATGTCTAAGCAATTTTCTTTGAAAAAAATATGAAATTCTTCTATTCTACTTAGATTTTCATTCATGATAACTGTTGCCATGGCAACGAACTATTTGATATGGATGTATTTTTTTATATCAAAATGTGTACAACAGTACTGGCAAGACCATCTTGACGCCCCCTTGATTATCCCTAAGAGGGGCCACTTTTTTTCTTGTTAACATATTGATGTTTTAAGCATACTATGAAGAAGTTAAAACAGTCGGTTTCGTTTAGTCATGGGGGTGCACGGATACCCCTCTTAGATACCGTAATACGTCCTTCTTGGTAATTCTAAACGCAAAAAAAAAGTGGGGGTGAGTTTACCAGTTATAACAATTATGGTTGTCATGACAACAGATATTATAACATGTGTCAAAATGAGTGACATATCGGTACACACATCAACATCAAGCTAATCAGATTATCACAAAACAGAGTTGCAGGTTAAAATGAAGCTGTCCGTATTCTTAATGCATAAAGACTGCGAAATCTTGAAAAATACGCGAAAACAATAGGTTTGTAATACGCATAACATATTACTATGCCAATATGCAATTGAGTTCCTTTTATCAATATACGTTGTATATGTTTCAAAGTGATAGGAAATGTCATTAAACACCAAGAATATTGCATCAAACTCATACTGAAGTGATTGTTTTCATGTCTATGCAATTGTCTTTGAAAAAAATATGAAATTCTTCTATTCTACTTAGAAAAGGGCATTTTTTGACCACCTTGACGCCCCCTTGATTTTCCCTATTCGGGGCCACTTTTTTTTCTTGTTAACATCTTGAATGTTTTTAAGCATATTAAGAAGTTAAAAAAGTTGGTTTCGTTTAGTCCTGGGGGGTGGGGGGTGCACGGATACCCCTCTTAGATACCCTACTAAAACGGCAGCTGTCTGAAAAGAGTTAAAGTTGCCAATTGTCTAGGTGTCATGATCGATGAGGAGTTGCGATGGACGGAACATGTGGAAAAAGTTATTAAGACTGCTCAAAAAAATATTAGTGTAATTAAGCGAGCAAAAAGTTATGTTCCAACCAGGTCTCTGAAACTTCTATATAATTCCATCGTCCTTCCTCATTTTGATTATTGTTCCTCTGTTTGGTCCGAAAGATTTCAAAGACAAACTATTAAACTACAAAAGGTTCAAAAACGGGCAGCCCGTATAGAGTTGGGAGAAGGATTCGATGTATCCTCAAAAGATATGTTTAGTCGGTTAGGTTGGATGCCTATTCAGACACGTTTCCATTTTGGACGTGCAGTGATGATGTATAAAGCAATGCATGGCGTGGCACCAGAATACTTAAACAAAGATTTACAACATGTCAGCTCTTTACATGATCACAGCACAAGATGCTGTAAGAGATGCATTGCGTGTACCTAAATTTACTACGGACACATACAAACATAGTCCCCTAATATCTGGAATTGCAGTATGGAACCAAATTGAAACTTCTATCAAAATGTTGCCTACTTTAAACAGTTTCAAATACACTCTAAAAGCTCTGTTATCTGCAGAGGAGATGTAAGCTGTGAACTATATGGGGATATTATGCATAGCAACTTCTTTGGTATATGTGTTGTTAATTAATTATTTTCCCCTCATTTTGATGTGTGGTTATCATCCATATTTTATTTTTGATTATTTCACAGTTTACAATGCTAATAATCTTTAATTTAAAATTCGATTCGAAAATTCTTGTAAATAGTCCATGAATATTACTGAATGATTACTTAACTAATGAGGATACCGATTAATGTGCATTATACGTGTTTATTCTTGTGTATTTATATATATTGATTATTGTTGATGTTATTTGTTTTATTGTTACCAAACAGGGCCTCATGGAAGACCACCAAATTGGTGATATGAGCCACCCTATATAAATATCAGAAATAAATAAATAAATAAATAAATAAATGATCTTTCGATTTCGTCGCCGGCCCGCAGGAATTTGCGAATGCTTGTTTCAATTTCGTCTTTGATCATTCAATTTAAAAACATTACCATTCAATTTCGTCATTTGTCGCTGACTTTCGTCACTTTCGATTCAATTTCGTCGGTCACAGTAGTTGAGCGCAAAACAACAAGATCAAATTCGTCTTTTGGCATTCGTTTTCGTCAAACTTTCACGCAAAATCGTCCTCTATACTACACTGCAGCAAGATGCATCTACATTTGCTCATCATATATTTTACTCACCACCTGCATGATCACAAATATGCCACTTTCATCGTAGATAAAACATATTTCAATTCGCAACAATCAATAAATCACATCATCTAACTTCACACAAATAAAATACTCTCACATGAACAACACAATACAACAAAATAAAGATAAAGAAAAGATGCAGTTGAAACAAGTTTTTTTTTTCGGATGTATTAAATAAACTTTTAAATATAGGTTTTCCCGTCCATTTTCAAACTGTTTTCATCCAACAATAGAGATTGTCAATTCAGATTCGTCTCGTGATGCCAGGGCGATGCGAATGCTAATTTCAACTTCGTCTTTTGTCATGCAGTTTAACAACATTTCCGATCTGTTTAACACTATTTTCCCCACAGTATCGTCAATTACAGTTCCACTTCGTCGGTCACAGTCACTGAGCACTTAAGCGCAAAAATAATTTCGTCTTTTTGCAATCATTATCGACACCTTTTCATTTAGTTTCGTCTCCCAATTTAGTGTGAAAATAACACACACTGTCTTTCTCAAACACACACAAACACATCAATGATATACATCCAGTTGACAAGATTAAAAGAGAACAAAGACGACCAAATTTTCTGATTGGACTTTTCAATTCATGTTTAACGATGCAGATTGAATGATACAAAGTAAGATGTATCACATAATCATAACATGAAATGTATATAATTTTCCATCACAATATCAATATCCAACACGTTCACGACAATGTTCCTGGGAATATAGCAGACGGATGGTTCAAATGGCGTTTTCAGATTGTTTTTCGATCATCCCTCAATCTCCAGACGTGCAATGCATCGGGCCAGGTATGTCTGAGCATGGTTGTACCATCTGGCGCACTTGTCCGCTGTGATGACATCAACATTTGCCTCGGCGACTTCCTGGAGACAGTGTGCCCTCCATGCCTGAAGGTTGACTCCTGCTTCCCTTGCAGCATCACGGTCACCAACCCTGACTTGCCACTGTGGAAGGCTCAAAGCACGTTTCACCGCTGCTTTGAACGCCGAATGGGCCATTTCCACAGGATTCAGGAATGGCGAGTAGGGAAGGGTGCGCCTAATTACCACGTTGTCAAATCCCTCTGGAATTTGCGCGTTTACGTGTGGGCGGGCGTTGTCGCATATGAGGAAGAGTCGTTCCCCTTCTGGGAGCACCTGTCGAGCCTCCTCGCAGGTTTCACGTAGGAACTCCTGGAAACTCTCGAGGGTTGTAGTTGCCATTCGTACGGAATGATGCACGAGGCCGACTTCGTTAGAAATGGCAAATGTGATGTTGCAGTGTTACCCCGCTGATTGTTCACGACCCTCCTGGCGGGCTGCCCTCTGGGTGTGCTCCCATAGCTTCTACGTGTCCAGATATTGTACCCACACTCGTCTATGTAGATACAGTGGCCGAGGACCCCGTCCTGCAGGAACCAGTTGGCGTATTCCGCTCGTTGATCCAGGACCCTCTGTGCGTTTCTACCCCCTGGAACGTCTTCCGCTAGTTTCATCGTCATCAGCATCCCGTCGAGTGTTCGGCTCAAGGTGCTGAGCGAAATGGCCGGCTTCTCGGGAAGACGTTGTCTGAGTTTCTCGTTCATCTGAGTGAGGGTCAAAAGTGGGTTATCATCAAGCATTCTCCCAAGCTCATCCCGCATCTGCTGATCAACTTTTACTCTGCGTGGCCCACATTGTGGTCTTGCATCCCTCCTATGTTCACGGAGATAAACAGCCACTATTGACCTAGCCGTTTGAAGTTTGACCCCCAGGGTCTGGGCCACCTCCAGGTAATCGGTATCATCGCTCAAGAAAGCATCGATAATTCTGTTCCGATCTTGGTTTGAAGTTTTGGTGTAATTACCCCTTCGATTTTGTGCATTGACAGCCATTTTTCTTCTTCAGTTTTATAATGGTGAGTGTTTGTGCTGTAGTGACAAGATCTAACGAGAAAGTGGTATTGTGATGGACTGGAACCCACAACATTCAGTGCATTACCTTGAGACCAATTGGGATGACAATTGTATGAATATTCTTGAACAAAGACGAATTTATTTTTCACATCTGTCGGTCGTCCGCTAGGCGAGACGAATCAAAATAACAATTGACTATTCTGAATTGAAAATATTTAAGACTTGCTGCTAAACAACGAATCTGAACTGCAAATGACTAAACTGCAAAACAGCATTTACACGCTGAGCTTTCCGCGAGACGAAATGGAACTGAAAGTCGACGAAATTTCATGAAAAGTTGATGAAAATGGCCGGGAAAACCTATAGATATATAGACAAATTTTCAATATTCATTGTCGAATAATAAGGTTCTGTAAACATAAAATGCATCGATACATCCACTTGATGATGCAATCACTTCTTGGAATAAAAAAATAATGCTTATCATGCTTACATGTAGCTAAACATCAATATAATTATATGAATCACGTAAAAGTTAAGAAAAAATGGTTAAAGGCTTTATGTATCCTCTATAGACAGGAATAAAAAAATAAAGTTAATTTGTTTGAAAAGACGACGAATTTGATTTGAGCATGTTTACTCGTTTGCCGGTGGGGACGAAATCCAGTGTCAATTGACGAATGTGAATGCTAAATTGTTGAATGTGGTTGACCAAAGACGAAATTAAATGACATTTGGACGAAATCGATCCTCGTGTTTGAGCGCGGTACGCTTCGCCAGGCGAAACTGAATTAAAAGCTGATGAAATCGCTTGAATTGGTGACGAAAATGGGCGGGAAAACCTATATTATATAATTCATTTATGCTCTCATACCTAAATTACTGTGTTGCTGTTTGGAGCAATTGCAGTCGAACTAAATTAGATAAATTATTTAAATTACAGAAAAAGGCCCTTCGCATATGCCTGGGATGTCCCTATTGTGCCCCTTCTGCCCCATTTTCTAATTCCGTTTATGACATATTTTGTATTTGTTTTGAATGTACTTTTTAATTGAAAATGAAATAAATGAGAATTGAATTTCTTGAATTGGAAGGTTTCCGTTTAAAAACAAAAGAAGGAATATCAATCAGATCTCGGATAAACAGGGTGCAGGTTGGAGACAAAACCTTCTAAATTCTTTTTAAATTTGGAAAAAAAAAAAAATAACATCAATAGAAAATGGTAATATATTTGAAAGGCAAACTGACATACTCAGGGAAGTGTTTGATTTTAATCAAATCTTTATACGGAAAAAGAAACTGATGAAATAAACTTCAATTACATTCAATTACACTGACATTCCTAACACTGCCTATAAGTTGTCCTCACAATACTAGAAGGTCAACTCAGCGCTGACGAGGTCTATCGTACTTTAAAATTCATGAAAAACAATAATCCCCGACAACATGGTTTTACTGTAGCATTCTATCGTTACTTTTGGGAAGATATTAAACAATGCACTAGTAAGATCATTGAATTGTGTATTTCTCAGGACATTATTGTCAAACTCACAAAAAATCGGAATAACCACGAGGTCCGGGGTTCGAATCCCACCGCAGCACTAGCGTCCTTTGGCAAGACGTTAATCTACATTTGCCACTCTCCACCCAGGTGTTAAATGGGTACCCGGTAGGATGGCGAAAGTTAATGTCGTTTGCTTAGCATGTGAGCGTCACTGTACTGCCCATTGCTGGAATGCTCCCCAGGGAGTGGAGAATGTGCATACAATGTGTGCGGGCGTGCCAGAATCCAATGACCGGGGTAATAATATATATCGAGCGCTTTGGGCCACTTTGGGAAAGGCGCGTTATAAATGCCAGGTATTATTATAATAATAATTGGTTCCGAAAGGAAAGAAACCTAGACATCTATTACAAAATTGGCAGCCGATTTCCTCACTGAATGTAGTTACAAATTAGCATCTGGTTGTTTTACAAATAGATGCAAGAGAGTTTTCTCTTGTTTAATACATGGAAATCAAAATAGTAATTGAGAAGCAGCTATAGTGCAGGGCCTATGGTAGTCTTACAGTGCAGACACTCTTTTACGACTGGAAACTACCTTAAGGGCGTGCTTACTGAATGGGGGGGGGGGGGGGGCAGATCCCACAACATACAATGTCTGGCAGTATCTATGTAGGTCTGGACAAAGCCGATTTTTTTTTTTATTTGTTTGTTGTTTTTTTCGCTTTGTTCCCACGAATTTTCGTTTCCACCTGATCTCGCTCAGTGTAAGTCGTCTGGTAGTGGTCATTTGCGTACGTTTAGACTCTGGCGATTACTTTCCAACGGTTACATAAGGTTTCTTTTCTAGCTGACCAAGGTTGATAATTGGGGGGGGGGGGTACATTAGGAGTGTCTGGCAGTGGTCATTTTTTTGTATATTTGGTCTCTGCCGAACAATTTCTAATTGTTTCATAGGGTTTACCTTCCAGCTGATCTAGCTCAATTTTTCGGACAACTTTGGGGCGTCTGGCGGGCACCCCACCACTTAAAACGTCTGGCAGCACCCATTCATGTACCTTGGGAATACATAATAATAATAATAATAATAATAATAATAATAATAATAGACATTTATAACGCGCCATCTATCTAGGTAGCCTATTCCGAGGCGCGGAAGAGAGGAAATACATAGATGAAGAGTATAAACTTAAGCTTAGAGAAGTCAATCAGAGAAAGCGGTAGAATAATGTGTTTTAAGATGTGTTTTGAACTTTTCAAAAGAATCTATGGATTTAAGAGAAATGGGTAAGGCATTCCAAAGAATTGGCAAACCTTGTCATATAGGTTTCTTAGGGTTTCCTTTCCAGCTGATCAAGCTCATTTTTTTGACCACTTTGTGACCTCCCCCTGGCCACACCCACCACATAGAACATGCCAGACGGTCAATCCGTTATATCGGACGATGCGATCTTTACATTCATGCACATGAAATTTGGTTTCCTTTCCAGCTAGGTTGACCCCCGTGACTCCCGGACTATATTGAGTCAACAAGAAGCATCTGTCTCACACGAAATCGACACTGCTTACAATTAATACTAGAACACGACCCGCTTTCTTTCTGTAGAAACTCACCCTTGAAATTTGCATCATCTGGTATCTTACAAAGCACATGAAACGTATGTTGCCTGCCTTTCGATACTAAAAAAAGAAATTTATTCCGATATCATTGAATCAAAGTTATGACATTGGGCTTCGGAACTTTAAAAAGTGGCCATTTTGCTTTAGGGGGTACGTGCTCACTGAGGCGTGACCAAATGATTTCCCCTGAATTTTACACGAAAGGTAACGAAGAAGTACTGTATTCTGTATTCAGGTATCTTCAGGTTCCTGATTCAGAAATTACAGAGATTTGTTTTAGGGGGAACTTACGTTTTGTGTTGTGTTGTGTTTATTTAGCAAGGGAATTGACAGGCTAGAGTTCTTTCAAATGGTGAACCTTTGCAAATGCAATTTAAACATTTTATCCTAAATTGGGGGCAAAATATTTTTCAAGAGGCTGATTGAACCCTTTTAAATTATGGGAGGGAGCAAAGCGACCGAGCTTTAGATTATTCTTTTTTTTAATTTTTACCCCCCCCCCCCCGAAAAAAATTTACATGTCTTTACGTTGCGGACATGGACGCATAATCCTGAATGATCATAATTTTCTGCATTTTCTATTTTTTCTTTCTCTCTGTTGTGTTTTGCGCCCTTTTGCAATGCATTTAAAGCCAAAGACAACTGAGCACACAATGGGTGGTTTGAGATGATAGAAGACTACACATTCGGAGCTTCGAATATAACAAACGTGCGATGAATTTTGTTTATTTCCTCGACCCTTGCTGTAATTTGTTTTGTTGTTTTTTACTGGTAATATTCCTCTCATTTAATTTTACAGAATGGAAAAACAGTTTTATAAATATAGAAAACAGTTATTGTGCCAGCTGAGTGGGTGACGATGCAGCGGGGTAATGAGGAGCAAAGACTAGCCAACAAGCAGTCATGGTAGTTAACCATGTCTTTATCTTTTGGAAGTTGCATCGACTTTGTTCCGATTGACAACTTGGAAGCTCCATGAGAATATATAGATATTGAACTGGTGTAAATTTTAACGAAGCATTACCCTTCGTTTGGTGAAGTCCGTGCCGTCTAAACTTGTATTGCGTTACTTAGGCCGACAAACACGCATATTAAAGAGGCGTGCTATGTGTACACGTAAACGAGAATTTTGCAAATTCCATACCTTTCAATCTCCCCTATAAGTGATCAATTATTTGTGCCTTTAAAGGGGGAAAGCTAAGCATACATGTAGTTGTTGAAAACATGGTTACATGTTTTTTTCCCGATGGTTCAAAATTACGAAAAATTTTTTTCGATCCGAAGCTTTGTAATAACGATGGTTCATAATTGAAAAAGGTTTGTAATTCCCCCCCCCCC